>CAWUFW010007050.1:600000-1061592 GCA_963921515.1 Calotriton arnoldi | reverse complement strand
TTTAGAAGATGTAGGAGTTTGTTTAATAGAGTCCTATTCAGGACTTTCAGATAGTTTTGGTTTCACTGGTCTTCCACCCAAACTATCTCTGCCTAATTCTGCATATGATTGTTCAATTATTCTGGGTAGCTCAGTTTGATGTTCTGTAACATCGAATTCCCTTAATCGTTGGTGGATCGCCACTGCTGCTGCCTCCCCTTTAATATTAGATAATATTATTGTTGAGACCTGGTCGAAATTTTTCAGTAATTTCATACCTAAATTCAGAGCAGGTTCTGCCCCGTATTCATTTTGAATTTGTTTCAGGACATCTGGTATTACCGCAATTGATGGAATAATCAATCAATCAATCACAGAATTTGTAAAGCGCACTACTTACCCGCGAGGGTCTCAAGGCGCTAGGGAAAAAAAGGGGGGGTGCTGCTACTGGTCGAACAACCAGGTCTTAAGTAGCCTCCTGAAGGTCAGCAGGTCTTGGGTCTGTCGTAGGCTTAGTGGAAGGGTGTTCCAGGTCTTGGCGGCGAGGTGGGAGAAGGATCTGCCGCCGGTGGTAGTTCTTCGAATGCGAGGGACGGTGGCGAGGAGAGGTCGGCGGAGCGGAGTTGGCGGTTGGGGACGTAGAAGAGGAGTCGTCTGTTGAGGTAGGCTGGGCCAGTCTTGTGGAGTGCCTTGTGTGCGTGGATGAGGAGTTTGAAGGAGATTCTCCTGTCGACGGGGAGCCAGTGCAGGTTCCTCAGGTGGGGGGTGATGTGGCTGTGGCGTGGTACATCGAAGATCAGGCGTGCGGAGGCGTTTTGTATGTGTTGCAGTCGCTTGATTAGCTTGGCCGGGGCTCCCGCGTAGAGGGCGTTCCCATAGTCAAGTCTGCTACTGACGAGGGCCTGGGTGACTGTTCTTCTTGTGTCTGTCGGGATCCACCTGTAGATCTTGCGAAGCATGCGGAGGGCGTTGAAGCAGGAGGACGAGACTGCGCCGACTTGCTTGGCCATGGAGAGCGTTGAGTCGAGGACGACTCCCAGGTTGCGTGCGTGGTCGGTGGGTGTCGGGGCTGCTCCCAGCATCGTTGGCCACCAGGAGTCGTCCCAGGCTGAGGGGTTGGAGCCGAGGATGAGGACCTCTGTCTTCTCCGTGTTCAGTTTTAGTCGGCTGATCTTCATCCAATCGGCGGCGGCCTTCATTCCTTCATGGAGGTTGGATTTGGCGGCGAGGGGTCCTTGGTGAGGGAGAGGATCAGCTGAGTGTCGTCGGCGCAGGAGACCATGTTGAGGTTGCGCTGTCTGGCGATGCGTGCGAGCGGGGCCATGTAGATGTTGAACAGTGTTGGGCTGAGGGACGATCCCTGGGGTACGCCGCAGATGATCTCGGAGGCTTCGGATCGGAATGGTGGGAGGCGGACTCTCTGGGTTCTGCCGGCGAGGAAGGAGGTGGCCCATTCCAGGGCCTTGTCTCGGATCCCTGCGTCGTGGAGGCGTGTGCGTAGAGTGCGGTGGCAGACAGTGTCGAAGGTGGCGGAGAGGTCCAGCAGGATGAGGGCTGCGGTCTCACCGTTGTCCAGCAGGATCCTGATGTCGTCGGTGGCGGCGATGAGGGCAGTCTCAGTGCTGTGGTTGCTGCGGAACCCCGATTGGGATGGGTCCAGGATGCTGTTTTTCTTCGAGGTATCGGGTTAGCTGTTTGTTGACGATCTTCTCGATGACCTTGGCTGGGAACGGAAGCAGGGAGATGGGCCGGAAGTTCTTGAGGTCTCTCGGGTCCGCCTTGGGTTTTTTGAGTAGGGCGTTGATCTCTGCGTGTTTCCAGCTCTCTGGGAAGGTCGCGGTCTCGAAGGAGAGATTGATGATGTTGCACAGGTGGGGTGCGATGGAGCTGCTGGCTTTGTTGAAGATGTGGTGCGGGAAAGGGTCTGACGGGGAGCCGGAGTGTATTGTGCTCATGGTCTTGATGGTGTCCTCGATGTTCACGCTGGCCCAGGCTGGCAGGGGGTCGTGGTCGATGGTGTGCGGCGGGTCTGGTGCATCGATCTTAGTTGGGGCTGTCTGGGTGTTGAAGCTGTCGTGGATGTCGGCGAATACCATGTGTTTTAATATAGATGGCAGCAAAGACTGAGCCCCAAGTGGTACAGTCTTCCAGTTGTGGTGTGATCCCCATTGGTAAACTGATTGTTAGTATTCTGTGTTTCTCATACGGGCTAGTATTTGGAAATACTGCTTCGATTTGAGTAATTTTTTGAGCTATCCAGAATGGAATTTGCTCACGTTTTGTGGGCATTTTACCCATGACTGCGTATAGAGTCTGTGGTGTAATTTTTAGTGCAGTCCCCGATTGAGGGTCTGATTTGGAATGGTTAATGGTGGTTGGACTGTGAAAGTCCGCATGACATATTGGACCAATTGTCTGTAGATTTTTATTAACTCTGTGATTTGAGTAAGTAATTCCTCATCTGACATTATATCCAGTTCAGGATGAGGTGTGTAGCCGGCTATAATCGGCCATGTTGCTCCTGGTCTACCTAGTGGACCGAGCCTGGTAATGTTTCTGTGATGTTTTAGGGCGCCTTTAAACCAGAGCTGATGCTCCTGGTATGTTAGTGGAATTTCAATATCCTCAAAAGGAATATATTCCTCTGGTGGATCATCTTCTTTGTAGAAGTGAAACAGTTTTGTAACTGGATCGGATTCAGGAAATATTACCCATGAATAGAATACCTCTGTCTGAAAGGATTCGTGTGCCTCTATCACGAAAACTGCTCTACCGCCTCTTGATGGTAGGCCGTGTTTTATGAGTTTTAGAGTGATGGCTCTTCTTAAGTTTGGAGGGATGTCTATAACACCCTCCTCGGTTTCATTTAAACCTGTAATGTTAAAAGCTGTTGCTAGGGCTGGATCAGCCGCAGCTCCACCGGTGTCGGTGGCATTTTCCCTGTTGGACATTTGTTTTTTGAAAAATGCAGAACAAGTTTCAAGGAAACAAAGATAAGGTGCAACCTTCAACGTTGAGCAAACCAAACAGCTAATATATAGGGTGTTTCCCTATGTAGCCGTGGTGGATACTTAACCCTGCCCACTCCAGACGTCTTTTGGAGTATACGGGTAGGGGTCTCTGAAGAAAAGGCACAGCTGAGTTACTCAGTATCTAACGTTAAATTACCGCCTTACCAAACCGTTGGGCGCCATGTAGTGTAGCTCCTATTTCCCTAATAGGCTCTGCGCATTGGAATAATATACCCTATAGGCTTGACATAGGACTGAGGTCGGTATGTCCCTATCGAGTATATTAAACTTAATTACTTGTGCCAGCTAGCTCAGAGGCCACTAGAGACTCCTTGACAAACAAGAAGGGAGTAGTTTCTGGCTGCCGCAAAACATGACCACTTTGTTTCCCTTTAGAATCAGAACGTGTCCCAGAGTCGTGGAAACAATAGATAACCATTTCACTCAGCTCAATCGTGCATGCTTAGTTTTCCTCAAAGTTACACAGAAAGAATAGAAGGGCGTTTCAATAAAAGATTTATTGAACAGTCTTGTTTCTCGTGTAAGTAATATGTGCTGTTACGATCACAAGACAGTATGCAAGATAAATAATGTACAGCGTAAGCAGTAGAAATAAATAATACTGCGCTAGCATGATCTTTAGTAGATATTCATTTACATAAATAACACAGACTAAAAATGCGAGTACTCATACGATGCGTTTCTAAGCTAGTTCTACCCCAATGTACCTAACCTAACCTAGGTGTAGGGAGAGGTATGAAGTAGGTAGAGTATTCCTTACTATGGTATACTAAGAGTATGTTACGCCTAGTATGCCTAGTATGCCAAGAGTCCCTCTAGGTTCTAGTCAGCTCCATACCTTAAGAATGAGAGAGGTGGGAATCTCTTGCCAGACTCGAACTCCAACACCCCGCAAGGGAAGTCAGATCACTGGAAGCTGGACTCTCTGCGTGCAGGGATGACAGCGTCTTCTCAGTGCGTCAGGCCGGGAAACGGGCTCTTCTGAAGTCGAGGTCTCCTCTGATTTACAAGGGCTAGGGAAGGTATATTTATACCTGAGAGGTACCTCAGAATGTTAGCATTGACGTGAAACGGACAGCGGAAGACGTCATGAATGAACCCCTAAGGTATAACGGTTCATGCATAATAGATGAGTCCTTGAAGAAATCAATAGTCCTGTGCTAGGGAAACTCCTGAAGCCTAAGGGTCTGTTCTTCAAGAACTCGTTGTGTCGTTTAGGGTGGACGGATGTCGGAGACCATGCCTGTATTTGGAGTGCACGGTTTAATGCTTAAATAAGGACTGGGATTTTATGCCTATATAAGGGCAGGGCGAATTGTGCCTATATAAGGACATGATACAGGAAAACCTATATACGGACACCCTAAGAGGAATACAACAGCTTTTCTTGAGTGTCTTGGGCTTCTGAGGGTGGGAGACATGGTGAGTGCTGAACTGGACTCTGACCTTACATTGGACTAGTTGAGGGCGGCCCTGAGGATGTTCCCTAGAGATAAGGTTCCAGGGGGAGATGGGTTACCTGCAGAATTCTACCAGGAATTTCCAGTTATTCTCTCATTGGGGCTCTTGGATGTGTATCTGGAGGTTCAGGACGCAGGTATGCTGTCACCACCCATGCAGGAAGGGATATCTGTATGTTGCCTAAGCCGGGAGGGGATAGGACCGACAGACCCTGCGGCATATTGCCTGCTCACTATGATTAACAAAGATGCAAAGGTTTTTTAAAAATGTTGGCTAATTGCCTGAGACCTGTCATGAGCGACCTGGTACATGAGGAGCAGTGCGGGTTAATTCCCGGCCATAGCACTGGCATGAATCTGAGGAGACTCACTTACGTACTGCACAAAGTGGAGGGAGTGGATGAGGAGATGGTTCTGGTCTCTGTGGACATAGAAAAAGTGTTCGATAAGGTGGACTGGGGTTTTTTACTGAAGGTCTTGAGGGTTATAGGAATTGGGCCAAAATTCCGAGGCTCGATCTGCTTGCTCTATGCCACCCCCCTCAATGCGAAGGTCAGTGTGGGGCGACACCGCTCGGACAGGTGGGACTTTGGAAGGGACACCAGGCAGGGTTCTCTGTTGTTCCCCTGTTGTTTGCGCTGGCTATGAAACCATTGGTAGTCTTGGTATGCCAAGAACTATATCAATGGGGCATAGAACTGGGAACAGCGCAGCACCTCGTATCGCTCTTCGCGGATGATGTGCTATTTAATCTTGGGGCACCTAGGGAGTCGCTTAGAGAGCTATTGCGCATATTAGATGAGTTTCGGACAGTGTCCAGACTGTGCTTAAATCGTAGGAAGTTGCTGTTGTTTCAGTTGGTGGCGTTGATGGGGATTCCCTCAGATACCCTGCCAGATTTGAGACTCCGATGGGAGATGGATAGATTTCACTATCTGGGAATCATAATCGCTCACTCGAAAAAGTATCAGCTGCAGTATAACAAGGGCAGGATATTTGACTTGCTACGGTCCTCAGCCAGATTTTGGAATACCTTACCACTCTCGCTCATGGGCAGGATAGCTGTCTCCAAGATGGTGCTCCTCCCGCGTTGACTTCATGAAATTCAGAACTGCCTCTGCCCCTGCCCTCCAGAGTATTTAGGCAGCTGGATTCCTTACTTACCTTCACTTCTTTGGGCAGGCAAGTGCAGTAGGGTGGCCAGGGACATGTTGATGAGAAGGTATGAGGAGAGCGGGTTGGAAGTAAAGCAGCTAGAGTATTACTATTTTGCAGCCAGACTGCGGCATGTGACCAGAGGGCTGGCCGAAGGAAATAATTAGGAAAAACAAATGTTGGAAGGGATTGTGGGAGGAGAGGACCTCTGGGCACTGTTAATGGAAGGTCAAGCGGATTGATGACCCTCCCTTAGGTGGTCTGGCAGACTGCCTGTGTGTGGCAAAGGCTAGTAACGGTAGTGCTTCTGAGGGCGCCATTCCATCCACAGTGGCCAATCTGGATCCTTGCTACACTCCGGTGCACGGAGGCCAATATGTTCTTCTAAATGTGGCAGGAAGGGGACTGCACCTTGTGGGGCGACCTATACCCGAATGAGAGCTTCATCTCCTTTGAGGATTCACAGATTTAATCTGAGGTGGCGCCTGGACATATTCTACATTATGTGGGCCTGGCTGAGTTAGCCCGACAGACCTGGGGGACGTATCCTGCTGCGCCTCATGCGTCTGGCACCCTGGAAGTCATGTTGACCTGTGGGATGTGGAGGCACTTGGTGTCTCTGCTGATAAGGCCGAATTCCGTATCCTGAATTTACTCAGGATTACCTGGTCGATGGTCTTTGTTGCCTGCTAAGATGTGTGGAGGGAAGTTTACAATTTACCAGTTATACTTTTCCCCTTTCCATTGATCTAAATAACTTCGGACTCCGAATTCAGATTTGGTTAATTTATTACAAAGCCAAAAATAACAGAATATAGACACACCTCAAAATCAAGGTGTAAAGATACATGAAAACTAATACAGAGCCCAGTCTACGAATATAGTTCATACGACACAATAGGCACAGAATAATAAACTCCAAAATCAGAACACAGCTGAGTATAGACACTGCGTCCAAATCTCTTTTCATTTGTATTTCCGAATTATGAAAGAATCTGTCCCTACTCTACTTCTATAATGGCATCCCTTCGTAATTTCCTAAAGGATTTTCCCTAAAGGTGTCTGCACGTGTTGACTTCCTAAGAAGTGCACTCACGTCAAATGGGTCAAGTAGCGTAAAGCCACAGAGCTCGTTCTAAGATGCTCTCGTTCCGCAATCAAAAGCAGAAGTCCTGCAAATCTGTCCCTGTGCCTAATACAAAAAGACAAAGTTACACTCCTAACGGGTCACATGGTACATTATTCCGTGAACACCTTCTTGAGTAACTTTCCACGAAGTCCAATTAATTTCACAGCCTTGTCCGTCGACCTTGGTTCCCAAGTTTCACCAGACACGTAAGGTATCCTCCCTTCTCTCTGTCCGAGCTCTTCAAAGACATTCTGTTCCTCCCATGTATCTCCTTAAATCTAAAATAACGAGGACAAATTCCTGCACCTGCAGTAGGGGTGAAAAGAAAACTTTCTACACACATAAAATTTAATTAGCTCCTGACCTAAGAGCAAACGAGGAGAAATGAAACCTTTAAAAACGAAAGTTAGGCCTACAATTCTGGCTAACCTAAGAACGTTCTTTAATGTGCACTCGTTATACAGGCCTTTATATGAATCTTATAACAATGAATACATTTGATCTACCTACTAATGATTATATACGGGCACAATTAAATGTTTTCTCTAAACACGTGTAAAATACTAATCATTCCTGCAAAAGCGCCATGATTCCACTCTGCAAATCTTAACATGAGAATACATAAACTTCGTTTTAATATGCACAAAGTTCAACCAAACATTGAATATATATATGAGTGCAGTTCGGACATGAGTATAATGCACCCCTTACAAATTTCAGAGCGTTGAGCGCTCTATCAGTTCCCGCCTCTGATGACAAGTGTCATCAAACACACCACTTTTCCCTGCTATGTTCTCCTTGCAGAAAAGACCGACCTAAACAGAAGTTGTAGCCTGTCTTCCCTGCCTAAACTTTTCCAGATTCTTAAGGTTCTGATAGTGACTGTCCTGCAGTCTTTCCATCTTGTAAGGGAACTCTCAGCCTGTCTTGCTCAGTGCCACTTAAAAGCTCTCAAGGCACCCCACAATACACTAATACAAATCACAACTATTATGATAGGTTTTAGAATGTAACCAATAATCCCCTGTCCCAAGTTTCCAAACCAACTTCCAACTCTTCCAAATCCTTGACCAATTGTCTCCCAAATCCCATCTGTCGCGAAATCATGTATGTCGTGATGTATTTCAGTGATGTTACTTATATACTTCTTTAAATCTTTACTGTTGTCCGGTATATAAGTGCAGCACTGTTGAACCCTCAATAATTTACAGCTCTAACCCATGCTGCTTCTTCTTCTTCAGAAACCTCCTCTTGGAGTCTCTTAATCTCATCCCAGGTATCGGCTAAAGCCAACATCATGCTGAGCTCGGTCTTTTCTGTGCTCTCTCCCACATATTCTCCATTAAAGATACAGGCATGTATTGCACAAAAACGAGCCACTTCGTCAGCATAGCGGTTCCCCTTGGTGACAAAATCCTCCCCCTTCCCGTGTGCTGCACATTTCACCACTGCTATTTCCCTTGGTTTCTGTAATGCTTCTAACAGTTGTCTCACATATTCCCCATTTCTGATAGGAGATCCTGATGACGTTAAGAACCCCCTCTGTGACCATAACTGCCCAAAGTCGTGAACTACTCCAAACCCATACTGACTGCCTGTGAAGATAGTCACTCGGACTAGGTCAGAGATGAGACAGGCACGTATCAGTGCTATAATTTCCACTACTTGTGCTGAGTATACTCCTCGTAAACAAGCAGCTTCGACAACTCCAGAAATAGTACAAACAGCAAAAGCTGCTCTTAAACAACCTTCATTGTCTCTTAAACATGAACCATCAACAAAAAGGACCAGATCAGATTTAGGTAATGGTTCATCAACAATGTCGGGTCTGGGTTTGGTGGAGAGCTCAGTCACATCTAGGCAGTCATACTCCTCACATTCTTCTCCTTCAACAGGTGGGTATGGCATCAACGTGGCAGGGTTTAGCATAGAACATCTTTTCAAAGTAACATTTTCGGATGCCAGTATAACCTGCTCGTACTTGGTGAGCCTATTATTAGTCAGGTACTGAGTTTTGGTTCTCGTCATCAGGAGTTCCACTGAGTGCGGGACATATACTGTAAGGGGATGTCTCATCACAATACTTCAACACCCGTTGCAGCAACGGATCTGAGACATCCGGACAATGCAGAAGCCACTGGATCTAATGTGGCTGAAAAATAGGCCACCGGTCTATGGGCGCCCCCATGTGTCTGAGTTAATACTGCCAATGCGCACCCATCCCTCTCATGACAGAAAAGCGAAAACGCTTTATTGCAATCAGGTATTCCAAGAGCTGGAGCGTGACATAAGCTTTCCCTTAGCTCCCGGAAGGCCCTTAAGCAATCGTCATCCCATGGTACCGGATCACTTATGTCCTTTCGTGTTAATCTTAACAAAGGCTTTGTCTGCAGAGAAAAATTTGGGATCCACTGTCGACAATAGCCGACCATTCCCAAAAACATTTGGACTTCCTTCTGCGTCTTTGGAGTACCCATTTGCAAGAGGCGATCAGGTGACAACTTTCTTTTTCCCTTTTCAATTCGATGCCCCAAATACTGGACCTCAGACAAACAGTATTGCAGTTTGCCCGGGGACACCTTGTGTCCATTCTCTGCCAGATGATTCAACAAAGCCACAGTGCCTATCCTGCAAGCATCTTCCGTCTCTGAGGCGACCAGAAAGTCATCTATGTATTGGACGAGAACCGAATTTTGTGGCATTGTCAGACCCTCAAGATTCTTTTTCAGAATTTGATTGAAGATAGACAGACTTTCTGTATACCCTTGTGGGATACGACACCATGTTAACACACGGTTTTCCAGCCGGAAAGCAAATAAAAATTGGCTTTCCTCATGAAGGGGGATCGAGAAGAATGCTTGGCACAGGTCAATGACCGTAAACCATTCAGCTTCACAGGGGATTTGAAACAAGATTACAGCTGGATTCGGTACCACAGGACAACATGGAATCATGATCTCATTAACCCGTCGCAAGTCCTGCACTATTCTATACATGCCACTAGGTTTCTGCAGCCCCATTATAGGTGAATTACAGGGGCTTCCTCTAATCTCGTTCAATATGCCTTGAGAAAGCATAGATTCAATTACTGGTGTTATTCCAGCCACCGTCTCTGGTGTTAACTTATACTGTGGCGTCCTTGGGAACTCGGCATTCGGCTTAACCTGTATTTTTACTGGCTCAACTCCTCTAATCAAACCTATCTCCTCTCCTGTAAAATCCCACACCACGGGATTCACAGAATCCCTCAAATCCATCGGTAATTCTTCTTTGGTTAGTACGATAAACATTTCTGCACACAAATTCTGACTTGCCACCTTAAAGGCGACGTTTCGAACCCAATTATTGGGGTTCATCTTCAGGACAATGGTGAGTTGGTGATTGTACTAATTGGTCGCAGTCACTGGCGGAAAGTCAAGGGACGGAGAAAACTTGGTCCGAAGCAGAGTGGGTTTAGCGAAAATAACCCATGACTAGTTCGGTGGTTCCCAGGGACAGTAAATCAGCACGGGAGTCCAGGGCTCCCCGTAGGCAGTGTGTTAAAAAGCCAAATTGAATCGTCAAGTGAGATCAAGCAGACTAAAGCTGCGCAGCTGGGTAGTGCATTAAGCCACCAGGGCAGTATCAATTTATTTTGTAGGGAGACAGGGCATTTAATGGGTGCCTGAAGCCGTGCAGACGGAGACGTCCTGCTGCTGCTGTTGCTGCTTGATCTCACTTGATGATTCAATTTGGCTTTTTAACACACTGCCTACGGGGAGCCCTGGACTCCCATGCTGATTTACTGTCCCTGGGAACCACCGAACTAGTCATGGGTTATTTTCGCTGAACCCACTCTGCTTCGGACCAAGTTTTCTCCGTCCCTTGACTTTCCGCCAGTGACTGCGACCAATTAGTACAATCACCAACTCACCATTGTCCTGAAGATGAACCCCAATAATTGGGTTCGAAACGTCGTCGACCATTCTACAACATGAACTCCTTGTAACTTGTATAAATCATTTAGGGAGTTCAACTATATTGTTGTCAATGCGATGCCTTTTTAAAATTCACTATCACTATTTCACGTCACGCTTTCTTTCACTTATTGTGTGAGCACCCTATAAATTGAAATTTATGCGAATAAATATCTGTCATTCTGTGACCTATATGACCCTTTACAGACTCTTTTTCTTGCTCCCTATTGAATTAAATTCATTTTTTGAACAATACAGTGCCCCTCTCTGGGTCATCACTCTTGCTATTGGACCTTTTTAGGCCACACTTGAACCATTGTTCTTATAAATCCAGTACCACCCCAGGTTCATATATCGGGGTACCCTTGTTTCCCAAAAACCTTAAAGGCAGCATCATCATCACAGGTCTGCAATTTCACCCCCCTTGGAGTACAATAGATGGTACAATTTAATTTGCAAAAGAGGTCACGTCCTAATAGACAAACTGGACTCGAATCACACACTACAAATTGGTGTTGGTCCTGAAAGGTTCCTATTCTCACAGGTAACTCATTGGTAAGGGGATTGGTCAACTTCTGATTAGTGACTCCTACTACTTGGATCGATTGTCCAGAAAGTGACAAATTCGGAACTACCGCTGACCTCACAGTAGATCGGGCTGCACCAGTGTCAACCAAAAACGTGATCGGATGACCATTGACATCACCTTCCACAAATGTTCCCCTCTGATCTACCTCTAGACTGCTCCCAAGGTGCAGTCCTCCTCCCCCCTCTCACACTTTCCTTCTGATGAATTCTGATCATAGCTGTCAGTCAATTCAATGAAAGGCATTTGCTGGTACACATAGTTCCGGCAGCAATCCTTGGGGGTTGGGGCACCTGCACCTGAGGTTCTGAACCTTCCCCATACATGGACCTAGGTCTAGTCAGGGTGTTTAGTCCATCAGACACCTGCACAGTTTCCTCACTTTGTATCTGATTGGCAGGATTTGAACGACACTCGCGCTTCCAATGCCCGATTTTGTGACAATAATGACAGGCAGTGTTTCTCCTCGGGTTAACCCATTCTGTTCCTGTATCCATTCCTCGTCCTCTTCCCTGCCCTGGGGGAACCGTCATGTTTTATCCCATTCCTCGACCACTCCCTTGCCGTCGACCCATTGTACCTCCGTTCCCCTGCATTAGACCCGGTCTTTCGGCATTCCTCAGCTGTACCATCATCAAATTATCCTTCATTTTCTTATGTGTGGACTCTACCTGATCACTACAGTACTTGGCATAACGTAGAATTTCGTCCACCGACTTATTCTGCCAACATATCAAATGTTGCTGAAACATCAAACTTATTTCAGCCCTCAATCCCAACTCAAATTTCGAGACGAACTGTCCCATATCTTTTTGTTCAAGGGCATCTAGGCCACTATGCTGTTTGAAGGCCAATAAGAGTCTCTCGTAATAATCGTGCACAGACTCTTTCGGCTCTTGGGTGGTACGATCGATCTTGAGCCAATCAATAGTTCGAGGGGCTACCTTGGACTGAAGCCATGTAATTGCCTGTTCATATTTTTTCATCACTTCAGTGGAAGGTCCATGAGTTACAGGATCCCTGGCTGGTTCTGAAGTGGGCCACTCAATTGCAATTTTGCATGCCGCCCACAAATCCCCCGGGACCACAATGTCAAATAGGGTATTCAAATCTATCCACAGAACGTTAGAAATCTTCACAAACCGATCAATTTGTTTGTACCACTCCATGCAGGCTTTTCCCTCAGCCGAGGGAAATCATTTGTAAAGGAAGCCAAGTCACCCCTGCTCCATGGCATATGAACATACCGTCCATTCTGTACTTCCCGTAGCGGGACGTTTCCTACTCTCTCCGCCCCCCCTCCGGGAGGCGGGGTATCTCCTATTCCTCTCCTCACTGTCTTTTTCTTAGACCACTTCTCTTCCCATCTATCCAATGCTTTCCATGCCCTCATTCCAATGACTAGTTCTCGAATATGTGCTTTCAACCCTACTACTCTCTTCTCCTCCAATTCCTGGTCTGTGTAATTTAACCTGTGAATTCCCTGCAACATTTTCGTTTTCGTCAAATCCACATCGTACTTTCGCGCCAACTGAACCAATGCTTAATGTACTCTTTTCGCCTTCCTAGTGACATCCTTAGCCACAAACAGCAATTCATCTGGCTCATAGAGATCTATTCTTTCCAGCGGCAGATTCCCATCGATCACCTCATCGACCTCTGCCTTCAATTTCAGCACATCCAACAATTTTGCCTTCACTGCAACTTCAATTTTCCCTCGATTTGTCACATTACAATGTCCTTCTCCATCACAGCTCCGACTTCGCCAACCCTCTTCCATCCCTTCAACTTGGATGGTGGGCCGACCTTCCCTCTCACAACTCTGACTCCTCAATCGACTTTCCAATCCAACATTCAAGACACCAGGTCGTGACCTAAATGCCTCTTGTCCCCTTCCTGTTTCAGCTGAACTCCTCATACTCTCCCGTACTGGTGGAACCCACATTCGTATTTCTAACCTAGAATTTGCCAGTGCACCTGTTCGTCTCTCTTCCGATCCTGTATTCACCCTTGAAGGGTCTGCCGTTGCTGCCAACGAGGTACTAGTCTCCACAGGCCCCATGGGTGCGCTTGTTCCCATTGTAAGACTTTCTCCTGAGATAGTGTCCTCACTCATTCTTGTTCGATGTTGACCCCACTCTCTCCCGTACTCGGATTGTATATCGAGATTACGGGTCCAATGGTAACCGGCACCGTAAGGGCTTCTGGTAACCGTATGTCAAAATTATTTCCCCTTATCTCAGTGTTCTCTGCTTCTGATCCTAATGAAATTTTTCCCACCACTCTCGAACTTACACCTGTCGGGGCAGATCCCACTCTGTCTAGGCTTCCCTCTGTCATTCCTTGCCTTCCCTCCTCTGACTGAGGATTGTAAGGTGGAGGACGCTCTGCCAACAATCGGTCTAACAGGCTATCATCCTGTCACTTTCATCTACTGTATTTCCTGTCCGTGCACTAGCTCCTTGTAGTAACAATGGATACAACCTCTCTCCTTCTACGGTATCTACCCTCCATCTCTTCAACTGCGCATCCCATCTGGCATCTTGATACGACTTCATTGCTTTTCTCATCCTTCCCTGAGAATTTTCTCTTCGTCTAGCTTGTGCTGCCCGCATCCATGCATCCAATGCCTCAAATTGGGTGGGTCTAGGTGGAGGTTTTAATGAAGACATCACCCCTCTCAATTGATACAACACATCTAATCGAAATGACCCATACCGTGGGAAAGCCAATTCTCCTTCCTTTTCTGTAATCTTATGCCAATTTTGAAGCCACACTATCGTATGTAATCCTACATTCGTTGCCATATAATGTGCCGGGGTATCCTCTGGCGGGGCTTCTTCCCCAACCCGAGTCACTACCCCTGAATCTCCTCTACATAGGTCTCGCAATACCTTAAAACATCTCATTTTTTAACTCAATTATTAGAAAACACAATTTTCTTCTTTCCAAAATTTCGCCGAGAACCCTCCAATCCCAGCGCGGCATTACACCAACCGGCCTATCACAGCGCGGCACTCTCTGACGTCACCGTTCCTTCTCCGCAGCGGTTCACCCTCCTTCACAATTTCACCTCGTACATTCGCTCTCACATTCACATAACCAAGTAACTGTTTACCCAAAAGCTACTGAACCAAGTAACTACCTTTCAGGCAGCCACACTAACTCAGTTACATAAAACCAAGTAATCGTCTGTCGTCTAAAAGATCAATAGTATACACCCACTCAAGAACATTTACACTCCGTGACCCATAACCTGCGTCAGTCACTCGAATCGCTGTAGGCAGCCTCTGGCCTGAGGTTTTCCACACGCAATTCTATGAAATCCACTCACACAAAGTTCCCTACCCCAAGTGAGCCATCGATAGCGCTCCACGACACCCACATTAATGATCAGACAATTACAGTACAAAACTATCCCGGGATCTTGGACTTCTCTTGAGTCCGATTTCCAAAACTTCCTGATCCGCACGTGTTCGGACCAGTAAACCGATAACCTCACGTTCACTCGACTATCATTCCAACTCCGCAAGACATCACATAATCAATTCACCGCAATCTAACACACACACACTATTCATACTCACGCTACCGCTGTCTCCGCCGCACCATCAGCTTCCGCCGATCTCCGTCAAAACACCCGCTGTTCTCTGTTCTCAATCATGGGTTCTCTTTTGGGCTCTGTAAGTCTAATTCTGTTCTAACTTTTCTAAAATCTCCCCTCATTTCTAGAGGCAACCATCCTTGTTTGCTGCCAATTGATAAGGCCGAATTCCGTATCCTGAATTTACTCAGGATTACCTGGTCGATGGTCTTTGTTGCCTGCTAAGAAGTGTGGAGGGAAGATTACAATTTACCAGTTATACTTTTCCCCTTTCCATTGATCTAAATAACTTCGGACTCCAAATTCAGATTTGGTTAATTTATTACAAAGCCAAAAATAACAGAATATAGACACACCTCAAAATCAAGGTGTAAAGATACATGAAAAATAATACAGAGCCCAGTCTACGAATATAGTTCATACGACACAATAGGCACAGAATAATAAACTCCAAAATCAGAACACAGCTGAGTATAGACATTGCGTCCAAATCTCTGTTCATTTGTATTTCCGAATTATGAAAGAATCTGTCCCTACTCTACTTCTATAATGGCATCCCTTCGTAATTTCCCAAAGGATTTTCCCCAAAGGTGTCCGCACGTGTTGACTTCCTAAGAAGTGCACTCACGTCAAACGGGTCAAGTAGCGTAAAGCCACAGAGCTCTTTCTAAGATGCTCTCCTTCCTCAATCAAAAGCAGAAATCCTGCAAATCTGTCCCTGTGCCTAATACAAAAAGACAAAGTTACATCCCTAACGGGTCACATGGTACATTATTCCGTGAACACCTTCTTGAGTAACTTTCCACGAAGTCCAATTAATTTCACAGCCTTGTCCGTCGACCTTGGTTCCCAAGTTTCACCAGACACGGAAGGTGTCCTCCCATCTCTCTGTCCGAGCTCTTCAAAGGCATTCCGTTCCTCCCATGTATCTCCTTAAATCTAAAATAACGAGGTCAAATTCCTGCACCTGCAGTAGGGGTGAAAAGAAAACTTTCTACACACATAAATTTTAATTAGCTCCTGACCTAAGAGCAAACGAGGAGAAATGAAACCTTTAAAAACGAAAGTTAGGCCTACAATTCTGGCTAACCTAAGAACGTTCTTTAATGTGCACTCGTTATACAGGCCTTTATATGAATCTTATAACAATGAATACATTTGATCTACCTACTAATCATTATATACGTGCACAATTAATGTTTTCTCTAAACACGTGTAAAATACTAATCATTCCTGCAAAAGCGCCATGATTCCACTCTACAAATCTTAACATGAGAATACATAAACTTCGTTTTAATATGCACAAAGTTCAACCAAACATCGAATATATATATGATTGCAGTTCGGACATGAATATAATGCACCCTTACAAATTTCAGAGCGTTGAGCGCTCTATCACTGCTATATAAAGCCAAGGGAGCGGATGTTGCACATCGACCCTTGCAGGCTTGGGAAGCATCGGAGGTGAACCTTGAGGAGCCACTGCCAGATGAGGACGGGCTACAGATTTGTCAGTTGGGGATTTGGTGAGGCCCAAAAGGCAGAAAATCGCTTATAAGTTCATGCAACTGGCCCGGGTATTGGCTAGGGGGTGAGTTGCTATATTGTGGATGGGACGAGGGGCACTGACCATAGAACACTGGGAGAGTGATGTGGCAGAATGGTCGCTGGTGGAGGAGTTACACATGAAGCGTAATAGAAATGATGAGAAGCTCCAGGATAATTTGGAGGCATGAGTGATACTGTGCGAATGTTTTATGTCCCCTGAAGGGTTAAACCTACGTGCAGAAGATACGGACTCTGGTGTATAGCGCTGCTGTCTATTCCACCCGGAACATTTAAATTAGTTACTTGATTTGAGAATATATCTTCCTGTTCCGCTACTTAAGTCATTGAGCTTTTCTCTTCTACATACTGTGTTCCCCTTGAATTGATCTGAAAAAGTTGATACTGTATAATGTGCACTGTGTATGTTTCCACTGTACCCAAGTGGAATTGCTCTGCATACGTGTGGTTTTCTTTTCTTTGTTACACTGAATCAAAAAAGGTTTTATTAAAAAAAAAACCTAACCAATCCTAAACTTGAAAAATCTGAACTTTAATCTGTACCTCCTCCCCAGATACTTGGATGTGGGTGTAGATCCCTATGTAAGCCCCGTCGCATGGCGATGTTGTGCAATATGCAATATAGACTACCGCTGTCCTGCACACAATTTCTGGGGAATACATAGGCAATATTCCCCTATACCTGATACAGTCACGACATCCGAATCCAAAATCTGAATCCAAATGTGCATTGAATAATGGCTTGTCTTTGGGTGTGAGGAGGTGGAAAGAGCGAGCATACCCAACAACACCTGCAACAAAGACGTGAAGTAAAAGAAGATGCATTCTAATTGTAATACATCATGATTGCATGCATGGTGTCAGTATAATGGGTGTGTATAGTGTTTAATGAGTATGTTTCAGGTACCACCCCCGATGCACCTGTGAGGTGGCAGTATTTATATCCGTTGTGTGTGCTTCCAGGAAAGACAGTAAAGTAGCTCTTGGCTTTGCACAGCTTGTATGTTGATGAAGTGCCAGCAATGTCTGTTGCGGAAAAGGTGTGCTGTGTGAGTTTAGGTCGCAAAAGTGCCACATGGGTGCAGTCATTGGCACCTACCACAAGAGGTGAGTGGGCACAAGCATAAAATTCCCATGCCACCCTTTGCCTTTCTGCCAGTGACTATGGCATGGCGGTCAAGTGGTGCACTCGTTTCATGCATCTCAGTACCTGATGCAAGCAGCAAGGCTGGTTTGCCAGTGAGATGCTTACGTTGTCAGTTTGCCGTTTGGAAAGATCCGGTGGCCGTGAAATAGAGAGCAGTCAGTATGTTGCCATTGTCAGGCATTGCCTGGGGGTAAGCTGCCTGGGGGCAAGCTGCATGGGGGTAAGCTGCCTGGGGGTAAGCTGCCTGGGAGTAAGCAAGCTGCCTGGGAGTAAGCAAGCTGCCTGGGAGTAAGCTGCCTGGGGGTAAGCAAGCTGCCTGGGAGTAAGCTGCCTGGGAGTAAGCTGCCTGGGGGTGAGCTGCCTGGGGGTAAGCTGCCTGGGGGTAAGCTGCCTGGGAGTAAGCTGCCCGGGGGTAAGCTGCCCGGGGGTAAGCTGCCTGGGGGTAAGCTGCCGGTGAATCAAACTCCTGCTCCCAGTCTGCAACCGTGTCAAGGATGACATCAAGTGGAAAGTAGTATCTGGCAATTACTGCTTCCCTGGACACCCCAGCGATGTTTGCTCGTAAAACCTCTCTCCCCTCCTCAAATAAATATTCTTCAAAATGAGGAGCAAAGCTACAAACACATCTACAAACATAGTGAAGGCAGAAAATGTTTGGTGTGTGAGTTTATTTCTTATATGCTCAACCTCCTGTATTTTAATTGGTTGATGTTCAAACGTATCTAAGCTGGGGATGAGTGAAGTTCAGAACAATCTCTATTTGCGTTACCACGTCTGTCTCAAGTGTGGTAAGCCTAGCTATAGCATTCAACAGGTTTAGACTTAAAAAATGGATGTTAAAAAAATACCTTGTAATAATATTACACAGGATTTATTTAAAAGTTTAGAAAATTATTTAAATCTTTAAAAAATAATCCTTTATTTTCATATAAGACTTAAAACTTGTTTGAAGACTTAAAGAGTTTATTGTACAATTATTTAAATTCTTTCCAATTTAATTACAATTGGTGCACTTAATAGACATATGTCCATGGCCCGGGGAGGACGAGTCGGTATGTTCAGCCAGGTATATGACCGCAGTTATTTTGCTGTAATACCTGCAGATTCACTCCTCTATGTCCCTCTCTTTAGCATGGCTTAACCTTATAAAAGTGCCATCGGGCAATCTCAATTAGGACTCGGGGGGACTGTTGTCCTGTCCATTCAGTAAAGTGCCTTGTAGTGCTAATCAGGAGTCTGTAGTCATTATACCTCCGAGTCTCAGGCCTTGCTGTGACTGGGAAATACCTTTTAATTGGTCATATTTCTACTGGTGTTTTTATAGGCTGGCGAGCTGCGAGTCAAATTTGAGTTTTCTCCTTACTAGAAAGTGCTTGTGCTGCTGGACCCATCGTCATAATCATAGTCCATTAATGCTCGTAAAAACGTGTTGGAACCTCAGACTAATTTCTCTTGGCATTTTACTGGCAGGGTTAGCGGCCCACCATGTCCGTGATTGCTTTTAAATAAAGAAAACTTTATTAAATGCAGCCCGTTTTCCTTAAAGGAAACAGCTGCATTTAAAGAAAGGTTTACTTTTAGTTTAAGAGTTGGGACCACTGCCTACTCTTCAACAATCTTCTTTTTTTACATTCACAAAGCAGAAGGGGACCCATAAGGGGACTACCTTACCTTTTGCAAATGTACTTCCACATCCTTTGATATGTCAGTAATTTTTTTCGACTAGATTTGGTTGCATAATATTAATACAGAAGATATAATTTTGTATTTTGAAGAGACGCCTACAATGCCAGTAGTGGCTTCAACCAGTGGTGGGGCCGGGAAGGGGGGAGGAAAGAAAAAAAAGAAAAAAGGGACTTACCTGAAACGGCCAGCCACCGCTTTTCCTCCGTCCTCTTCCTTCTTCGTTTCTCCAGTCCCGGCCTGCAGCAGGAAGCACCCGGGCACACAGGCTCCCCTGAGCCAATCACAATGCTGCAATGCAGCGTTGTGATTGGTCTGAGCACTGTGGTTCATCACTCAGATGGGGACAGGGAGCCTGTGTAATGCAGCCTAGTGGGGAACATGCAAAGTGCGCATGACTGTTTGGTTGGCCCAAGAGGGCCGGCCAAACAGTATTGAATACTTAGGGAGTGCAAACCACTCCTCCCCCTGCTCTGGCCAGCCCCGCCCGCCACTGACTGCAATAGGAAAAATAAAATGATAATAACTGTACGTTATTTCATTTTATTTTTCCTTTTGAGCACTGGGGCGACGCTCCTCCGCCTTAGCAGAGGAGCCGCCACTGTAGATACACACCTTCAAAATATTGAATCGTTATCTATTTAGAATCCCATTTTAGAAGTCAGAAAAACGTTTCAAACTCATAAAATGGGATCGGTACATAGGATTTTATTTTTTTAACATTCACAAGCACCGAGTTGGAGCCTTTGCAACTGTTAAAATGCTTAGTAAATCTAGACCGCGAGTCGCTAAGGATCCTGCTCCACAGACACAGCTTCCCCTTCACCAATCACTATCAACCAGTGTATCTATTAAATGGTTTGCAATGACAATTGGGGTCACAAAGCATCGATGCATGTAATTGTGTCTCTCAATTGGAAGGAGACACTTGCCCTCTCCTAATTGTGAATTGGAATGAGTTACAGATCTCTTTTGAGAGTAAGCAAAGCTTCTCTGACTCACAAAAGTGGTTCTGTACACTGTAAATCGCTGTTTTGTGGCCAAAAACGTTGTGATTTTTTGAATGGCAGGATTTGTGAATACAAAAGTGTTTTATACATAGGGTCCTTAATTGCTAAGTGAGCATTTAAACAATATTTTGTGGGAGGTGTTAAATATTGGTGTTAATTGTTTCCCCTTTGCAATGTACAGAGATGTTTGCAGCGGCCCACCATGTCCGTGATTGCTTTTAAATAAAGAAAACTTTATTAAATGCAGTCCGTTTTCCTTAAAGGAAACCGCTGCATTTAAAGAAAGGTTTACTTTTAGTTTAAGAGTTGGGACCACTGCCTACTCTTCAACAATCTTCTTTTTACATTCACAAAGCAGAAGGGGACCCATAAGGGGACTACCTTACCTTTTGCAAATGTACTTCCACATCCTTTGATATGTCAGTAATTTTTTTTCGACTAGATTTGTATTTGGTGTCATAGTTGTTCTGAATTTACATGAGGTCTGTCAGTTGCAGAATAGGCTGCTGGAGGCAGGGGTTTGCAGGATTGGATCTTGGGTCGACCACCACTGAAAACACATTTCTCTCATGCTCTCTCTCTTTCTTTCTCTCTCTCTCTCACTCTCTTTCTCTCTCTATCTCACTCTCTTTCTCTCTCTATCTCACTCTCTTTCTCTCTCACTCTCTCTCTTTCTCTATCTACACGTTTATACATATTTAATTTTTTTCACTGAAAAAAACAATAGCTAAAGTCATGTTATAGTTAGGTGAAAATGTCAAAACTAAAAAAAAACACTGAAATTCCACTAGTCCACTGAACTAACTAGAACTTGGACACCAGACATGTACTGTTTATGACCCCACATATTATATCACTCATGACATGTTCAATGACATAAATTGATGACATCACTGATGACATCACTCAATGACCGTGTCAATTTTCTATGCGATCTGGCACTGAAAGGTATTTAGTGAGCTACACCTAGAGCACATTTTCCATGGCTTCATTACTGCCAAAGAGTGTAACCTTTGCCTCTTGCTTACCCTCCTAATGGAGCTTGCTTCTGTGGAGGGTGTGTGCTTTCTGTGAAGAACTCCCCATAGGACAACACAGGCTGTGCATAATAGAGGCTCCACCATCTTACAGGGTATGAGAGTCTGTGGGTTGTGGGCTCTCCATGAAGCATTGTGCACTGGGCCATAGCTCTGCATGGGAGGGGCTTGACTACCTAATGGAGCGTGGGTGTCTAGAGGGAGTTATCTCCCCACGAAGAGTTCTGCTCAGGGCAGAGGCTATGCATGGGAGGGGCTTGACTACCTAATGGGACCTGGGTGCTTGGAGCGAGTTGGCTCTCAGTGAAGAGCTCTGCTAAGGGCGGAGGCTGTACATAGTAGGCGTTTGGCCACCTTAAGGGGGTCGTGCGTCTTGAGGGAGTGGGCTCTCCGTGAAGAGTTTTGTACAGAGTGAAGGCTGTGTTTAGTAAGAGCTTGGGTGCCCAATGGGGCTTGTGTATCTAGAGGGAGTGGATTCTCTGTGAAAATGTGTGCACATTGCAAAGAATGTGCGTAGGAGGGGCTTGGCCTCCTAATCAGGCTTGTGTGTCTAGAGGCACTGGACTACAGTCCAATTGTTTTATTTAAACACATTTGTCTATGTAATTTATGCTTTACATGATTCTGTGCCATTTAGTACTTTACATATTTCAAAGGCTGTACTGGTTTGTATAATAAATTGAACAGCGGTATGGTTGATGATATCATCAGTGATGTCATCAATGATGTCATAAGTGACTTAATATCATGAGGTCATGAGCAGTGCATGGCGGGGGAGCAAGTTATAGATAGCTCAGATAACTTTAAATGGTCATTTTCAGTGTTTTCTTTTAGTGTAATATGGTATATTTTAAGTGATATTTTACACTTACTATAACATCACTTTAACCTCTGTATGTAAAGTGAATTTTTAAGGTCTTTTTAATGTAAAGTAAGACATTATCAGCAGATCTAACTATAACATCACTTATTTTTTTCAGTGAATTTCTGAGTTATTTTTTATGGTAAAGTAAGATCCTATTACCCTACGTAACTATAATGTGACTTGAACATTTGTTTTTTCCAGTGAATTTCTATATTTTTAAGGCAAATTATGATCTTACTACCATAACTAACTATAACGTCACTGGCTGACAAACCCTGCACACAACCCCAATGGGGGTGGCCAACCCCTCCGCCCCTGCACAGCCAGCCAATGAGAGCGCTCATCACAATATCAAGGGGTGTAATTTTAAATAATGTAGGTCTACTGGCTTCTCAGGGGTCATCACATCAATATATAAAAGGCAGGCCTATTGACTTTGGCAGGAAGGGACCACATCAATATACAAGGCAAGCTTTTTGGCTTTATCAAGGCATCATCACATCATTACATAAAGACAAGCCTATAAGATTTGTGAAGGGGTGACCACATCTTTATACATGACAAGCCTGTTTGCTTTGTCAAGGGATCGCCACATCAGTGTATGAAAACAAGCCTATTGACTTTAACAACCGTAAACAATGTCGAAGTCTTTCTTTTACACTCCTCAGACCACATAATGCAGTTAAAAGACTAACTGCACGGGGTCCCTGCAACCATTAGCTAAAGGGCAAAAGCCCCAGCTCCTGAAATACAATAAACTTTTCCAGGGGTCACATTACATATGCTGAAGGAAACATAGAGTTTCTTTTTAAAAAATTATGTCTGGGGGCTGCTGCACCAGCTGCAGCCCCCACTACACTTCTATAACAACTTGTCAGCGCCCCGACCCAGACCCAGACTGAGGCACCACAAAGCAGAAATAAATATACAAATTAGCTCATAAGATATATCTGCTATGAGGGTCGTCCATCACCAGAACTGCACCATCTGGCATCTCCAAATGAACAGGCATGGAATAACAGAAGAGATCTGTCATACATTGCTGGACGGTTCGAAGGACTTTAATTTAGTCCGCCACTGCAGGTCCCAAATATCGATACAATCTGGCCACTTCTTTACATCTCACTAAGTCTGTCAGATATGGTGTGATAAAAGTGCCCATGCCAACAGATCTCACCTCTTCTTTCTCCCTCCAGCCATGCCAGCTCAGGAGACCACTACTATACACAAAACCTCAGATTGGACAACCCAGTGCAGTAACCAGCAACGCATACTAAATCATAAGAATTACCATTAAGAGACCTGCTGATCTGTTCAAAGCTAGTAGCATACTGCAAACCATGAAATTGAGCCTCCGTCTCACGCACTTCATTATCCACCACACTGCATCCCAAACCATGGTAAACGTACACGAGTGGTAATCGCGCACGGCATGGACCACTTACCACATATGATCAGAGCAAAGACAACATTCTTCCAACCACACACCCTACATCGTGTATCGCTACCCATGTGGTGCCCCACGTAGGGGTAGTAGGTGCTATGCAAATGCTGCCGTACAATATGCTGTATTAAGGGCATTATGAGGCGCTCATAGCCGGGAGAACAAAAACTCTAAAACTCACTGTTAGTTTAGACAATGTATTAATAGTGGGACTGGATATATGGAGACAGACATACTAACTTTCAGGGTAAAAGAAACAGTTGCAATTTGAGACATGAATCTTATTTTATCAACCCACCTATGTGCGCATAGGTTGGTTTGCAAAATAAAGAAAGGTAGTGAGTCACACACTGAGCTACCTAATGAATATTCATTAGACAGATTGCAATTTACGAATCACTACTTGTGTTCACAATCCCACAGGGATAGTGGCCTCCAAAGGTTGTTTTCTATACTTTCAAAATGGCCACTGCATTGCGATTTACAACATAACAATGGAACACATGTTGTGTCATGCAATGCAGCGGCCATCTTCAAAGTATGAAAAATTAGGTTTCCTATACTTTTAATATGACCTGTCTCCACTAGTGGCTTTACCAATGCTGGCAGAACTTAAAAGCATTCAGCATTGGCAAATTCAATAATGGTGACCACCACAGTGCGAAAGAGAGGTGGCAAGATAGAGAGATAAGAGTAAAAGAACAAGCACTGGCAAAGCCAATAGATCTTTCCCCTGAAACCCTGAAATCTATTGGCCTTGCTAATGCTTTTTAAAAATAATTGTTATTTTGCTTTTGGAAAAATCCTTCAAAGGTGTCCATAGCAGACCACAGCAGCCATCTAGGACTGTTTTTGTTGAAGCACAAGAAAAAAATCTAAGATACTCACCAAACATGCATGCCCATGTGTGCCGATGTGCCCCTAGTAGCGACCATTTTGGAATGATTTTAAATCCCTTTAAAATGGTCACACATTGATACAATTACAGGAGGGGGGAAAAGCCTGAAGGGGTCGGAAACAATTAGTTGCCTGGCTAAGCTGACAATTTATAAAGAAAGTGGGGGACCCAAAGGAGAAGGGAGAAGCATTGAAAGATGCACAGATGGAGAAAGAATAGTCCCACATGCACTGCAATACAAGGATCTGATATTAGCATTGGAATAATACAACTCATCCAAACAAGACAGTGCAAGACTGATATGTGCAATGGGCCTGGAAAACACAAGGGTAGAGAGGAAAGCTATGAAATGAGGAGCAGAGAGCTGAGATAGTCGAGAAAGATATTGAATCATGTAAAGGGGCGGACACAGAGCCCATTTTACATCTCTCTGTCAACAGACCGCTAAGCGGTAAGAAGGTAAGACCGAAACAACAGATGGTAGGTCTTAAATCGGGAAGTTCCACCTAACACCAGTCTTTGGACGGCTCACAGTACCGAACCCCAGAGTCATCCAATCATTTTATTTTGTTCACTATGACTTCTGGCTGCTTCTTCCAACTTTAACAGCTCAAAGGTAACCCTCTGTAGCTGCCATCTTTCTCCCTCTGACCCATTTTAAGTGGAAAAGAGGAGCTCACACCTGAACAGTTGGTCCTATTTGGATAGATGAACACTCAGCATGACATCTGGTACCAAAGCAGGACTTGTTGCTCAGATGGACTTTCAGGCAGTGCTGGGAGTAAACAAAGTCCTACTGAGTGAAGGCATCAGATGAGGGAAATGCACTGTGCCTGGGACTGGGACATCCAGTCTTGCAGAAGTTCTAATTCTCTTTTGTTCCTGGTGGGAATAACCTGTTACTAACAGCTGTTATTTACACTTCTAGACAGCATAAAAGTACTTATGATGTGGCCCATGAAAAAGAAATTGTAATTATTATTAGGGCTCCCTGTTTTATGGTATTTTTCTTTTAATATTTCCATCTGTATTTATCCATATTTATTTTTTGGCCATTTTGTATGTATTCATCCATATTTATTTAGTGTTTTGCAAAAAATGAAGTTGTAAAACTGTACATTTCCATATTTATTCAACTGATCAACGCGCACTCATACTTTGAGGACTGTCGTGTTTTAGCTATTTAAGCTGCCAAATATTACATAATACCTCCACTGGTAAATATTAACATTATACCACAATGTATGTTGACATATGCCGTTATTTAAAGAAATTTCATCCTGTTTTTTTTTCATTTCCCAGGCTGTCCAGCTGTTGGGCTGTAATTCATGAAAGACGGCACAGGGTTCACTTAAAGAAGCACCATTTTCTGTATTTATCCACCTTAAAAAATAAATGCAGACAGAAAACACATTGTTTCTGTCTGTATTTATCTGTAAAAATCCGTAAAAACGGAAAACAGGGAGCCTTAATTATTATCAATGGTACTGTGGTTCCATCAAAATATGCTGCTTTCACTGTGCCTGCTCTGTGTGTGGGGGAGGTTTGCAATAATGCTGCTTTCACTGTGCCTGCTCTGTGTATGGGGGAGGTTTGCAATAATGCTGCTTTCACTGTGCCTGCTCTGTGTATGGGGGAGGCTTGCAATAATGCTGCTTTCACTGTGCCTGCTCTGTGTATGGGGAGGCTTGCAATAATGCTGCTTTCACTGTGCCTGCTCTGTGTATGGGGAGGCTTGCAATAATGCTGCTTTCACTGTGCCTGCTCTGTGTATGGGGAAGGCTTGCAATAATGTTGCTTTCACTGTGCCTGCTCTGTGTGTGGGGGAGGCTTGCAATAATGCTGCTTTCACTGTGCCTGCTCTGTGTATGGGGAGGCTTGCAATAATGCTGCTTTCACTGTGCCTGCTCTGTGTATGGGGGAGGTTTGCAATAATGCTGCTTTCACTGTGCCTGCTCTGTGTGTGGGGGAGGTTTGCAATAATGCTGCTTTCACTGTGCCTGCTCTGTGTATGGGGGAGGTTTGCAATAATGCTGCTTTCACTGTGCCTGCTCTGTGTATGGGGGAGGTTTGCAATAATGCTGCTTTCACTGTGCCTGCTCTGTGTATGGGGGAGGTTTGCAATAATGCTGCTTTCACTGTGCCTGCTCTGTGTATGGGGGAGGTTTGCAATAATGCTGCTTTCACTGTGCCTGCTCTGTGTATGGGGGAGGTTTGCAATAATGCTGCTTTCACTGTGCCTGCTCTGTGTGTGGGGGAGGCTTGCAATAATGCTGCTTTCACTGTGCCTGCTCTGTGTGTGGGGGAGGCTTGCAATAATGCTGCTTTCACTGTGCCTGCTCTGTGTATGGGGGAGGTTTGCAATAATGCTGCTTTCACTGTGCCTGCTCCGTGTATGGGGAGGCTTGCAATAATGCTGCTTTCACTGTGCCTGCTCCGTGTATGGGGGAGGTTTGCAATAATGCTGCTTTCATTGTGCCTGCTCTGTGTATGGGGGAGGTTTGCAATAATGCTGCTTTCACTGTGCCTGCTCTGTGTATGGGGGAGGTTTGCAATAATGCTGCTTTCACTGTGCCTGCTCTGTGTATGGGGGAGGTTTGCAATAATGCTGCTTTCACTGTGCCTGCTCTGTGTATGGGGGAGGCTTGCAATAATGTTGCTTTCACTGTGCCTGCTCTGTGTGTGGGGGAGGCTTGCAATAATGCTGCTTTCACTGTGCCTGCTCTGTGTATGGGGAGGCTTGCAATAATGCTGCTTTCACTGTGCCTGCTCTGTGTATGGGGAGGCTTGCAATAATGCTGCTTTCACTGTGCCTGCTCTGTGTATGGTGGAGGCTTGCAATAATGCTGCTTTCACTGTGCCTGCTCTGTGTATGGGGGAGGCTTGCAATAATGCTGCTTTCACTGTGCCTGCTCTGTGTATGGGGAGGCTTGCAATAATGCTGCTTTCACTGTGCCTGCTCTGTGTATGGGGAGGCTTGCAATAATGCTGCTTTCACTGTGCCTGCTCTGTGTATGGGGAGGCTTGCAATAATGCTGCTTTCACTGTGCCTGCTCTGTGTATGGGGGAGGCTTGCAATAATGCTGCTTTCACTGTGCCTGCTCTGTGTATGGGGGAGGCTTGCAATAATGCTGCTTTCACTGTGCCTGCTCCGTGTATGGGGGAGGCTTGCAATAATGCTGCTTTCACTGTGCCTGCTCCGTGTATGGAGCTGGCTTGCAATAATGCTGCTTTCACTGTGCCTGCTCCGTGTGTGGGGGAGGTTTGCAATAATGCTGCTTTCACTGTGCCTGCTCTGTGTATGGGGGAGGTTTGCAATAATGCTGCTTTCACTGTGCCTGCTCCGTGTGTGGGGGAGGTTTGCAATAATGCTGCTTTCACTGTGCCTGCTCTGTGTATGGGGGAGGCTTGCAATAATGCTGCTTTCACTGTGCCTGCTCTGTGTATGGGGGAGGCTTGCAATAATGCTGCTTTCACTGTGCCTGCTCTGTGTATGGGGGAGGTTTGCAATAATGCTGCTTTCACTGTAACTGCTCTGTGTATGGGGGAGGCTTGCAATAATGCTGCTTTCACTGTGCCTGCTCTGTGTATGGGGGGTTTGCAATAATGCTGCTTTCACTGTGCCTGCTCTGTGTATGGGGGAGGTTTGCAATAATGCTGCTTTCACTGTGCCTGCTCTGTGTATGGGGGAGGTTTGCAATAATGCTGCTTTCACTGTGCCTGCTCTGTGTGTGGGGGAGGTTTGCAATAATGCTGCTTTCACTGTGCCTGCTCTGTGTGTGGGGGAGGCTTGCAATAATGCTGCTTTCACTGTGCCTGCTCTGTGTATGGGGAGGTTTGCAATAATGCTGCTTTCACTGTGCCTGCTCTGTGTATGGGGGAGGCTTGCAATAATGTTGCTTTCACTGTGCCTGCCCTGTGTGTGGGGGAGGCTTGCAATAATGCTGCTTTCACTGTGCATGGGGAGGCTTGCAATAATGCTGCTTACTGTGCCTGCTCTGTGTATGGGGGAGGCTTGCAATAATGCTGCTTTCACTGTGCATGGGGGAGGTTTGCAATAATGCTGCTTTCACTGTGCCTGCTCTGTGTGTGGGGGAGGCTTGCAATAATGCTGCTTTCACTGTGCCTGCTCTGTGTATGGGGGAGGTTTGCAATAATGCTGCTTTCACTGTGCCTGCTCTGTGTATGGGGGAGGCTTGCAATAATGTTGCTTTCACTGTGCCTGCTCTGTGTGTGGGGGAGGTTTGCAATAATGCTGCTTTCACTGTGCCTGCTCTGTGTATGGGGGAGGCTTGCAATAATGCTGCTTTCACTGTGCCTGCTTTGTGTATGGGGGAGGCTTGCAATAATGCTGCTTTCACTGTGCCTGCTCTGTGTATGGGGGAGGTTTGCAATAATGCTGCTTTCACTGTGCCTGCTCTGTGTATGGGGGAGGCTTGCAATAATGCTGCTTTCACTGTGCCTGCTCTGTGTATGGGGGAGGTTTGCAATAATGCTGCTTTCACTGTGCCTGCTCTGTGTATGGGGGAGGTTTGCAATAATGCTGCTTTCACTGTGCCTGCTCTGTGTGTGGGGGAGGTTTGCAATAATGCTGCTTTCACTGTGCCTGCTCTGTGTGTGGGGGAGGCTTGCAATAATGCTGCTTTCACTGTGCCTGCTCTGTGTATGGGGGAGGTTTGCAATAATGCTGCTTTCACTGTGCCTGCTCTGTGTATGGGGGAGGCTTGCAATAATGTTGCTTTCACTGTGCCTGCTCTGTGTGTGGGGGAGGCTTGCAATAATGCTGCTTTCACTGTGCATGGGGGAGGCTTGCAATAATGCTGCTTTCACTGTGCCTGCTCTGTGTATGGGGGAGGCTTGCAATAATGCTGCTTTCACTGTGCATGGGGGAGGTTTGCAATAATGCTGCTTTCACTGTGCCTGCTCTGTGTGTGGGGAGGCTTGCAATAATGCTGCTTTCACTGTGCCTGCTCTGTGTATGGGGGAGGTTTGCAATAATGCTGCTTTCACTGTGCCTGCTCTGTGTATGGGGGAGGCTTGCAATAATGTTGCTTTCACTGTGCCTGCTCTGTGTGTGGGGGAGGTTTGCAATAATGCTGCTTTCACTGTGCCTGCTCTGTGTATGGGGGAGGTTTGCAATAATGCTGCTTTCACTGTGCCTGCTCTGTGTGTGGGGGAGGTTTGCAATAATGCTGCTTTCACTGTGCCTGCTCTGTGTGTGGGGGAGGTTTGCAATAATGCTGCTTTCACTGTGCCTGCTCTGTGTGTGGGGGAGGCTTGCAATAATGCTGCTTTCACTGTGCCTGCTCTGTGTATGGGGGAGGTTTGCAATAATGCTGCTTTCACTGTGCCTGCTCTGTGTATGGGGGAGGCTTGCAATAATGTTGCTTTCACTGTGCCTGCTCTGTGTGTGGGGGAGGCTTGCAATAATGCTGCTTTCACTGTGCCTGCTCTGTGTATGGGGGAGGTTTGCAATAATGCTGCTTTCACTGTGCCTGCTCCGTGTATGGGGGAGGTTTGCAATAATGCTGCTTTCATTGTGCCTGCTCTGTGTATGGGGGAGGTTTGCAATAATGCTGCTTTCACTGTGCCTGCTCTGTGTATGGGGGAGGTTTGCAATAATGCTGCTTTCACTGTGCCTGCTCTGTGTATGGGGGAGGTTTGCAATAATGCTGCTTTCACTGTGCCTGCTCTGTGTATGGGGGAGGCTTGCAATAATGTTGCTTTCACTGTGCCTGCTCTGTGTGTGGGGAGGCTTGCAATAATGCTGCTTTCACTGTGCCTGCTCTGTGTATGGGGAGGCTTGCAATAATGCTGCTTTCACTGTGCCTGCTCTGTGTATGGGGAGGCTTGCAATAATGCTGCTTTCACTGTGCCTGCTCTGTGTATGGTGGAGGCTTGCAATAATGCTGCTTTCACTGTGCCTGCTCTGTGTATGGGGGAGGCTTGCAATAATGCTGCTTTCACTGTGCCTGCTCTGTGTATGGGGAGGCTTGCAATAATGCTGCTTTCACTGTGCCTGCTCTGTGTATGGGGAGGCTTGCAATAATGCTGCTTTCACTGTGCCTGCTCTGTGTATGGGGAGGCTTGCAATAATGCTGCTTTCACTGTGCCTGCTCTGTGTATGGGGGAGGCTTGCAATAATGCTGCTTTCACTGTGCCTGCTCTGTGTATGGGGGAGGCTTGCAATAATGCTGCTTTCACTGTGCCTGCTCCGTGTATGGGGGAGGCTTGCAATAATGCTGCTTTCACTGTGCCTGCTCCGTGTATGGAGGAGGCTTGCAATAATGCTGCTTTCACTGTGCCTGCTCCGTGTGTGGGGGAGGTTTGCAATAATGCTGCTTTCACTGTGCCTGCTCTGTGTATGGGGAGGTTTGCAATAATGCTGCTTTCACTGTGCCTGCTCCGTGTGTGGGGGAGGTTTGCAATAATGCTGCTTTCACTGTGCCTGCTCTGTGTATGGGGAGGCTTGCAATAATGCTGCTTTCACTGTGCCTGCTCTGTGTATGGGGGAGGCTTGCAATAATGCTGCTTTCACTGTGCCTGCTCTGTGTATGGGGGAGGTTTGCAATAATGCTGCTTTCACTGTAACTGCTCTGTGTATGGGGGAGGCTTGCAATAATGCTGCTTTCACTGTGCCTGCTCTGTGTATGGGGGGTTTGCAATAATGCTGCTTTCACTGTGCCTGCTCTGTGTATGGGGGAGGTTTGCAATAATGCTGCTTTCACTGTGCCTGCTCTGTGTATGGGGGAGGTTTGCAATAATGCTGCTTTCACTGTGCCTGCTCTCTGTGTGGGGGAGGTTTGCAATAATGCTGCTTTCACTGTGCCTGCTCTGTGTGTGGGGGAGGCTTGCAATAATGCTGCTTTCACTGTGCCTGCTCTGTGTATGGGGGAGGTTTGCAATAATGCTGCTTTCACTGTGCCTGCTCTGTGTATGGGGGAGGCTTGCAATAATGTTGCTTTCACTGTGCCTGCCCTGTGTGTGGGGAGGCTTGCAATAATGCTGCTTTCACTGTGCATGGGGAGGCTTGCAATAATGCTGCTTTCACTGTGCCTGCTCTGTGTATGGGGGAGGCTTGCAATAATGCTGCTTTCACTGTGCATGGGGGAGGTTTGCAATAATGCTGCTTTCACTGTGCCTGCTCTGTGTGTGGGGAGGCTTGCAATAATGCTGCTTTCACTGTGCCTGCTCTGTGTATGGGGGAGGTTTGCAATAATGCTGCTTTCACTGTGCCTGCTCTGTGTATGGGGGAGGCTTGCAATAATGTTGCTTTCACTGTGCCTGCTCTGTGTGTGGGGGAGGTTTGCAATAATGCTGCTTTCACTGTGCCTGCTCTGTGTATGGGGGAGGCTTGCAATAATGCTGCTTTCACTGTGCCTGCTCTGTGTATGGGGGAGGCTTGCAATAATGCTGCTTTCACTGTGCCTGCTCTGTGTATGGGGGAGGTTTGCAATAATGCTGCTTTCACTGTGCCTGCTCTGTGTATGGGGGAGGCTTGCAATAATGCTGCTTTCACTGTGCCTGCTCTGTGTATGGGGGAGGTTTGCAATAATGCTGCTTTCACTGTGCCTGCTCTGTGTATGGGGGAGGTTTGCAATAATGCTACTTTCACTGTGCCTGCTCTGTGTGTGGGGGAGGTTTGCAATAATGCTGCTTTCACTGTGCCTGCTCTGTGTGTGGGGGAGGCTTGCAATAATGCTGCTTTCACTGTGCCTGCTCTGTGTATGGGGGAGGTTTGCAATAATGCTGCTTTCACTGTGCCTGCTCTGTGTATGGGGGAGGCTTGCAATAATGTTGCTTTCACTGTGCCTGCTCTGTGTATGGGGGAGGCTTGCAATAATGCTGCTTTCACTGTGCATGGGGGAGGTTTGCAATAATGCTGCTTTCACTGTGCCTGCTCTGTGTGTGGGGGAGGCTTGCAATAATGCTGCTTTCACTGTGCCTGCTCTGTGTATGGGGGAGGTTTGCAATAATGCTGCTTTCACTGTGCCTGCTCTGTGTATGGGGGAGGCTTGCATTAATGTTGCTTTCACTGTGCCTGCTCTGTGTGTGGGGGAGGTTTGCAATAATTTTGCTTTCACTGTGCCTGCTCTGTGTATGGGGGAGGTTTGCAATAATGCTGCTTTCACTGTGCCTGCTCTGTGTATGGGGGAGGTTTGCAATAATGCTGCTTTCACTGTGCCTGCTCTGTGTGTGGGGAGGTTTGCAATAATGCTGCTTTCACTGTGCCTGCTCTGTGTGTGGGGGAGGCTTGCAATAATGCTGCTTTCACTGTGCCTGCTCTGTGTATGGGGGAGGTTTGCAATAATGCTGCTTTCACTGTGCCTGCTCTGTGTATGGGGGAGGCTTGCAATAATGTTGCTTTCACTGTGCCTGCTCTGTGTGTGGGGGAGGCTTGCAATAATGCTGCTTTCACTGTGCCTGCTCTGTGTATGGGGGAGGTTTGCAATAATGCTGCTTTCACTGTGCCTGCTCTGTGTATGGGGGAGGCTTGCAATAATGCTGCTTTCACTGTGCCTGCTCTGTGTGTGGGGAGGATTGCAATAATGCTGCTTTCACTGTGCCTGCTCTGTGTATGGGGGAGGTTTGCAATAATGCTGCTTTCACTGTGCCTGCTCTGTGTATGGGGGAGGCTTGCAATAATGTTGCTTTCACTGTGCCTGCTCTGTGTGTGGGGGAGGCTTGCAATAATGCTGCTTTCACTGTGCATGGGGGAGGCTTGCAATAATGCTGCTTTCACTGTGCCTGCTCTGTGTATGGGGGAGGTTTGCAATAATGCTGCTTTCACTGTGCCTGCTCTGTGTATGGGGGAGGTTTGCAATAATGCTGCTTTCACTGTGCCTGCTCTGTGTATGGGGGAGGTTTGCAATAATGCTGCTTTCACTGTGCCTGCTCTGTGTATGGGGGAGGTTTGCAATAATGCTGCTTTCACTGTGCCTGCTCTGTGTATGGGGAGGCTTGCAATAATGCTGCTTTCACTGTGCCTGCTCTGTGTGTGGGGGAGGCTTGCAATAATGCTGCTTTCACTGTGCATGGGGGAGGCTTGCAATAATGCTGCTTTCACTGTGCCTGCTCTGTGTGTGGGGGAGGATTGCAATAATGCTGCTTTCACTGTGCCTGCTCTGTGTATGGGGGAGGTTTGCAATAATGCTGCTTTCACTGTGCCTGCTCTGTGTATGGGGGAGGCTTGCAATAATGTTGCTTTCACTGTGCCTGCTCTGTGTGTGGGGGAGGCTTGCAATAATGCTGCTTTCACTGTGCATGGGGAGGCTTGCAATAATGCTGCTTTCACTGTGCCTGCTCTGTGTATGGGGAGGTTTGCAATAATGCTGCTTTCACTGTGCCTGCTCTGTGTATGGGGAGGCTTGCAATAATGCTGCTTTCACTGTGCCTGCTCTGTGTATGGGGGAGGTTTGCAATAATGCTGCTTTCACTGTGCCTGCTCTGTGTATGGGGGAGGTTTGCAATAATGCTGCTTTCACTGTGCCTGCTCTGTGTATGGGGAGGCTTGCAATAATGCTGCTTTCACTGTGCCTGCTCTGTGTATGGGGGAGGCATGCAATAATGCTGCTTTCACTGTGCATGGGGGAGGCTTGCAATAATGCTGCTTTCACTGTGCCTGCTCTGTGTATGGGGGAGGCTTGCAATAATGCTGCTTTCACTGTGCCTGCTCTGTGTGGGGGGGAGGCTTGCAATAATGCTGCTTTCACTGTGCCTGCTCTGTGTATGGGGGAGTTTTGCAATAATGCTGCTTTCACTGTGCCTGCTCTGTGTATGGGGAGGCTTGCAATAATGCTGCTTTCACTGTGCCTGCTCTGTGTGTGGGGGAGGTTTGCAATAATGCTGCTTTCATGTGCCTGCTCTGTTTATGGGGGAGGCTTGCAATAATGCTGCTTTCACTGTACCTGCTCTGTGTATGGGGGAGGCTTGCAATAATGCTGTTTTCACTGTGCCTGCTCTGTGTGTGGGGGAGGCTTGCAATAATGCTGCTTTCACTGTGCCTGCTCTGTGTATGGGGGAGGTTTGCAATAATGCTGCTTTCACTGTGCCTGCTCTGTGTGTGGGGGAGGCTTGTAATAATGCTGCTTTCACTGTGCCTGCTCTGTGTGTGGGGGAGGCTTGCAATAATGCTGCTTTCACTGTGCATGGGGGAGGCTTGCAATAATGCTGCTTTCACTGTGCCTGCTCTGTGTGTGGGGGAGGCTTGCAATAATGCTCCTTTCACTGTGCATGGGGGAGGCTTGCAATAATGCTGCTTTCACTGTGCCTGCTCTGTGTATGGGGGAGGTTTACAATAATGCTGCTTTCACTGTGCCTGCTCTGTGTGTGGGGAGGTTTGCAATAATGCTGCTTTCACTGTGCCTGCTCTGTGTGTGGGGGAGGCTTGCAATAATGCTGCTTTCACTGTGCCTGCTCTGTGTATGGGGGAGGTTTGCAATAATGCTGCTTTCACTGTGCCTGCTCTGTGTATGGGGGAGGCTTGCAATAATGTTGCTTTCACTGTGCCTGCTCTGTGTGTGGGGGAGGCTTGCAATAATGCTGCTTTCACTGTGCATGGGGAGGCTTGCAATAATGCTGCTTTCACTGTGCCTGCTCTGTGTATGGGGAGGCTTGCAATAATGCTGCTTTCACTGTGCATGGGGGAGGTTTGCAATAATGCTGCTTTCACTGTGCCTGCTCTGTGTATGGGGGAGGTTTGCAATAATGCTGCTTTCACTGTGCCTGCTCTGTGTATGGGGGAGGCTTGCAATAATGTTGCTTTCACTGTGCCTGCTCTGTGTGTGGGGGAGGTTTGCAATAATGCTGCTTTCACTGTGCCTGCTCTGTGTATGGGGGAGGCTTGCAATAATGCTGCTTTCACTGTGCCTGCTCTGTGTATGGGGGAGGCTTGCAATAATGCTGCTTTCACTGTGCCTGCTCTGTGTATGGGGGAGGTTTGCAATAATGCTGCTTTCACTGTGCCTGCTCTGTGTATGGGGGAGGCTTGCAATAATGCTGCTTTCACTGTGCCTGCTCTGTGTATGGGGGAGGTTTGCAATAATGCTGCTTTCACTGTGCCTGCTCTGTGTATGGGGGAGGTTTGCAATAATGCTGCTTTCACTGTGCCTGCTCTGTGTGTGGGGGAGGTTTGCAATAATGCTGCTTTCACTGTGCCTGCTCTGTGTGTGGGTGAGGCTTGCAATAATGCTGCTTTCACTGTGCCTGCTCTGTGTATGGGAGAGGTTTGCAATAATGCTGCTTTCACTGTGCCTGCTCTGTGTATGGGGGAGGCTTGCAATAATGTTGCTTTCACTGTGCCTGCTCTGTGTGTGGGGGAGGCTTGCAATAATGCTGCTTTCACTGTGCATGGGGGAGGCTTGCAATAATGCTGCTTTCACTGTGCCTGCTCTGTGTATGGGGGAGGCTTGCAATAATGCTGCTTTCACTGTGCATGGGGGAGGTTTGCAATAATGCTGCTTTCACTGTGCCTGCTCTGTGTGTGGGGGAGGCTTGCAATAATGCTGCTTTCACTGTGCCTGCTCTGTGTATGGGGGAGGTTTGCAATAATGCTGCTTTCACTGTGCCTGCTCTGTGTATGGGGGAGGCTTGCAATAATGTTGCTTTCACTGTGCCTGCTCTGTGTGTGGGGGAGGTTTGCAATAATGCTGCTTTCACTGTGCCTGCTCTGTGTATGGGGGAGGTTTGCAATAATGCTGCTTTCACTGTGCCTGCTCTGTGTATGGGGGAGGTTTGCAATAATGCTGCTTTCACTGTGCCTGCTCTGTGTGTGGGGGAGGTTTGCAATAATGCTGCTTTCACTGTGCCTGCTCTGTGTGTGGGGGAGGCTTGCAATAATGCTGCTTTCACTGTGCCTGCTCTGTGTATGGGGGAGGTTTGCAATAATGCTGCTTTCACTGTGCCTGCTCTGTGTATGGGGGAGGCTTGCAATAATGTTGCTTTCACTGTGCCTGCTCTGTGTGTGGGGAGGCTTGCAATAATGCTGCTTTCACTGTGCCTGCTCTGTGTATGGGGGAGGTTTGCAATAATGCTGCTTTCACTGTGCCTGCTCTGTGTATGGGGGAGGCTTGCAATAATGCTGCTTTCACTGTGCCTGCTCTGTGTGTGGGGGAGGATTGCAATAATGCTGCTTTCACTGTGCCTGCTCTGTGTATGGGGGAGGTTTGCAATAATGCTGCTTTCACTGTGCCTGCTCTGTGTATGGGGGAGGCTTGCAATAATGTTGCTTTCACTGTGCCTGCTCTGTGTGTGGGGGAGGCTTGCAATAATGCTGCTTTCACTGTGCATGGGGAGGCTTGCAATAATGCTGCTTTCACTGTGCCTGCTCTGTGTATGGGGGAGGTTTGCAATAATGCTGCTTTCACTGTGCCTGCTCTGTGTATGGGGAGGTTTGCAATAATGCTGCTTTCACTGTGCCTGCTCTGTGTATGGGGGAGGTTTGCAATAATGCTGCTTTCAGTGTGCCTGCTCTGTGTATGGGGGAGGTTTGCAATAATGCTGCTTTCACTGTGCCTGCTCTGTGTATGGGGAGGCTTGCAATAATGCTGCTTTCACTGTGCCTGCTCTGTGTGTGGGGGAGGCTTGCAATAATGCTGCTTTCACTGTGCATGGGGGAGGCTTGCAATAATGCTGCTTTCACTGTGCCTGCTCTGTGTGTGGGGGAGGATTGCAATAATGCTGCTTTCACTGTGCCTGCTCTGTGTATGGGGGAGGTTTGCAATAATGCTGCTTTCACTGTGCCTGCTCTGTGTATGGGGGAGGCTTGCAATAATGTTGCTTTCACTGTGCCTGCTCTGTGTGTGGGGAGGCTTGCAATAATGCTGCTTTCACTGTGCATGGGGGAGGCTTGCAATAATGCTGCTTTCACTGTGCCTGCTCTGTGTATGGGGGAGGTTTGCAATAATGCTGCTTTCACTGTGCCTGCTCTGTGTATGGGGAGGCTTGCAATAATGCTGCTTTCACTGTGCCTGCTCTGTGTATGGGGGAGGTTTGCAATAATGCTTCTTTCACTGTGCCTGCTCTGTGTATGGGGGAGGTTTGCAATAATGCTGCTTTCACTGTGCCTGCTCTGTGTATGGGGAGGCTTGCAATAATGCTGCTTTCACTGTGCCTGCTCTGTGTATGGGGGAGGTTTGCAATAATGCTGCTTTCACTGTGCCTGCTCTGTGTATGGGGGAGGCTTGCAATAATGTTGCTTTCACTGAGCCTGCTCTGTGTGTGGGGGAGGCTTGCAATAATGCTGCTTTCACTGTGCATGGGGAGGCTTGCAATAATGCTGCTTTCACTGTGCCTGCTCTGTGTATGGGGGAGGTTTGCAATAATGCTGCTTTCACTGTGCCTGCTCTGTGTATGGGGAGGCTTGCAATAATGCTGCTTTCACTGTGCCTGCTCTGTGTATGGGGGAGGTTTGCAATAATGCTGCTTTCACTGTGCCTGCTCTGTGTATGGGGGAGGTTTGCAATAATGCTGCTTTCACTGTGCCTGCTCTGTGTATGGGGAGGCTTGCAATAATGCTGCTTTCACTGTGCCTGCTCTGTGTATGGGGGAGGCATGCAATAATGCTGCTTTCACTGTGCATGGGGGAGGCTTGCAATAATGCTGCTTTCACTGTGCCTGCTCTGTGTATGGGGGAGGCTTGCAATAATGCTGCTTTCACTGTGCCTGCTCTGTGTGGGGGGGAGGCTTGCAATAATGCTGCTTTCACTGTGCCTGCTCTGTGTATGGGGGAGGTTTGCAATAATGCTGCTTTCACTGTGCCTGCTCTGTGTATGGGGAGGCTTGCAATAATGCTGCTTTCACTGTGCCTGCTCTGTGTGTGGGGGAGGTTTGCAATAATGCTGCTTTCATGTGCCTGCTCTGTGTATGGGGGAGGCTTGCAATAATGCTGCTTTCACTGTACCTGCTCTGTGTATGGGGGAGGCTTGCAATAATGCTGTTTTCACTGTGCCTGCTCTGTGTGTGGGGGAGGCTTGCAATAATGCTGCTTTCACTGTGCCTGCTCTGTGTATGGGGGAGGTTTGCAATAATGCTGCTTTCACTGTGCCTGCTCTGTGTGTGGGGGAGGCTTGTAATAATGCTGCTTTCACTGTGCCTGCTCTGTGTGTGGGGGAGGCTTGCAATAATGCTGCTTTCACTGTGCATGGGGAGGCTTGCAATAATGCTGCTTTCACTGTGCCTGCTCTGTGTGTGGGGGAGGCTTGCAATAATGCTCCTTTCACTGTGCATGGGGGAGGCTTGCAATAATGCTGCTTTCACTGTGCCTGCTCTTTGTATGGGGGAGGTTTGCAATAATGCTGCTTTCACTGTGCCTGCTCTGTGTGTGGGGGAGGTTTGCAATAATGCTGCTTTCACTGTGCCTGCTCTGTGTGTGGGGGAGGCTTGCAATAATGCTGCTTTCACTGTGCCTGCTCTGTGTATGGGGGAGGTTTGCAATAATGCTGCTTTCACTGTGCCTGCTCTGTGTATGGGGGAGGCTTGCAATAATGTTGCTTTCACTGTGCCTGCTCTGTGTGTGGGGGAGGCTTGCAATAATGCTGCTTTCACTGTGCATGGGGAGGCTTGCAATAATGCTGCTTTCACTGTGCCTGCTCTGTGTATGGGGGAGGCTTGCAATAATGCTGCTTTCACTGTGCATGGGGGAGGTTTGCAATAAAGCTGCTTTCACTGTGCCTGCTCTGTGTATGGGGGAGGTTTGCAATAATGCTGCTTTCACTGTGCCTGCTCTGTGTATGGGGGAGGCTTGCAATAATGTTGCTTTCACTGTGCCTGCTCTGTGTGTGGGGGAGGTTTGCAATAATGCTGCTTTCACTGTGCCTGCTCTGTGTATGGGGGAGGCTTGCAATAATGCTGCTTTCACTGTGCCTGCTCTGTGTATGGGGGAGGCTTGCAATAATGCTGCTTTCACTGTGCCTGCTCTGTGTATGGGGGAGGTTTGCAATAATGCTGCTTTCACTGTGCCTGCTCTGTGTATGGGGGAGGCTTGCAATAATGCTGCTTTCACTGTGCCTGCTCTGTGTATGGGGGAGGTTTGCAATAATGCTGCTTTCACTGTGCCTGCTCTGTGTATGGGGGAGGTTTGCAATAATGCTGCTTTCACTGTGCCTGCTCTGTGTGTGGGGGAGGTTTGCAATAATGCTGCTTTCACTGTGCCTGCTCTGTGTGTGGGGGAGGCTTGCAATAATGCTGCTTTCACTGTGCCTGCTCTGTGTATGGGTGAGGTTTGCAATAATGCTGCTTTCACTGTGCCTGCTCGGTGTATGGGGGAGGCTTGCAATAATGTTGCTTTCACTGTGCCTGCTCTGTGTGTGGGGGAGGCTTGCAATAATGCTGCTTTCACTGTGCATGGGGGAGGCTTGCAATAATGCTGCTTTCACTGTGCCTGCTCTGTGTATGGGGGAGGCTTGCAATAATGCTGCTTTCACTGTGCATGGGGGAGGTTTGCAATAATGCTGCTTTCACTGTGCCTGCTCTGTGTGTGGGGGAGGCTTGCAATAATGCTGCTTTCACTGTGCCTGCTCTGTGTATGGGGGAGGTTTGCAATAATGCTGCTTTCACTGTGCCTGCTCTGTGTATGGGGGAGGCTTGCAATAATGTTGCTTTCACTGTGCCTGCTCTGTGTGTGGGGGAGGTTTGCAATAATGCTGCTTTCACTGTGCCTGCTCTGTGTATGGGGGAGGTTTGCAATAATGCTGCTTTCACTGTGCCTGCTCTGTGTATGGGGGAGGTTTGCAATAATGCTGCTTTCACTGTGCCTGCTCTGTGTGTGGGGGAGGTTTGCAATAATGCTGCTTTCACTGTGCCTGCTCTGTGTGTGGGGGAGGCTTGCAATAATGCTGCTTTCACTGTGCCTGCTCTGTGTATGGGGGAGGTTTGCAATAATGCTGCTTTCACTGTGCCTGCTCTGTGTATGGGGGAGGCTTGCAATAATGTTGCTTTCACTGTGCCTGCTCTGTGTGTGGGGAGGCTTGCAATAATGCTGCTTTCACTGTGCCTGCTCTGTGTATGGGGGAGGTTTGCAATAATGCTGCTTTCACTGTGCCTGCTCTGTGTATGGGGGAGGCTTGCAATAATGCTGCTTTCACTGTGCCTGCTCTGTGTGTGGGGGAGGATTGCAATAATGCTGCTTTCACTGTGCCTGCTCTGTGTATGGGGGAGGTTTGCAATAATGCTGCTTTCACTGTGCCTGCTCTGTGTATGGGGGAGGCTTGCAATAATGTTGCTTTCACTGTGCCTGCTCTGTGTGTGGGGGAGGCTTGCAATAATGCTGCTTTCACTGTGCATGGGGGAGGCTTGCAATAATGCTGCTTTCACTGTGCCTGCTCTGTGTATGGGGGAGGTTTGCAATAATGCTGCTTTCACTGTGCCTGCTCTGTGTATGGGGGAGGTTTGCAATAATGCTGCTTTCACTGTGCCTGCTCTGTGTATGGGGGAGGTTTGCAATAATGCTGCTTTCACTGTGCCTGCTCTGTGTATGGGGGAGGTTTGCAATAATGCTGCTCTCACTGTGCCTGCTCTGTGTATGGGGAGGCTTGCAATAATGCTGCTTTCACTGTGCCTGCTCTGTGTGTGGGGGAGGCTTGCAATAATGCTGCTTTCACTGTGCATGGGGGAGGCTTGCAATAATGCTGCTTTCACTGTGCCTGCTCTGTGTGTGGGGGAGGATTGCAATAATGCTGCTTTCACTGTGGCTGCTCTGTGTATGGGGGAGGTTTGCAATAATGCTGCTTTCACTGTGCCTGCTCTGTGTATGGGGAGGCTTGCAATAATGTTGCTTTCACTGTGCCTGCTCTGTGTGTGGGGGAGGCTTGCAATAATGCTGCTTTCACTGTGCATGGGGGAGGCTTGCAATAATGCTGCTTTCACTGTGCCTGCTCTGTGTATGGGGGAGGTTTGCAATAATGCTGCTTTCACTGTGCCTGCTCTGTGTATGGGGAGGCTTGCAATAATGCTGCTTTCACTGTGCCTGCTCTGTGTATGGGGGAGGTTTGCAATAATGCTGCTTTCACTGTGCCTGCTCTGTGTATGGGGGAGGTTTGCAATAATGCTGCTTTCACTGTGCCTGCTCTGTGTATGGGGAGGCTTGCAATAATGCTGCTTTCACTGTGCCTGCTCTGTGTATGGGGGAGGCATGCAATAATGCTGCTTTCACTGTGCATGGGGGAGGCTTGCAATAATGCTGCTTTCACTGTGCCTGCTCTGTGTATGGGGGAGGCTTGCAATAATGCTGCTTTCACTGTGCCTGCTCTGTGTGGGGGGGAGGTTTGCAATAATGCTGCTTTCACTGTGCCTGCTCTGTGTGTGGGGGAGGCTTGCAATAATGCTGCTTTCACTGTGCCTGCTCTGTGTATGGGGGAGGTTTGCAATAATGCTGCTTTCACTGTGCCTGCTCTGTGTATGGGGGAGGCTTGCAATAATGTTGCTTTCACTGTGCCTGCTCTGTGTGTGGGGAGGCTTGCAATAATGCTGCTTTCACTGTGCCTGCTCTGTGTATGGGGGAGGTTTGCAATAATGCTGCTTTCACTGTGCCTGCTCTGTGTATGGGGGAGGCTTGCAATAATGCTGCTTTCACTGTGCCTGCTCTGTGTGTGGGGGAGGATTGCAATAATGCTGCTTTCACTGTGCCTGCTCTGTGTATGGGGGAGGTTTGCAATAATGCTGCTTTCACTGTGCCTGCTCTGTGTGTGGGGGAGGCTTGCAATAATGCTGCTTTCACTGTGCCTGCTCTGTGTATGGGGGAGGTTTGCAATAATGCTGCTTTCACTGTGCCTGCTCTGTGTATGGGGGAGGCTTGCAATAATGCTGCTTTCACTGTGCCTGCTCTGTGTATGGGGGAGGTTTGCAATAATGCTGCTTTCACTGTGCCTGCTCTGTGTATGGGGGAGGCTTGCAATAATGCTGCTTTCACTGTGCCTGCTCTGTGTATGGGGGAGGTTTGCAATAATGCTGCTTTCACTGTGCCTGCTCTGTGTATGGGGGAGGTTTGCAATAATGCTGCTTTCACTGTGCCTGCTCTGTGTGTGGGGGAGGTTTGCAATAATGCTGCTTTCACTGTGCCTGCTCTGTGTGTGGGGGAGGCTTGCAATAATGCTGCTTTCACTGTGCCTGCTCTGTGTATGGGGGAGGTTTGCAATAATGCTGCTTTCACTGTGCCTGCTCGGTGTATGGGGGAGGCTTGCAATAATGTTGCTTTCACTGTGCCTGCTCTGTGTGTGGGGAGGCTTGCAATAATGCTGCTTTCACTGTGCATGGGGGAGGCTTGCAATAATGCTGCTTTCACTGTGCCTGCTCTGTGTATGGGGAGGCTTGCAATAATGCTGCTTTCACTGTGCATGGGGGAGGTTTGCAATAATGCTGCTTTCACTGTGCCTGCTCTGTGTGTGGGGGAGGCTTGCAATAATGCTGCTTTCACTGTGCCTGCTCTGTGTATGGGGGAGGTTTGCAATAATGCTGCTTTCACTGTGCCTGCTCTGTGTATGGGGGAGGCTTGCAATAATGTTGCTTTCACTGTGCCTGCTCTGTGTGTGGGGGAGGTTTGCAATAATGCTGCTTTCACTGTGCCTGCTCTGTGTATGGGGGAGGTTTGCAATAATGCTGCTTTCACTGTGCCTGCTCTGTGTATGGGGGAGGTTTGCAATAATGCTGCTTTCACTGTGCCTGCTCTGTGTGTGGGGGAGGTTTGCAATAATGCTGCTTTCACTGTGCCTGCTCTGTGTGTGGGGGAGGCTTGCAATAATGCTGCTTTCACTGTGCCTGCTCTGTGTATGGGGGAGGTTTGCAATAATGCTGCTTTCACTGTGCCTGCTCTGTGTATGGGGGAGGCTTGCAATAATGTTGCTTTCACTGTGCCTGCTCTGTGTGTGGGGGAGGCTTGCAATAATGCTGCTTTCACTGTGCCTGCTCTGTGTATGGGGGAGGTTTGCAATAATGCTGCTTTCACTGTGCCTGCTCTGTGTATGGGGGAGGCTTGCAATAATGCTGCTTTCACTGTGCCTGCTCTGTGTGTGGGGGAGGATTGCAATAATGCTGCTTTCACTGTGCCTGCTCTGTGTATGGGGGAGGTTTGCAATAATGCTGCTTTCACTGTGCCTGCTCTGTGTATGGGGGAGGCTTGCAATAATGTTGCTTTCACTGTGCCTGCTCTGTGTGTGGGGAGGCTTGCAATAATGCTGCTTTCACTGTGCATGGGGGAGGCTTGCAATAATGCTGCTTTCACTGTGCCTGCTCTGTGTATGGGGGAGGTTTGCAATAATGCTGCTTTCACTGTGCCTGCTCTGTGTATGGGGGAGGTTTGCAATAATGCTGCTTTCACTGTGCCTGCTCTGTGTATGGGGGAGGTTTGCAATAATGCTGCTTTCACTGTGCCTGCTCTGTGTATGGGGGAGGTTTGCAATAATGCTGCTCTCACTGTGCCTGCTCTGTGTATGGGGAGGCTTGCAATAATGCTGCTTTCACTGTGCCTGCTCTGTGTGTGGGGGAGGCTTGCAATAATGCTGCTTTCACTGTGCATGGGGGAGGCTTGCAATAATGCTGCTTTCACTGTGCCTGCTCTGTGTGTGGGGGAGGATTGCAATAATGCTGCTTTCACTGTGGCTGCTCTGTGTATGGGGGAGGTTTGCAATAATGCTGCTTTCACTGTGCCTGCTCTGTGTATGGGGGAGGCTTGCAATAATGTTGCTTTCACTGTGCCTGCTCTGTGTGTGGGGAGGCTTGCAATAATGCTGCTTTCACTGTGCATGGGGGAGGCTTGCAATAATGCTGCTTTCACTGTGCCTGCTCTGTGTATGGGGGAGGTTTGCAATAATGCTGCTTTCACTGTGCCTGCTCTGTGTATGGGGAGGCTTGCAATAATGCTGCTTTCACTGTGCCTGCTCTGTGTATGGGGGAGGTTTGCAATAATGCTGCTTTCACTGTGCCTGCTCTGTGTATGGGGGAGGTTTGCAATAATGCTGCTTTCACTGTGCCTGCTCTGTGTATGGGGAGGCTTGCAATAATGCTGCTTTCACTGTGCCTGCTCTGTGTATGGGGGAGGCATGCAATAATGCTGCTTTCACTGTGCATGGGGAGGCTTGCAATAATGCTGCTTTCACTGTGCCTGCTCTGTGTATGGGGGAGGCTTGCAATAATGCTGCTTTCACTGTGCCTGCTCTGTGTGGGGGGGAGGCTTGCAATAATGCTGCTTTCACTGTGCCTGCTCTGTGTATGGGGGAGGTTTGCAATAACGCTGCTTTCACTGTGCCTGCTCTGTGTGTGGGGGAGGCTTGCAATAATGCTGCTTTCACTGTGCCTGCTCTGTGTATGGGGGAGGTTTGCAATAATGCTGCTTTCACTGTGCCTGCTCTGTGTGTGGGGGAGGCTTGTAATAATGCTGCTTTCACTGTGCCTGCTCTGTGTGTGGGGGAGGCTTGCAATAATGCTGCTTTCACTGTGCATGGGGGAGGCTTGCAATAATGCTGCTTTCACTGTGCCTGCTCTGTGTGTGGGGGAGGCTTGCAATAATGCTCCTTTCACTGTGCATGGGGGAGGCTTGCAATAATGCTGCTTTCACTGTGCCTGCTCTGTGTATGGGGGAGGTTTGCAATAATGTTGCTTTCACTGTGCCTGCTCTGTGTATGGGGGAGGTTTGCAATAATGCTGCTTTCACTGTGCTTGGTATGTTTGAGGAAAGCTTACACTGCTACCTGATGAAAAGGTTTCAGGCAAGAAGATGAAATGGCTCTGCGCAAGCTGCCACAACAAAAGCTAGTTGCCCAATCTGACTTATAAGTTAAAACATAATAACAGTATTTGTCAGGCACTTAAATTAATCAAAAGATACATGTACATTTTTCTCTCCTTATATTCCGAGTATTAGTCTCTGTGGCCTTCAACCAGCTTGACATCCTTCAGCCAACACGTGTTTCGCGGCGAGCGATGGTGCTTCTTCAGGGCTGAAATAAGATGGATAAACTTACTTCCACTTTATAGGTATATTCTATTACTTTTTTTACAGAGTAGTTCAAACTCACAGATCAGCATAACTACATTGATTGATCCACTTTTTATACTTTTAACACAAAGAATGTTTTCAGAAAACAAAAACAGTCTTTACAGGTTCTTTTCCCAAAAGACAAATCATATAAATAGCATAAGATGTTCTAAACTTCCACTATCATTTGAAGCAGGTTCAAGTTCTTTGTCAGTGGACCTAAAACATATTACGAATGGCACGACTACCACCAAGTTTTCACTTTGACATATTTCTTGAAGTGACCAGGTGCACTTCTGCTGCTGGATCAAGGTAGCTTTGCTCGCCCAATGCAGTTTCATCAGTACAGTGTCATCAGATTTTCCAATAGGTGGTGAGTCCTTAAATTCTACGTCTGCTGTATATATAGGTTGTTTGGTGATATCAAATCGAAAACCCAATTTCTTTTACCTACAATTCATGGAGATTTTTATTAAGTTTCAGATTCGAGTCACATCTTGATAAATGTTCAAAAAACTTTAATAGATATACAGCGCTTTCCTCCAAATAAGGGTAAGGCGAGGTTATTGGCTACCGACCCCAACATTCTCAGTACAATATCAAGTGTTATGAAGAGTAATCCAAAAGGTACAATAATTTATGAATTTCTGAATTCAGTCAATAAAGAGAGGAAGAAAAGACAGAGTTCAATGTGCAAACTAGAAAAGTAACAATGTTCTAGTGTCAGAGGACTTGTAGAATTGGTTACACTGTTGCACGAGGATCCCACATAGGGTGGCAATATTTGTTCACGTCGACTCTGGACAGAAAAGAATGTCAATTCTATCAAAACTACCCAAGTGTTTGGTGTATGGAACGCATCAAATCCAGCTTGAGTATTAACCGGTAATGGGAGCATGAAACTAAGAGTAAATGCAAGGCAAGCTATTCTGTCACGTTTGTGGGCAGCAAACACCTTTGATTCGAGCTCCAAACATTAAACGGAACATTGAAGAAAAAACATTCAATGTCACATAGTCAGAGGCCTACTCTGACGGGCAAACAAATATATAAACAGTTCTGAGAAGGTTTCCTCTCTTGGTTTACTTTCCAACTCCAATGTTTAAAGGTCTCTGTAAACAAGATTGCGCTCACTTTTATAAGTGCTTTCGCGTGTCTAATCCCGGTTCATACATAAAAATACCACTCTAGCCTAGTCCTTTAGTTATCCTCTTCAAAAAAGAAAAAAAAGGGAAATGGAATTGCAGCATGCGCAGAAGTTTGATGCGGTATCTAAGATAAGCGGCTCCAGTTTATCAGAGCGGCGTAACAAAGTGTAAAGCGCTCACCTGTCAAAGGTTTTCCGCAATATTCACATCAAATAATGGTGGCCCATCCCCCCTCCACTTGATCGGGAGTCTGGTAAGGAAACGCAAGTAGCAACATATTCATTGAACCATCCTACTATTGCCCCATAAGGTTGCCTAGAGTTGCTGTTAGTGTTACAATCTCACCTCTGTCAGGAAACAAGGAATGTTCTCCCGGTCGTCTGTATGAATCAAACACTGAATGTACGTGTACCTTCACATATATCAGTTAGTAATTAGCCTTACTGGTCGTCACCAGATACATGTAATACTGACGCACTCAAATGACCGTAGGTTCTGGTAGGCAAAAGACCCGGACCGGATCGCTACATGCGCTGCGCTAACCCTGCACTTAGATGGTGTTCACGCTATTGTGCGGTGACACGATTCAAGTTCAACATCCAAAATCCATACTGCTATACATTTATAGACATATTATACCAAAAAGTAAAAAAAATAAAAGAAAGAATTTAAGAACTGTAGAAAGCTCAGGATTCTCACCTGTAGCCCTCCTCATAGTAACTTGCGCTCCCCAGCCGAGTCTGCTAATGGTTGCGCTAAAGTGTCTAAGTCAGGGATCTCTGAAAAGGAAATGACGTGTCTGAGACACCTAAGAAAAAAGTCAAATAATAAGGATGGCTTTCTAAAGTGATAAATAGCAAAGGAGAGAACTTGTCTCAAGAGCTTGTTATAAAATACAAATAAAGAAAAAGAAATTGCCAGGGCTGAGTGTTAATTAATCTAAATTGCGGCTCAGGATTCGAAGTGATAGTCCGAATTGAACTAGTTCACATTATCTCACCCCAATGGGGGAGATAGAGATTCTCACTGACAAGAGTGTAAAGTGAGGGTGGTACCAGCAGCGTTAGAACAGCTATGGTGTCAAGATGTCACTACAGAAATATATAAGTATTTTTTGATTAATTTAAGCGCCCGACTGTTATTATGTACTACTGCTACCTTTATGGTGACTGTTTCTTGAGTAGGGGGCTTGCACTCCTCCTTTTCACCAGGAACTCGGTACACAATGGAAATCTGGCCTCCCTGATGCATCCTTGATGTGTCCTTGACTCTTTGGGAGGACCTTGATGAGGATTAGCTCAAGGGAGAGGGTGTGGGGTGAATCTAGGTACAGTACAACACATTCATTACAGCTGCAGTGTTGATGTGATGTCCAGCCAAAGTTGTGAGAACACACTTTAATAATGTCTCAGAAAAATAAACATATATGTAGGCTATTTTGTTTTAGGTTTAAACCTATAATAACTGATAACACCCTACAGAAAGAAAAACTATTCTCATCAGTGTAAACATATAAACACCTGTACAACCACAAACTAAAATGCCATAAAAATAAGAAAAATGAGAGATAATGAGCAATTTTATTTCTTTCTGAAGGAGCTAACTCAATGTAGCTTTGTTATGCATGTTAGCAGCAAGACAGACTGGTCTAAGGGCATGATTATGAGCTTGGCGGTCCATTGGACTGCCGAAACCGTGGTGGCTGCCCCTGGACCGCCAGACTGGCGGTCTATCCGCTGTATTACGAATACAGCTGTGGGACCGCTGCAACCACCAGGTATCATGTATCTAGCGGTGGTGGCGCGTCGGTCAGAGGCCTTAATATGCTGCCAGTGCAGCTGAGGCTCCGCCAAGCATATTAAGAGTTTCCTCACCGCCACAGTTTACATAGCGATGAGGCCGCCATGAAAACTGGGGCGGTGAGGAAACAAAGGAGGCCTCACAAGTCCTCCTGTTGCCCCAGGGCCATGGGGTGCCTGCAAGGGGGCATATGTTGTGCCCCCCTGTGTGCAGTCACCCCCTTTCCTGCAGACCTGGATTTTACAGTCCATGCTATGCAGGAACAGCTTTGGTGCTCCCATTGCGGTGCCTTTTTAATAGGCACCACCGTGGGAATGCCAAAGGACCGCCCGTCAGACCATGAGATGACTTGTAATCTGGCATGCGGCCGCAGGTCGTGTTTGGCAGTCTTGGACCACGGCGCTGATGAGGAAAATCTCATAATCAGGACCCATGACTATTCTGGTTGTGTTTTGTAGATTAGGGAGGTCACTAAAATAGTGTTTCTTTTTTCTTTTGTTTCCTCCAGTTATATGTGCTTGGATTAAAGGTGCAGGGTTTAGAAGCATGTTTAAGGTATGATCTAATTATTTTATACACAGTATAGAATCTGGGAATATTAAAATCATATATGATCTTTTGGCAATGTTTTATTCTTTCACTGATTTGTGAAATGACTGGCTCATTAGAATCTTGGCCAATCTGTACCATCACATTTACCCACAGACTCAGAATAGGTAAAACCCTTTGATACATCAGCCCCCTTTTCTAACAAGCCAATAGTGATAGCAGGCCACCTCACAAACACTCCAGACTTTAAGCATTCAGTGGCAGCTGTAGTGAGAGCTATCTATGAAAAGAGTGCTGTTACCATGCACATGGAATAGTGGTGAAAATTCATAACTGTAAGGTGTCCCGATGTTACTTGTTATACCTTCAGCAATCCTGGCTTTGTTTCCAACTGCACTTTTCTGCTGGGGTTTGGGGTCCATATTTCAATGTTAAAAGCAAACTTTCAAGCCCCAGTATACAATTCGATGTCTGATAAAAGGTAAGGAAGGACTGACTTAAAGTGGGAAATTTGCCATGGGTACAATTGGCAGCTCTGAATGTCCACACAACAGCAGCATCACCTTAGTGCAGTCAGGCAAAGAGTGCGGAGAAGGAGTGGCGAGCGGCAGCACCTTAGTGCAGTCAGGCAAAGAGTGCAGAAAAGGAGTGCGAGCGGCAGCACCTTAGTGCAGTCAGGCAACGAGTGCGGAGAAGGAGTGCGAGCGGCAGCACCTTAGTGCAGTCAGGCAACGAGTGCGGAGAAGGAGTGGCGAGCGGCAGCACCTTAGTGCAGTCAGGCAACGAGTTCGGAGAAGGAGTGGCGAGCGGCAGCACCTTAGTGCAGTCAGGCAACGAGTGCGGAGAAGAGTGCGAGCGGCAGCACCTTAGTGCAGTCAGGCAACGAGTGCGGAGAAGGAGTGGCGTGCAGCAGCACCTTAGTGCAGTCAGGCAACGAGTGCGGAAAAGGAGTGCGAGCGGCAGCAACTTAGTGCAGTCAGGCTACGAGTGCGAGCGGCCTGCAGTGATACAAACATATTGTGATGGAAAAATATCGCTTTTTCTGGTAAGTAATATCACTGGTAAGAATATTATTGTTGTCATCGTTTTCAATAATATAGTTGGAAAGAATATTGTTTTTAAATTACTTTAATGTGTTTGAGTTCTGCATATATTAATTTTATGTGTTACTATTGTTTGTATGATTAGTATTGTTATTTTTTTAAATATAGCTTTTAAGTAATTTAGAATTTTTAATTAAATTACTAATATTAATTTATAGTGTTGTATTGGGTTGTTGGGTTTAGTAGGGGAGAGGGTGGGAAGTTAATTAAGTAATGATTAATTAATTCATAATTTATAAGTAAGTATGTTATTGATAGTAATTATGTAATACAGATCTAATTAATTTATAATTTAGGTACGGGCTGCTACATTTGTAGGGGTATAGGTTGGGAAGTTAATTAGATAATAATTAGCAATTACTTTTTAATTTATTAATAATTATTAAATTGATTATTAATTATGTAAATTGTATTCATGTATTTTAGGTGTAGGCTGCTGGGTGAGTAACCGGGTATGTGAAAGGCAGTATAGGTGAGTGATGGGGTATATGAGTGACTGTAAGGGTGAGTGAGTGAATGTGAGAGTAGCTGTATGGGTGAGTGTGTGCTTGTGTCAGTGACTGTATAGGTAAGTACATGTTAGTATATGTATGAGTAAGTAAGTTGATGTGTGAATGACTGTATGGGTGAGTGATTGGTTGTGTGAGAAGCTCTATGGGTGACTGACTCAGTGTGGCTGTATGGGTGAGTGAGTGGATGTGTGCGTATATCTATGAATCAATGAGTGGGTGTGTAAGTACTGGTATGGGTCTGTGAATGGGTATGTGAATGGTTGTGTGGGAGTGAGTGTATGAAAGGTTCTATGGGGTGTGAGTGGGTGTGTTAGTGATTTTGTGGATGATGTCATCAGCGGTGTCATTTGAGATGTCATCAGTGATATCACTGACCACGTCATGAGTGATGTAATATGTGAGGTCATAAGCAGTGCATTGCGGGGGTGTCGATTATAGTTAGCTCAGCTAACTATTACTGCTGAATTTCACTGGTTTCGCACGAGTGAAACCAGAGCCTAACTATAATGTCCCTGTAACTTTTGGTTTTTACAGTGAATTTCTAAGGTTTTTAAATGATAATTCCTAACTATAACATTCCTGTAACCTTTGGTTTTTTCAGTGAGTTCACATGGTTTTTTTAGGTAGTAATGGCATTTGCAGATTGGTGGAGAAAGGGGGCGGGCGGGTCTTTGACCATCTCTCTGGAATTCGGATGTGTAAGACTTGCAGAAAGTACCAGGAGGGCTTCTTGGCCCCCAAGGTCCCTCAGCATCCAAGAGGACTTCATTCCTCAACCAGTAGTGCGCTAGGATACACATTTACAGAGCGGTGGAGAAAGGGGGCATGGCCGCCAAAGACCTCTTAGCAATCCCGCTATGTGGGACTAAGTGGATGTAACAGGAGATGTTGTTCGCCCCCAAGGACTCTCAGCAGCCAAGGGAACTTCATCCCTCACCTAGTCGTTCACCAAGAAGTGTGTTTCAGAGTGGTAGAGAAAGGGGGCGTGGCCTCCGAAGACCTCTTAGCAATCCTGCTAATGGGACTTACTGGAGGTAACAGGAGGGGTTATTCACCCCCAAGGACCATCAGCAGCCAAGGGGACTTCACCCCCCAGCTAGTAGTGTGCCAGGAAGTGTGTTTGCAGAGTGATAGAGAAAGGGGGTGGGCCACGAATACCTCTCAGTAATCCTGCAGTGTGGGACTTACTGAAGGTAATGGGAAGGGTAGTTGGCCCACAAGAATCTTCCATATTTTTTAAAAACAATTGCATCAAATCTGGGGGCTACTGGTTAGAGGAAGTACTCTGGCAGATCACTAGACTCTATTTGGATTTGGAGAAAAATGCAGAGTGCAACAGTCATGAGTGTGAGATGGTCATCCCACAAGGCCAAAGCGTAGCTCCCAAGTCATCTGATTTTGGTGACTGCGGTAGCGGAGGCTCCTATTTATGTGTAGTAATAAAATGGGAACTTTTAGGTTGGCAGTCACCCCCTGACAACAAGGCAGGGAGATGCACAGCACTGAAGCTGAGGCAAGTGTATTCACAGTTCTTTATTAGTCTGCCACAGACTGTCAAGTGGGATTACTGCTGGAATTGAGGCCTCTCACAACTTTTTTAACACTTATAGGTGAATACAGATTTTTCAGGATGCCATTTGAGCTGGTCGCCAGAGCGGCTGTACGTCAACATGAACTGTAGCTGGTAGAAGTTCGTGCAGTGAGCCAAATCATATGCCTTACCTACCTGCTTGCCTCTAGGCACAACATATCTGGTCAAACTAATCAATCACTTCAAGGTAACCTGAGATAGGCAAAGCACTCTCTCTGGCTCTATCCAACAGGAAGGACTCTGATGATAATTCTCTGGGAACGCATGTTTATAAGGCCTGGTACAGCCACAGCATACCCTGACTGAACAGCTAGACCACTAAAAGCTTAGGAGAGAGCTCAAGACTATGGTCTATGAATCATGGAATTCATAGGCTACCAAGCACACTTGTTAGTTACAGAATGTTCACAGCCTCCCTCATGAGGGAATAACCAACCTGTCTTGCTCAACTACAACCTTAGGGTACAGAAACTGGAATTTGTCTGACTGGGAACTGTGCCAATTAGCTGCCTGTTTCTATTCTCACTCAAAGTTATCGCCACCATGAATGTTTGATGAAAGGGCGGACTGAAGCCCAGGTGTCTACTTGCCAAATCTCCACATACAGCACTATTCACCTGAGGTTGGCACGCTTCCGACACCAGCAGAGGGTCCTGTTTTTTGCTAGCTCATTTCTCCCATTCATGCAGAGGGTGATCCACCCGGAGATCATTCGCTTAGGAACACCTTGAATTTGTTGGGCTCCTGCAAAGAGCTGGTTGCTGACCTATAGTAATGTAAACACCTTACTGGTAGTCTACTTCTATTCATAGGGTCTAGGAGAGGAGCAACTTTATGCAACAAAATCTTTTTGGGTGAATTAAACTCAGATTTTATGAGCAAAGTCTTGATTGGTACAAACTCCTTGTCAGGTAGAAAAGAATCCTGGGGTGGCTGTTTTCTATAGGATTTTTTTTATTGTACTCAACAAATGACTACGCTAAGTAAACACATACATATACAATATTGAAAATGTTATTGTATTTTGGGTGTAGACATACACCACTGTACATAAAAAGAGCTCCAAACGTAAAGTTCTGCTGCAGGTGGGCCCTAATGTTATAGTAAACTAACAAGTTCAACAGGCATCCCAACAGTTTATAATTCTAAAATATTTGTTATATAAATGTAACATCTTTACAAGTATCAATGAATCCTTTTAAACAAATTACATAGACTGGTTAAACCTTGCCAGACACATATTACTGAAAGGCTGGTTTTAAGCACAGATTTCTTAATCGTGAGACTGGGCAAACACATAACAAATAAATAAATCTTTCCAGAGCTACCCCACAAAAACAATAATATGTCTGGCTCATGAATACCTCCATCCCCCAGAGGTACTGCTGTCGGTGTCGTGGAATCAGAAAGCGAGATATTTTTCTCTTTTTATGTTTAGCATTTGTGGATTCTGCCAAGTACCACGGGGGTACTAAAGAATCATAAAAAGGCATCAAACAATGTCCATTTTCCTGCTTCTTGCAAGACTAAACTCCCACCTAAACATGGAATCTCCGGGATACCTTTTTAAATCCCAGTTGAGACACCACATCAGACTTCCACGCAGTAAACAAGCCACATTCTTACAATAATGCTTGAGTGACATGGTTCATTCATCACTGAGCCCTTAACACTTTCCACAGCAGGTAACAGAGTGTAACTTCCCCGCGGTAACAAGCCGTTCAAACGTTAAAATAAGGGCAGTGCAGCTTCATCACACAACTCATCCAGTGCAGTTGCTCCAGTCTCTGGCACTCAGGTGTGTGATGTGCCCCATGGCACCTCGAACAAAGGGGCTCATTATGATGGCGGGCGGACATCAGTCCGCCCGCCATCATAACGGTGATGGGACCGCCCGTCAGACGTGCGGAGGTCCCACCAGTGCAATTAGGATGCGTCCGCCATAGTGGCGGGCGCATCCTGGCCATTTAACATTGTGGACGGTGCTGCTGGCTGCAGCACCGTCCACAATGTTAAAAGAGCATGCACAGCATTTCCCTGCACCACGTGGCAGGCACCACGCGGCGCCTGCCACTTGGTGCATGGAACTGCAGGGGGGTACTCCCCCAGTGCAGCCCCCCCCACACAGAGGAGGCCGCAATGGGCCCCCAAAGCCAGTCTCCGCCTGTCTTTTTGCGGCGGGATATCTGCCGCAAAAAGACAGGCGGAAGGGCATATTATAATTACTACGGCGGTGCCTGCACGACACCGCCGCAATGTTGCCCTGGTTCCGGGTTCCGCAAGGCGGGCGGAAAAGGACGGCCTTGCGGAACCATGGCGAACGGTCTTTTCGTCCCGCACGGAACCATTGTGATTCCCCCGCCATCATAATTTGGCGGTGGGTAAATCTCATTCTGATGGCGGGAGGATTGCCACCGCCGGCCCGGCGGTGGCGATCCTCCCGCCATCATAATGAGCCCCAAAGGGCGCAGCTCTGCACACTCTGTCCTGTCCAAGGCATAGGTCTCCCTGCCAAAATCAGGAAAACTATTTCTGTCACTCATCGGATAAGGTTTAAAAAACCCTCTCTTCCTGCCTGGCACATGCTTTAAATGTAATGCAACGTCACCAGAAGTCGCTTTTGTGACACACACACTGCTTTTTATCATTTGTGCAACGGGGTCTTAAGTATTATTTCATTCCAACTGAAAAAAACACTTTATTGCCCTTACTTAAAACTATTTTGTATTGGTTTTGGCCCTGGAGAAAGCTGCTATACAATCTGTTAAATAAAATATCCTGTTGGGTTTGATTATGCTTTGTCCAGTGAGAGCCCGTTTATGAATTTATCACACCTCTGGCGCTGTTTCACATTTATCAATTGCAAAGGCCACATCTCGTGTCACGGCTTCGCGAGGGATACCGGTTTTAGGCCCGGCCACCTTTTCATCCCTCCTGAAGCACAGTAGTCACTTTAGCTTTAGAAGATTCATATTCAACTCGTTGGCAGCACTGTAAAAAAACATAAAAAACAATCTTAAATAGAATTGGTGCCTAGATACACCTCTCTTTAGCCCAATTTGAGGGAGCACCCGCTGCGAGAGGGAGTGAGTACTCCTGATCTCACCTTGCAGTGTTTTCAAGCCTCCCTCCGAAGAAGGACAAGATCTTTTTTTATGAGTTCTGAGTGCCTGAACTTGAGCCATCATTTTTGTCTGCTCAGTCACAGGCATTGCTAAAATCAACGTTCCACCAATAAACCTTCTCCATATTGAGAGGATACTGTTCATTAAAAGTGAAATGTAGGGCTATGAGCTGGGTCTGGTGGCTCAGTGGACTAATGCATCCACTGCAGGGGGCCTGTGTTCCACCTCATGGTCACAGGTTCAAATCCCGGCGGGTCCACTCCGCCTTTCATCCATCTGAGGTCGATAAAATGAGTACCGTCGGGTAAAAATAAACATCTGTCATTCAGTGCCTTGAGACCCTTGGGTGATGTGTGCTTTACAAATACACGTGTTATGTTTACGAGGCAGTCAATGCTGCTAGGCCTAGGTCTAAAAGCCTCCTGGCCCCGTGCAAGTATCTTCAGCGCTTTGATCTGCTCTCAAAGACAGCGTAATAAATACTTTGCAAGTCCCTCCCTTCAGTATGTGAGTTGTTTTTAAATCTATAATTCTTAGCCTCACACCTGCTTCATTTCTTGCAACCTCACTTCAGACAGCTCCATATGTCTGTCACAGATGGCAGGCATTCAGCACTACATAGAGTGAGCTATGAGTCAGACCTTGCTCCTGATTAGATGGCTTTCTTGTCCTTCTCAGCTCCCTGCTCTTCATTGGATAGTTTTCCACCCCATTATAGGTTTGCCCCTCCTCTGGAGCACAGCTTGTTTACCACTGCTCTTGAATGGATAGACAGCTGACATCATGGAATTCAGTTTTTTTCTGTTTACTTAGCACTCCACAGGGGGTGCATGCTTTTGTTTTGAGCTTGAAATGCGACTACCAAAGGTACAAATAAATGATTCTGTGAATCCCTTTCAATGCATGATATACTTCACTAACTCAATATTGCTGGCAAAGGCTTGTCTCTACTCTCATGAGTTTTTGGGTTCTTGTAGAGATCATGCCTTCCAGCGCAGACGCTCCTTTCATGTCAGTTTGAAAACATGTGTTATTGACCATGCAACAAGCGATGAACTACTGTTCCATCACAGGCATGTTTCTAGCATGTGCCGTTGTTCTGTACGTGTCATGAAGTTATAATAAAATCATGGAAAAACACATTTCATAATAGATTACTGATTGTTAAGTTATGAAATTATTCCAGGGATATCATGAACATTATGACTGCTCCACTTCATAATTCCCTTATTTCATTTATTTGAATCACTTGCTTTAGGCTTCTTTAGGTTCTTAAACACATACAGGGCAGGCTCCAATCAGCTGCAGTTTCCCTCCATTAGCCTGTCTTTCCTGTTTCACTTTGGCTCAGATGCCGCATGTTCCTAGCTTTAGAGGAACTCGTAAAAGTGCTGAATCATCTAAGCAACGACATCAACAAATCACCTACTGTGACATACCTGTGGGACAAGAGCTGTGTAATCTCTGTCTCAAGGTCAGTCAGGGAACATCAGGCAAATGATTAGAGGCTTTTTACAGAATTGAAATACTATCAATAATTCTAGGGCAGATAAGAACAATAACATAAACCATGTAGTCTGAAATGACATATTTTTACCATATTAGTTTATACGAATGTGTCTTTAGAATAACATACTGATATATATAGGGTAATGAGACAGAATATCGGGGCGAAAAAATTCGAACTACATTAATATTGAGTTGGAAATATCGTGGAGTGGAAATATCGAGTGCAAGAATATCGTTGTCAAGAATATCGATTTGAAGGTAAGTAATATCGATTTTAAAAATATAGAAGTCATTAATATCGTTTGCAAAAATATAGTTGTTTAAAATATTGATTTTTAATTAGTGTTATGTATTTTAGTATATATTTTAAATGTATGTCATGTAATTGTTTTGTATAAGTATTGTTTATGTTTTTTAATATATGTGTTAAATCTCTAGTAGTTATTACATTTAATTTAATTACATTTTGCGTCTTTTAGTTCCGTAGCGGGTTGTGGGTTTATAGGGGAATAGGGTGGGAAGTAATTTAATTATAATAAATTAATGATTATTTTCTATTTAATTATATTTATTTAATTGATATTTAATAGTGTTAATTGTGCTTTTAATTTTTTGGGGTAAATTTTATTTGTTTGTTGTTATGTTAATGTTAATGTTAAAAACACTTATAAAGCGCTACTGTTACCCGAAGGTGTCCTTGCGCTAGTTAAATAGTCCTCCTACTGAAGCGTAAACAGGTGGAGCCAGAGTTAGACATTAAAAAGCCACGTTTTTAAGGCCTTCCTGAATGCCAATAGATTTGTCATACTTCTGAGATGGATGGGCAGACTGTTCCATGCCTTCGCTGCACAGACCACAAAACTTTTACCACCCCAACTAGCTTTTTTTACCGAGGGAACAGTCACCAGTTTTGCTTCTGAAGAACGAAGTAATCTTTTTGGAACATACCATTGGAATTGCCGCTTCAGGTGGTCTGGACCCACACCATGAAGCGCTTTATGTTGTGGGGTTTATAGGGGTAAAAGGTGGGAAGTAATTTATTTTTAATTAATTAATAATTAGTTGTTAATTAATATTAATTAATTGATAATTTACTATGGTAATTGTGTAATTTTTTAGGTGTGGGTTGTGGGGCTAATAGGGGTAAAGGATGGGAAGTAATTTATTTTTAATTAATTATTAATGAGTTGTTAATTGATATTAATTAATTAATTGATAATTCATTATGGTAATTGTGTAAACAAAATTTAGGTGCAGGTTGTGGGGTTAATAGGGACAAAGGGTGGGAAGTAATTTATTTGTAATTAATTAATAATAAGTTGAGAATTAATATTAATTAATTGATAATTATGTTAATTGTTTAATTACATTTTTTTGCGTTGTGGGTTTTGGGTTTATAGGGGTAAAGGGTGGGGAGTAAATTCATTTTACTTAACTTATAATTAGTTGTTAAATACTATTAGTTATTTAATTGAAAATTAATTTTAATTGTGTAACTAATGTTTTTAAAGTTCAATTTTAGGTGCAGGTTGTGGGGATTATAGGGGTATGGTGTGGGAAGTTAATAAATGAATTATAATTTGGTTTTCAATTAATAATATTTGTTTAATTGATAATTAATTATGTTAAGTGTGCAAATATTTTTTTTTACATTTTAGACGTGGGTTCTGGGTTTTGTAGGGGCATGGGGTGGGAAGTAAATCAATTTTCAGCAATTAATAATTTTATTAAAATTAATAATAATTATTACTTTAAAAATTATTTTGTGTTGTGTGTTTTGTGTGGGTATATTGTGGGAAGTACATTGATTATATTTAATAAATAATGAATATTTAATTAATGAAAATTAATTTGTTGATGAATATCTGTATTCATAGTGTAAATAATTTTTGGTGCAGGTTGTGCCTTTTGTGGTGTTATAGGGTGGGAAGTAACTAAACTAAATTTATGTAATAATTAATGTTTTTGTTAATAAATAATTTCTAAATAAAAACATTTATTTGTATGAAAATCATTTTTGTATTTTATTTATAATAATATGTGTAGGTATTTGTGATATGTATTTAACATTATAATATGTTTTTACTTTTAACATTTTTATATATATATTTTTTCAACATATTTATATATTTTTTTATTTACTTAGTTTTAAAAATATTTTTATTTTGTTGAAAGCATTTTGTATGTTTTTAATGTTGAACTGACTGGAGTGGGAATAGTAAATGTTACCCCTCTGCTATCCAACACTTTCCCTACTGTTGCACTGACTGAAGTGGGAATAGTACATTTTACCTCTCCGCAATCCAACACTTTTCCTACTGTTGCACTGCCTGGAGTGGGAATTTCTTTTTTTTGTTAAACATAAATTGTATTGTTTTGTTAAGTGTGGTGGGAATAGTAAATTGTAGTATTTCAATCAATCAATCAATTTGCTTTATTTCGATAACTTGTATCATAAAAGCATTGTGCAGCATTTGTACAGTGTATAAAAGCGAATAAATCGATGGAGATAATTCTTTGATACATAATTGAACTAGAGATTGTGCTTACACAGTATTTTTAGAGTTCATATTGCACCACAGAGCATAAAAACAGTTATCTAAAAGCTGTGCATACGAGTTTCTGCAAGTTCATACCATAAAATCATGCATGAATTAAAAACGAGTATTTAAAAGAAAGGATAAAAACATAGCAGACAACCCAACAGTGTTATATAAAGTGCCAGTGCTTTTTCATTCTGAAGAGACTTTCTTGGGTTAAGGTGACGTCCCGGTGTGGTCTAGAATTTAATAAATGAGGGATCCCTCACGAGGCTTTTTCCCTGGCTATTCGTACAGAGCTTAGGTTTTAGTTAACCCACAAGTAGAAGCTCTATATTCAAGTTTCAATATATACAGAGCCACCCGGGGGCCTCCAGTGTCACCCAAAGCATAAAATTAAAGGCACATCATGCAGGGCTTTATGCCTGACTATCCAAGCATGGCTTAGAAACTTAGCCACCCGCAAGAAAAAAGGACACTTGGGTCGGATTTCAGGATACGCAAAGCAGCCCGATGGTCGCGGGTGCCCATGTGTCTGCAGATTGGTTTTAGCCATTTAGACCATGCGATGTTATAGGCTGGGCAAGCAAACTGTTGTATCCTAGCTATATTGTAGTTTATGTCACCCATCGCTCCACCAGTGGAACTCTGTAAGAATGATGTAATATAGAATGTTGGTGTCTGGAAACCACAGTTGGAGAAGGGCTGAGCAGCATGCTGGCTGCTCCTGGTGGGGCTAGTCCTGGACTTAACATCTGGACATGTAACTACTTCAATAAATACTCCTGAAATATTACAACCAGCCTGGAGTGAGTTACTACATTTTTATGGCGACGAGTTGAAGCAAAGAATCTGCGTGTGCTACCTCTAAAGGCCTTCAATTTCAAATCTGGAGTATCAGAGAACCTACTCTCAAGTTGAAACAACTCCTCAATCTACAGCTGCGTACATTCAACCAACTGGCACACCACAGCCCCACCAGTGACCTCTACATCGGTCGCCCTCTACGCTACAGTGCCAGCTCACAGTGCCAGCTCCTGTCTCTACTGCAGCTCAAGTCTGTTCCTGCTGTCCCTACAGCATCTGTTTCAGCTACAGCCCAAGCCTGTCTCCATTACAGCTCTAGTCTATGCATGCTGTTCTTACAGCGTCTCAAAAGGTCTGTTCAAGCTGTTCCTACAGCATCTCAAAAGGTCTGTTCTTGCTGTCCCTACAGTGTCTCAAGAACTCGGTTCCTGCTGTCTTTATAGCATCTCTGCAACCAAGGTAATTGGTCTGCCTTTTCTGCGGAGTGAGTTGTTCCTGTCTACATTATCTCAAGCTGCCTACCTCCTTTGTGGAGTGAGGTTTTTCTGTTTTCAACAACCTCTTTCAACCCGCTGCCTCCCCACATTGACATTGAGATCCTTATTTACTTGAACCAGCTCAGTAGTAAGGAGAGATCAAATATCACTCGTGAGGAGACACTGAACATTTCTTCTGCCTCTATTGTGCGTTTTAAGATCGGCAGCAATTTGACAGGTTTGGGACAATTATTGTCTTTTATTATATGGATCGTTTGAGCAACGCTGCATTTTCAACTGCTAGATTTACTTTTAAATGTTAGCGCGAGCCTCTTTCAGCACACTCTCTCCTACCTCTACTCTGCAGTCCTGCGATGTTCGTCATTATTCCTCTATGACGCGTGCTCTTCCTCTGTCAAAGATGTTTTGAAGAGCACTGGCGTACCGTGAGCCACCCGGCAGCGACGTCATCTGCGCACCGCCATCTTGTGGCTGGAGACACCAGCCACTCTTTCCTGTTTCTTATGGGTCCAGCAGTTTTCATAGCCAACCACATACTCCTTAAATGGGGAGAACAGGATTGAAAGGCTTATCGGAGCGGCGGTGACGTTGGTGACATTACAACACGGTCGGTGACTTATTTTATTGTTTTTTGCTCAAGTGCAGCGTCGAAATGGAACTGTGGGGTGAGATTTTGTTTTTGCGCAGTTATGATTCTTCAGTATTCTCTGCCAGAGTTACGCTGCCATCTAGTGGCCAAATTGGTTTGGAGACTTTTCATTTCATTTACAGGATGACTTTGGCCACGCATGGCATCAGTTATATTAAGAGTCTTTCAAAACGCGTCCCTCGACGATGCACAACTCTGTCTTTCCTTCACTGGTTTTACACGTGAAACCGTCGCCGTCGAGGGAAGGCATTCCTTTGGTGAGACTTTTCCTTTGTGCGTGACAAAGGTAATGTTGCTTTGGATTTTACGTTACGGAGCCTTTTCCTGCACATTACTACGGTAAGGAGAGGTATTTGAGCAAATCAGACTGCCTATTTTTCCCACTGCCATGGACACGTTTTAAGAATAAAAGGTGTCAAATGACTGGGTAAGACGTAATCAGCGCCACATTGGTGAGTCTGTTTGCAATCTTTTGCCTATCTGCTTGCAACGCCTAGAGACAATCATTGGGCATTCTGTTCCATTCGTCGTCTGCTTCATGGACATACTGCATCTTCTAAACCGGCACTTCTGCATGTATCTTTCTATTTCTTTTGTGCTGCTGGTGTCTAGTACAGTTGGGTTAGCGTTGTGGTAAACTCTACGTTTTCGAAAACTGCTCAGTGGCATTTTAATAGTGTGACAAGTCAAGCTACAGAACCAGTTAGGTTACTTTTTCTTTTCATGTGAGCAGTTTTCTTGACCTTTTTCGCAAGAGTTTTAGTCCCGTCACACAGTGCACAATGTCTGTACCTCAACTTGAGGTGTCTCGCAAGGGTTTTAGTCCCGTCACTACGGTGCACAATGCTTTACACGTTCCGTTTACATCTTGCCCTACATAGGGTGTGTTTTATGGGTTTCCCGCCCATTTGTTACAGTGCACAATGTTTTACCTCAAAGTACACGAGGTGTTTTGCGTGGACTGTAGTCCCGCTCCTACAATGCACAACTTTTGACCTCTCCGTGAGGTGTGTCTGTTGGGTCTTCTCCCATCGTTATGTGCATATCACATGACCTCCACTCGAGGTGTCTCGCATGGGTCATATTCCCATTTCTCAGTGCACATTGTCTATACCTCTCCACGAGGTGCGTCCTTACACATGGTGCACAACATGTGACCGCAGTTCGAGGTGCGTTAGTTCACGTATTTACTCACATTCATTTATACCTTTTTCTAGTTGTGCACAATTTACAATTATTTACAATTATTTGCACATACCTTTCTTAAGGTGTGTAGTGTGAGTTCGAGATTGCCTTTGCACATTCGATTTGTTACCTTTTTTGGGTGTATGGTTTGGGTTCCAGTCCCATTACCATAGTGCATGGTTTACGTTACACTGGGCGTTTGTATTTACTCTTAATGTTATGCTTTGTTTCATTGTCAACACTATAGCCCAGTGGTGTTCTCTATTTATTATTCAGTTTTTCATTACTTGATGGAGAAGTGTGAGTAATCTATTGTATTTCTCTTCTTCTCTGTCTCCTTGTTTCCTCCTGCTCTGACTTGCCTCCTCGCATACCTGTCTGGCCAGTAGGTGTGCAGGTCGTAGTCATTGATGGTTTCTCCTTCCACTCTTTCTTTTCTTTGGTTATATAAGAAGGGAGGATGGGTATTGGATTATGTTTATCTGTTTTTTCATATTTCCATTGTCTCTCCTTATGCTCTTCTTGTCTCTCTGGTTCTCTCTACTCTTTTCCGTTCATCTAGCTTCTGCTTTCTCTCTAAGTCCACTATGGTGTTCTTTTCTGTTTTCCTTTTTGGAAGAAAAGAGGATATGTTGTATCCTAGCTATATTGTAGTTTATGTCACCCATCGCTCCACCAGTGGAACTCTGTAAGAATGATGTAATATAGAATGTTGGTGTCTGGAAACCACAGTTGGAGAAGGGCTGAGCAGCATGCTGGCTGCTCCTGGTGGGGCTAGTCCTGGACTTAACATCTGGACATGTAACTACTTCAATAAATACTCCTGAAATACTACAACCAGCCTGGAGTGAGTTACTACACAAACATGACATGGGCAACACACTCCAGCGGGGCTCCGCAGCAGGGGCAACCTTCTGTTGTATCCTAGGGTGAACACCACTTTGATGTTAGTGCATGGACTGTGAGCAAGCCAAGCCTACTTTGAGTGTACAAGGCCCTATCTCGTGGGACCTGGATTACATCCAGGTAAGGCTCGAGGCTTCTGGTCTGCTTGAAATTGAGAAATTCTTCCGTTAGCCTCCCTGCATTGGGCTTGCTGAGCTCCTGGCTGTCTATCCAGTCCCAGTAAAAGCGCTTGAGCTCTACCTTGCTCGGGGGGTTTTGGGTATCCCATGATTCTTTAAGGCCCAGTAGTATCATCGTTTTCCTAACATTTAATATCCATTTGACCCTATGGTCCACATCTAGGTTCATCACCTCCGTTAGTGCTGTGGCATATTTGGTGAGCTCTGGGGTACGCCTTAGGCGTGCCCAAAAGAGCAATGGGCATAGGTTGGCAATATCTCTAAACGGCCGCCTACCCATGTCATACATTAGGGGTGTTAGTGGGGTGTTACGTGGGAGCATCACCAAATCCCTCAAAAACTTGTGCTCAGATCTACTGATATCTTCTACTTTATCAAACCCCCATAGCTCAGCTCCATATAGAGCTGAGCTGACTGCCTTAGCATCATAGACTACGAGGGCCGGGGCAACTGGCCTGCTGTACGAGGAGCGATGTTCTTTGCTTAGTGCCCCGACCACGCGTTTGTGGTTCATAAGTATTTTGGCTAAATGGGGCCTCCAGAGCAATTTGTCTGAGAGTCGGATGCCAAGATAATCGAAGGTACTGACTCTCTCCAAGGGGGTACCATTCAGTGTGAGATTGTTCCTAAAAGATTTGTGGGGGTTGAATACCATGAGCTTTGTCTTAGAGGTGTTGATGACTAAACCCCGGGAGTCACAAAAAGATTGATATCTATTCATTCGTTTTTGTAGCCCAGATGGGGTCTTCGACACCAACAAGGTGTCGTCAGCAAATAAGAGCGTCAGCACTTTATCGCCCGCCAGGATTGGGGCATCAGCAGGATCTTCTTGGAGGAAACTCACCACCCCATTCACATATAAAGAGAACAGGGTGGGGGCCATGACGTAACCCTGGCGGACTCCCCTGCCAACAGGGATCTGTTCAGTCAGCTGACCTTGGGTCCCCCATCTCACCTGGACATAGTTTCCCTCATGAAGTCGGATCAGTAGATTGAGGATTAGGAGGGGAATGCCCATATCTTTAAGGGTCTGCCACAGCCTGATCCTAGGTACCAGATCGAAGGCAGTCTTTAAGTCAATGAATGCGAGGTAAAGCCTGCCCTTGCCAATTACCACGACTTTCCAGTATATAAGGAATAGCCTAAATACCTGGTCGATCATTCCGGTACTGGCCCTAAAGCCAGCCTGGTATTGGGAGAGGACATCTTCCTCTTCGGACCACGTTTGGATTCTCTGTAAGAGCACCCTACCTAGCACCTTTTGCATTACGTCGATCAGACTTATTGGCCTGTAATTTGAGGGGTCTTCTCTGGCACACTTTCTGTAGATTGGGACCTCCTCTGCGCCTTTCCAGGATTCTGGCACTGGGCAGCCATCGACTATAGCATTGATCAGTAGCTGGATGTACCGTGACAAACCTCTGGGGTCAGTGAGAAATAGGTCTCCTGGGAGGCCGTCTGGTCCGGGAGGTTTGGCAGGGACTATCTTCTTAATTGCGGACTCTATTTCGACCAGAGAGACGGGTTCGCTAACATTCCCTGCTGGAGGGATGTCTATGGGGCCACATGGCTCCTCCAGACATCCGTCCTCTGTAGCGGAATACAGTTTCCCAAAGTGGTCATGCCAGTCTTGGCTTGTGATGTGAGTGGAAGGAGTGCCTAATTCCCTGCTGTTGCCCCGGCTCACTAATGCCCAAAATTGGTTCATGTTTTTTTGCAAGGCTGGCATTCTTCAATTCCTGCCAGTGCAATTCGTCCCACTCGATCTTTGCTTTGTGCAGGGCAGCACTATATTCCTTCCTTGCCGTTTTGACCAAGGGGCAGTTCTTACTTCTTATTGCTAGGGCTAGGGCCTGTCTTTTGAGCCTGCAATTCTTGGTGTACCATGTGTGCTGGTTTTTTTGAGGGACGCACAGTTTGTTATGCTTGCTAGGTGCTTGAAAATAAGAGCTCAGTTGTTCCATTGTACGTGAGTGGATGATAGGGTCTGCTGCCCACTCGCCTGTGTCCGCGAGTGTGGCCTGGAGCTCTAATGTGTTTGTGGACAGGACATCCCGGATGCCCGCTATTTTGGTATCTTGCAAGGAAACCTTGTGCCACTTCAAGTACCTTTTGCAGTTACAGGGGACGATATCAGTGGTAGAGTTTGGGGCCCGAATGGTCTGACGGTGAGATGGTAAATCCATCGGGATCTTCATAGTCATACATAGGGGGTTGTGATCACTGTCGGTCGTGGTGCCCACAAACATGTCAGTCATTTTGCCCCAAAGTTTTACGTCAATTAGGATGTAGTCGATGCGTGAGGGGCAGCTGACTCTATTAAAAGTGTTTGTCCCCTGGATGTCCGAAGGAGTTCTACCATTTGCTGCCCTTAGGCCGAAGTCCATGGTGAGCGCATTAAGTTGGATTGCTAAGTGGGTCCATCTTTTGACAGGGGTATGTTAAGTGGAGGGACAGCCCATTTTCTATCATCTCCCTCGAGCCCCAATGTATCCTCTGAGCTCAAAGGCTCAAAGGTACAATTGAAGTCGCCTGCGACCAGAATTCTTGCGTGGGGCGAGCAGCTAGATATAGCTTGTTCTAATAACGTAACAGTGGGCGATGGGTTGCCCCCCTTAGTCCCTCTGATATAAACATTAAACAAGTCTAAAATGTCCCCTCCCCTAGGGCCCTTGATGGTAAGTCTCAGGATATCGGGGCTCAGGATTGGCTGCATGATGATTCGGCAGCCCAGAGCGATATTCACCCAAATAATCAGTCCCCCTGAAGGACGCCCTCTCCCCATGGTGGTAGCTGGGGAACAGAAGCAAACATAGCCTGTTTTATATAGTGGGACCAAGCTCCAAGTCTCCTGGAAGATACAGATATCAAATCCCTCTATCAGTTCGTTCCAATGGGGTAGTAGTAATTTATTTTTTAATCCTGCTACGTTCCATGATATAATCTTCAACTGGTCGGGATTTGGGGCCAGGGCGAGATTAGGATTGCTTCTCGATCATTGTTGACTTGGCAGCACTGGGGGGTAGGGCATCTCAGTGTGATCTAAAGGTGTACAAGATCCTGGCTCATGAGTCCTCTGAGGAGTATCGAAGTGGTTACTTGGGCCCTTCATCCCCGGGTTATCTGTCGATAGTTCGTGTTCGTCGTGGTGGGATAAGATATTGTGAGTAGTCCTGGGCATAATACTTTGCTACGCTCACGGAGCATGCAAAGTTTGTGTTACTACGCACTACGCAAATTGCACGTAGCAGAGTAAAAAACTCTGCTAATCAACGTAGCATAGCAGCAGTATATTAAACACATACAAATGCTTTGTTAAAGCAATTTTCTATACTAAAAAGCATATAACAAATTCACAAAAGTGAACTTTGAAAATGAAAATATCAAGCAATGAGAGAGGTGATGATTTTGGGTTCCCCCCTAACCTAGGGGAGGACCAAGCAGATGCCTTGAACACAAAAAGCATATCATGTGAACGATTCAGTGGTGGTCCCTTCCTCCTAGGACCACCCCAAGCACAGTTATGGGCAAAAATACAATCCCAACCAAAGGCCCTGCAAAGCATTATGGGACGAGATTAGCAGTGAATATTATAGTGTCCAATATCAAAATAATTCTACAAAGAGCTGCAGTTCAAATAGTCGTTACTAGATGTCCCTCACGAGTCAAATGCAAAAGCATTGAAACCCTTTCATGAAGCTTTTGCATTTGACTCGTGAGGGACATCTAGTAACGACTAGTGGAACTGCAGCTCTTTGTAGAATTATTTTGATATTGGATACTATAATATTCACTGCCCACTGCTAATCTCGTCCCATAATGCTTTGCAGGGCCTTTGGTTGGGATTGTATTTTTGCCAATAACTGTGTTTGGGGTGGTCCTAAGAGGATGGGACCACCACTGAATCGTTCAAAAGATGTGCTTTTTGTTTTCAAGGCATCTGCTTGGTTCTCTCCCTAGGTTAGGAGGATACCAAAATCATCACCTCTCTCACTGCTTGTTAATTTACCAATTTCACTTTTGTGAAATGCTATATGCATTTTAGCATATAAAGACAGAGATATTTATTTTAACTTGCACTGTGCAAGAAGACTTTGGCAATTATTGTACAGTGCAGTCAAGCACACAGCTACGCAATTTGCAAGCTATGTGTAGTTCAAAATATACTTCACGTAGCTACGTGAAGTGCTACTACGCCCAGGGCTAGTTGTGAGGGCTACACTTAATGCTTAGGGGAGTAGTGCTTTGATCCTTGTGTGAGTGAGGATCGTACTGTAGTCAATCGACTGCTTCTAAGGATGTCCCTCCCTCTAAGGTAGCAGGTATCCCACCCCCTGTGATTGTTTGTGCTCGTCTGAACTGTATGGATGAAGTGGGAGGGGGGTCAGGTTCGGTATTCCAATGCAAGAAGATTCTCTGCCAGATCGGTGGTGGAAAAAGTGAGTTCAATGCAGTCATAAGATTGTGCAGGGGTCGAGCATCTTCGGGCCCTAATGATGTCCTCACGTATCACTGAGCGGCAACCCCTGATGTAGCGAATCCAGTGTATGACTTTGTTTGTTAGGGAGTCATCACTTTCGGGGACATTCTTTGGGCCGAGCTTAGGGACGTTCACCATAAAAATGTTTGGGCCATGCAGCGGGGGGGGGGGGGGGAGGGGGGGAGGTACGTGGGGGGGAGGTCTGCTGGAAAAGTTTCGCTGGAGGGTGTGTTCTCGATAATGTGCTGGTGGGGTGAGCATGGTCTGTGAGAGCTCGAAGGGCAGTTTGGTTACAACGATCTTTGGGTATATAGGCCTTTGGATTGCAAGGATCTTTAGATGTATTGGCCTTTGACTTGTAATGGTGGTTGACTTTAAAAGCTTGGGAGATGGGATCTGTGGAGGGTGTTAGGGGTAGAGTGACAGCGCCACTTAATGTGGCCCTTTCGGTGGGAGGCATCTTAGTTGCCAAATAGGGTTGTTGGCCATGATTGGGTGGATGATTCGCATGCTGATGTCCGAGTGGAGCCATGGGGAATAGGGTTTTGACCAGTGTGGTAAGATATTCAATCATATGTCTCATGGTTGCTATCTCAGACCTAAGGGTGTTAATAAGCTGAGAAGTATCATGTGGTGCAGAGGTTTGTTCTTCATTGCCTTCTGTTTGTAGTGTGCTTAGTGGCTGGGGTGCTTCATCTATGACTGGGTCATGCGTGACCGCCAATGGTGCAAATCTATTTGAACAGGGAACGAGGGGACCAGGTGCACACTCGTCAATACTGGTGGAGGATTCTTGGGGATTAGTATCCTCCGCCCGTCCTTTTGCGTGTGCCGCTAGTCTGGTGTTACTATGATCGGGATTTCCCTTCCGAGGGTGCTTGTGGAACATTATAGGGATGGTTGGTGGGCGGGGGGGACTAGTATGATTGGGAAGAGGTTGGCCATCAGTACGGGGCGCTGTTGGTTCTGCGACTAAGATGCCCTCACACTCGCTAATGAGGGTGTCTATTCTGTCAAGGACACAGTTGCTAGCTGCTTGTTTGTGGGATTTCCTTGCCTTTTTCCCCTTGCCTGCCCCGCTGTTATTACTGCTTCCTGCCGCTATACCCTCCATGGCTTTCCGTTTGCCCATAATTTAACCAAAGTAAGATGGATTGAGCAGTTCACAGATAGTAGCCCAAGCAACAGTTAGTTATAAGGGTCACATTTACTAATTAGCGTAGTGAGCTAGTAAGTCTTAGATCGGGGGCAGAAAGTTCAGATGACTTAGTTCTTTAACAGCGACTATCGCTCTATACTGATCATCCACAAGTGTAGCGAAAGTTAGCACAGTACCTTATAGAGTTGCTGGGAGGCTGCAGCAAACAGAGGCACAATCCAGGGGTGGGATGAAAGAGGGGTGGCCCTGCCCCGCCTCTTCCTGGCAATGACGGGCAAGGATGGGCCAGCCCCTAGCCTGGGCTTTGCCCGGGCGCGGCCCGCGCACGTCCCGCACTGCGGTTGTTGGTGGCGCTTTTGTGAGCGCGGCAGCAGCAGGCTCCTCCCTCCTAGGAGCAGGGTGTCCTGGGACTTGGAGTCCCCCTTCAGGTGATGGTGGCCAGACAAGATGAGCAGCGCGTCCCGCACTGCGGTTGTTGGTGGTGCTTTTGTGAGCACGGTAGCAGCAGGCTCCTCCCTCCTAGGAGCAGGGTGTCCTGGGACTTGGAGTCCCCCTTCAGATGATGGTGGCCAGACAAGATGAGCAGCGCGTCCCGCCCTGCGGTTGTTGGTGGCACTTTTGTGAGCGCGGCAGCAGCAGGCTCCTCCCTCCTAGGAGCAGGGTGTCCTAGGACTTGGAGTCCCCCTTCAGGTGATGGTGGCCAGACAAGATGAGCAGCGCGTCCCGCGCTGCGGTTGTTGGTGGCGCTTGTGTGAGCGCGGCAGCAGCAGGCTCCTCCCTCCTAGGAGCAGGGTGTCCTGGGACTTGGAGTCCTCCTTCAGGTGATGGTGGCCAGACAAGATGAGCAGCGCGTCCCGCGCTGCGGTTGTTGGTGGCGCTTGTGTGAGCGTGGCAACAGCAGGCTCCTCCCTCCTAGGAGCAGGGTGTCCTGGGACTTAGAGTCCTCCTTCAGGTGATGGTGGCCAGACAAGATGAGCAGCGCGTCCCGCGCTGCGGTTGTTGGTGGCGCTTGTGTGAGCGCGGCAGCAGCAGGCTCCTCCCTCCTAGGAGCAGGGTGTCCTGGGACTTGGAGTCCCCCTTCAGGTGATGGTGGCCAGACAAGATGAGCAGCGCAATGTAATATTTTATTTAAATGTATATTTATTGTAGTTAGAATAGTAAATCTTTTTTTTGTGTGGTGTAAAATATTTTGTTACTGTTGTGTTGTTTTAGGTGGGAGTAATTATGTTTATGTGTATTTAGTTGAAAAATGTTTTCTTTTTAATGTGATGGGAAGTGTATATATATTTATTTTAATTTTTAAGAATTTATTTTATGTTGCAATTTATATATTTATGTGTTTGATTTATTATAATAGCAATATTATAATTTGCAATATTTTTTGTTTGCAACTTATTTTTTTAAATTGTAAAATATATGTGTTGTTTAATTTGTATTTTAAATTAAAAGTATTCCCTTTTTAATATTTTATGTTTTCGGTATAGTTAAATATGTTTACATATATTTTTGATAATAATATGCTATTTAGGATTTTTTAAATTATATTGTTAATTAAAATATTAGTTAATATTTTTTATATATGTATAATTATATATTTATATGTGTGTTTCCTTTTTTAAAAGAAGTTTTTTGTTGTATTTGTTCAAATATACATCAAATTATATTTTTTATAAATTAAAGTTAGTATTTCATTCATGTTTATTTTAATATTTTAAATTATATATATTTTTAATTCAGTATTTAATACAACTATATTATTGTAAACTATATTTTTGTACTTACCTGTTTAAGTATAGGGAATCAATATTTTTGCATTCTATATTTTTACTTCAATTTTTTTAACATCTATTTTTTAATAATAATAATAATAAATGAGCTTGTAAAGCGTCTGGATACACTAGCTAGTGTGTCCCCCCGCTGCAGGCTACTCGGACCGCTCTGTAGCAGCAAATATCAGTGTGGTGCATGATCTATATCTGAAAGAGCCATGTTTTTAGTTTTTTCCGGAAGGAGTTTTCTGATGGTTCCGTCCGGAGAGCTTGGGGGAGGGTGTTCCAGTGCTTAGCGGCTGGATAGCGAAAAGACCTACCACCCATTCTTGCTCTTTTGATTACTGGGATTTTAACCTGCCCCGTCCCCAGGGACCGCAGGGCCCTAGTAGGAGTGTAGGGTGACATTAGACTATGTAAGTAACTAGGTCCCTTTCCCTGCAGGATACGCTGACTGACACACAGGGCCTTAAAGAGGATTCTTTCCCTCACCGGGAGCCAGTGCAGGACAGCCAGGGCATTCCTGGAAGAGGCTCTCCTGGAGAGCATCAGAACAAGGCGGGCCGCCGCGTTCTGGATACATTGTAATCTCTGAACACTCTTCCCACTGGCTCCTAGGTATAGAGCGTTCCCATAGTCCAGGCGGGAGGTTACCAACGCATGGACTAGAGTTTTCCTGGCGACTACGGGGAGGACATCCAAGATCTTCCGAAGGCCTTTCATTATTCCGAAACATTTTCCGGCCACCGTCCTAGTGTGGTGATCAAATGAAAGCTTAGAATCCAGCCACATCCCCAGGTTCTTAACCTGGTTTCTAGGGGTGGGGGTAGTGCCTAGAGTCTGCGGCCACCACCTCGATGACCATATTGAGGGAGCCTTCCCTACAATCAGGACTTCTGTCTTACTGCCGTTCAATTTTAGACAGTTATTTGACATCCAGGCTGCCAGCTCCTGTAAACAGGAGGCGAAAGTAGTGGCTGCCTCTATGTGGGATTGAGATAGAGACACTACTAGTTGCGTGTCATCCGCATATGACACAACATTAATACCGTATTTCCTAATGATGTCTGCCAGAGGGGCCATATAAAGATTAAAAAGAGTAGGGCTGAGTATGGAGCCCTGGGGAACCCCTTGAGCCAGCCTAATGCTCTTGGAGTAGTGCGGTCGTTGGGACACTTGGAAACTTCTGTCCTGTAGAAAAGATCTTAGCCACTTCAAAGCCAAATTATCCAGCCCTCCTACCTTGAGGTGCTGTAGGAGTATTGGATGGGCGACGGTGTCGAATGCGGCACTGAGGTCCAACAGGACCAATGCCACCGTCTGCCCTTCATCTACGTGCCTGCGTATGGTTTCTGTAGACAGAAGCAGTGCTGACTCCGTGGAGTACATGGCCCGAAAGCCCGATTGTGTCGGATGGAGTAAGCCGTGCTGGGTAGATATTCAGTGAACGTATATGTCAGTAATTCCTCATGTAAGATAAGATCAGTGGCTGATACTATAAAAGCTTCTACAAGAGGCCGTTGAGAGAGAGATAATCTTCACCCAGGTCACAGATCCAGATGGACACAGCACCAGATTCTATCTTAACTGAAGAAGTCTCCAGCAAGAATCTCCGAGGCTCTGCGAAGCCTGTTGCCTTCAATGAGTGGTGCCATGACCATGTTCTTGCTCATTCAATCTCCTTGCCTTGGCCTTGCGCTTGAAGTAGCTGGCAAGCTATTGCAAATAAGTAGCAAATTGTGTTCTCCAGGTATGAGCATCAACTCTAAAACTCGAGAAATAGGCATATTATTTATTCATCTGCTAGAACTTGTATAGCGCCTAGGGATAGCACAGTGAGGGTGTTAAGAGCTACAAATTGCAATGTTATAATTTTTTCCTGTTGTTTTCAATGGCCATGAAACCGCTTAGCTGGTTTTCGGTATTATCTTCTGTGGTGTTGCCAAACAATACTGTCTGCACTAGATCCCAGAGATTTAAAATAACTATTTTAAAATAAATATGTCAAAATGCATATTCCGTTTCTATTGATCCTTGAGTGTGTAACTCATTAATGAATGGTCCGCGGCAAGGTCCTTGACTAGATACGTTCCTTCCTTACTGGCAGAACTAAGCCCTGGTTCTCGGAACTGATAGAGACCAACTGTGGAGTGCGCCAGGGGTCCTCCCGCAGCCCCACCCTCTTTAATGGCTACATGGACCCCTCGCAACCATCATCAGGAACTGCAGGCTCAACATCGTCTCTTAAGCCAACGACACCCAGCTGACCCTGTCCCTCACCAACATCACCAAATACAACTTCCAAGAAGGGATGTGTTATGAAGAAGACTACAGGTTACTTGAAGTTGAATGTATTATTAGAAACAATGGAAGAGGCGGGAGCCAGGCAGCACGGCTTCCAGTCCAAGGTACAGGATGCAACTGACCAATGGACTGGGACACCGTGGAAGAATGCTACAGGCATTCCAAGCCTCGCTCCAAGAAGGAACACAAATAAGCAATACACAACACATCCCCCCCCCCTTAAACAAAAAGAAAAACAAAAATATGTCACATAGGAAATTGCAATAAAATTTCTAAAACTATACACAATACAATATGCAACAAAACCAAATTATAACCACATTACATATTCCTTTAGCCACCCCGGGAGGACTCTCTTCCTTCTTCCACTCACACCAACACCATCTGCTACCACAACAGGATCCATGGCAGCTGAGCGCACTTCATTCTTTCCAGATAGCACCCCTTCCAAAACATCCGCTGTTCCCAACGGCACTGCCATTGCCGTGTCCATGGGTTGAGCTTCTAAACTATCCTGGCTGTCCACCGCACCATTTTCCACAGCATTCTCCACCACTTCCCTTTCCAAGCAAACATCAGAGGATAATCTGGATTGAGTGGTGCTTGGCTCAAGGAAATCTTCCATCCATTCAGTATCCTTCACACCATCAGCACACGTCAAACCTTCTTGTAAAACATTCCAATTTTTCCCTGAACACAAAGCAAGGCTTTTAAGATTCCTCACTCTACTATCATCCAAACGCACTGCATTACGCATAAGTTCCACAACTTCTTGTGGTGGTCCGAACTGACGTTCACCCTTAGAAATCTTACCAGGTCTCTTCACGCGAACTAAATCACCAACCTTGAGCTGTCATTCCTTCACACCATGAGTCTTGTCGTAATAGAACTTACTCTTATCATGCACCTGTACTAATCTGTTTCTAACTTCGTCCACAGACCATTGCTGCAACATGCCATCACAAAGCCAAGCTGGAGAAAATTTACACCTGGGTTTCCTGCCTCTCATGATGACAAAAGCAGACAAACCAGTAGCATCATGAGTGGTGATACTATAAGCCCAAGCAGCCTTCTGCAATTCAAGCTTCCAATCCTTTTCCTTGCACATAGCAGCTTGGATGACCCCCTTCAACACGCGGTTGAAGCGCTCAACAGTGCCGTTACCGCTAGGGTTGTAAAGAGCCATGGTTTTATGCTTAATACCCACTCTATCAAAATACTCCTTGGCACGCTTGGACGTAAACTGCACTCCATTGTCACTTAAAACACTTGCCGGTAAGCCTTCCATTACAAACAATTTATCAAGGAATTTGAGAACAATGTCAGTGTCTACCCTTTCAACAATTTTTACAACTGGCCATTTAGAAAATAAGTCAATGGCAACTAAACCATATTCCTTAGACTCACCCACAGGACCAAAAATGTCCACAGCAACAACCTCCCATGGTAAATTTGGAATCAAACCCTTACTCATTGGAGGTTTTAAAGTTTTTAAACACTTGTCAGCAGAAGAACATATCTCACAATCTCTCACAAACCTTTCCTCAGCCTTATCAACTCCTGGCCACCAAAAGATGCTTTTAACAATTATTTTGGTTCTTACAATCCCAAAATGACCCTCATGGCACAAAAGTAACACCTTGTTTCTCAGAGTCTCAGGAGGTATGACCCTATCTCCTCTCACAACTAGAACCTTATCCACGGACAGTTCAGTTCTAACCTCCCAAAAACGTCTCAAATCTTCCGTTACCTCGTCCTTCTTGGGCCAACCCTTGCATAAGTATTCCTGAACTAGTCGTAACTTAACGTCTTTACATTGTTCCTCCATCCACTCAACTTTCTCGATGGCTGGTATACCAGCATCTTGAATAAGTGCAATGTTGAAATCCCCCCATGGGTCATCTAAACATTCTTCCATGGGAACTGGCAACCTGGACAGACAATCAGCAATAGCATTATCCCTGCCCGGTACATAAACCAACTTGTAGACAAATTCCTTCATCCTCATTGAAATTCTAGCTAATCTGGCTGATGCTGAAACACTTCCCTCAGTGGTCAGCATTTTTTCCGAAGGGCGATGATCAGTGCGGATTACAACAGGTTTCCCCCAAACAAATACTCGGAAATGCTCCAGAGCCCAAGCGCAAGCTAAAGCCTCTCTTTCGATAATCGTATATTTACTTTCAGTGGGAGATAATGACCTAGAAGCAAACAATATTATTTTTTCAGGATCATTCACGCACTTCGGCGATAAGACGGCTCCTAAACCTTTATCACTTGCATCAGTTGTCAAAATGCATTCCAGATTAGGGTCAAAACTGCTCAGAGCACTCACATTTTGCAAATCACTTTTCACCCGAGAAAACTCAGTCTCACACTCACTAGTCCATTCAAATTTTGTGTTTTTCTTCAATAATGAACGCATGTTGAATACCTTACTTGAAAAATTTTGAATAAATTTTGCTCAGTACTCAGCCATGCCTAAAAATGATCTCACCTCCTTGTTAGTCGGAGCAGGTGAACCAACAATGGCATTGACTAAGGCTGGCTTGGGTTTTACACCATCCTTACCAATAACATGTCCTAGATACGATACACTCCTCTGTGCAAATTTGCATTTACTGATTTCAACAGTTAACCCAACATCTTGTAACACACTTAACACTTCTTTCAGCTTGTAATCATGCTCCTCCTTGCATTTAGCAGATACTAAAATATCGTCCTGAAAGAACCTGACTCCACTCATTTTTCCAAACAACTTGTGCATTAAACGCAGGAAGACAGCAGGCGCCAAGGCAAGGCCAAACGGCATGCGTTTGAATTGATAGCAACCATAAGGTGTTATGAAGGCAGTAAGCTTCCTTGATTCGGGCGTTAAAACAACTTGATGGTATGCCGCCGAAAGATCAATGGTGGAAAACCAAGTAGTGCCCTTGAGAGATGACACCATCTCATTGATCTTAGGCAGAGGAAACCTATCGATGACAATGTTATTATTAAGGTGGCGCAAATCAATGCATAAGCAAATCTTGCCGTTACCCTTGCGTGCCACCACCACCGGAGAAATCCATTCTGAACTTTCCACCTCTTCAATCACATTCCTCTCAATCAAACCATCTAACTCTTTGGCAACTTCATCCCTTATTAATATAGGAATGTGCCTCACTTTATGAATCTTAGGTACTGCATCCTTTTTAAGCACAATAGTGTGCTCAAAACCTTTGAGTGCGCCTAATTTCTTATTGAAAACCTTTGGAAACATCCTACTCATTTCATCTTGTAATTTACTCGAATGATCTACAATGAGTACCTTCTCTTCACTATTCGGGTCTAGAATAATGTGCAAGTTCTTTTGGTCCATCCAACCTAGGACGGAAGGACCAAATTCAGCCACATAAAGCTTCCCTCTTGCCAACCTTCCTTTGAACAAAAATGTCAGCCATCTGAACCCCAACATATTAATTCTCTCACCGGTGAAGCTCAGTGGATTGACATCAGTGGGAATCAATTGCTGGCCTGTTTTTTCAACAAACCTCTCCTTCCAAATTCCTTCATTTATAATAGTGTAAGGCGACCCTGAGTCAGCGAACACCTTGACAAGTACACCTCCTATGGATATGTCACACACGGGTTTCTCCTTCACTGAATTGTCTGTAATGTTTATCACAAAATTACCTTGTAAACTCTTCACACATTCCCAATCAGGATTCTCCTTCTCTACCTCAAGATCGGTAGGAGTGTCATCCTCACACACATATTTCACATTGCCTTTCCTCCTCCTACACATTTTACTGAAATGGCCTATTAAACCACAAATGCTACACTTCTTTTTCGCAGCTGGGCAATTTCTGCTGAACGCCAAGTGTTCTTTGCTGCCACAACGATAACATCGTCTATCCTCCAGTTCCTTTTCTCTCCAAGGATTCCTTTGAGTTTGGTTAGGAGTTCTGCTCATGTTCTGTTGAAGTTGACCACGGTTCATGTTTGGACTTTAAAAACCCCTCCTGTATCTTTGTCAGACTCCTTAAGTTGTGTCCCGCACCTCCCAGACATTTCTGCCTTCCTTACGATGGATAGTACATCCTCTAAAGGTGCGTCACCATTGATCCATAAGCGATCTTGGATTGCAGAGTTACTACAGTGCATGACTAACTGATCTCGTAACAACTCATCATGTAAATTTCCAAACTTGCAATCAATAGCAAGCTTCTTCAGTTCGTCAATGTACTCATCAACCAGCTCACCCTTGTTCTGTTTCCTCTGGAAAAATTGATAGCGAACAACACCAATGCAAACTTTAGGTGCGAAGTACTTATCTAAGTCCTTCAAAGCTGCCTCAAAAACATTGACTTCTCCACTCACAACCATCTCGCCACCTGGATGAAGAACAGCTGCCTGAAACTCAACTCAGAAAAAACAGAAGTCCTCATCCTTGGCTCCACCCCCTCTGCATTGAACAACTCCTGGTGGCCCTCTGCCCTCGGAAATCCCCCCACCCCCACAGACCACGCACGAAACCTCGGCATCATACTAGACTCATCGCTCACAATGAACCGCCAGATCAACGCCGTATCCTCGACCTGCTTCAACACCCTCCGCATGCTCGAAATACTTTCAGATGGATCCCAAATGAATCCAGAAACACCGTCAAGCATGCATGCACTCATCAGCAGCAGACTGGACTACTGCAACGCTCTCTATGCTGGAATCAATAAGAAACTCCTTCACAAACTCCAGAATGTCTAGAACGCCGCAGCTAAACTGATCTTCGACACTCCTGTCACAGCCACATCACCCAACACATGTGCGATCTCCACTGGCTTCCAGTCAAAAGAGGAATAACCTTCAAACTCCTCACCCACGCATTCAAGGCCCTTCACAACACCGGACCCGCATACCTGAACAGTTGCCTCTCCTTCCATGCACCTAAAAGATACCTCCGATCAGCCCAGCTCTCTTTGGCCACCATCCCTCATATCAACAAGACTAGAACGGGAGGAAGGTCCAACTCCTACCTCACATCCAAAGCCTGGAACACCCTAACCATCCACCTCCGGCAATCTCCCACATTGCCCCTGTTCAGGAAGGACCTCAAGACCTGGCTCTTTGGATGACCCCAGCACTCTGTGGAGCCACCCGCTCAGCACCTTGTGACCCTAAGGAGTGAGTAGTTGTGCTTCACCAACCCTGATTGATTGATTGAATGATCATTTGGATTACTGCTGCCCCGTTAATAACTCAGAAAGCAGACACACCACATCAACTATGTATTCAGTGCAGCTTTGCAGGGCTACACCAACCTGTATTTTCACACTCAAGCGTTGGTGCACTGAACTAAGTTCAAGCATCAGTGGGTGGGAAAGTCAAACCTTGTAGAGCTAGGCCATAGACGTAGCTTATGCAACATGGTGCATAATGTGGAAAGAATTTAAAATTTAAAGGATCTGTGTGGTAAACTTTGTTGCAAACGAAGATCATATCTTTCTAGGGAATCTGGGGTAACCCAATCTCAAGCCAAGATCGCTACATATATTTCAGCAGTGATTTCTTTGGACCACTCCTACACCCTTAATTCAGATAACACACTAAGGGCCTGATTCACAAAGGTAAATTAGCAATTTCATGTATGTTTACTATTTTTTTGGTATTCAGAAACCACAAGTTAATAGTAGGTTTATCACTGCGGAGATTCTGCAGTCAGGGCGGAGAACTCCGCACATAAAAAGATCAGCAGCTTTGGTAGACACAGAAAAAATCACCCAGCTAATGCTGAGACACATGAAATTTGATAATTTGGCTGTAATTGCTCCACACTTGTACCAAGGCAATATGGGGATATGCAACAGCTGGCTCATCCAGTGCGCCACGAGACAGAGTCTCCCCTGTCGCTGCTGATCAGCGCCCTGGCCATGGAGCGACAAACCTCCTGTGTACACAACGGCCCCAGAAAACAGGAGGAGAATATTTTTTCACACAATATGTTGCATTTCCCTGTATGCAGATGCAGTCGCTGTACTATTGTATCTATCTAACCCACATCTGGAACTCCAACTCCTTTCAGAAGCACTTGAGATATCTGGTTGGCTATCAGGGCTTCATATTAACAAAGGCAAGTCTTGTCTATTTCCACTGAGATTTCACAATACCAGGAATGGGAACTTAACCCCCATGAACACCTGGGTGAGCAAATTTACAGGGGATACAAGAGGCGATCGCAGGCAACTCCAGAAGAGCAGTGGTGGCAGTCTGTGGAGTAGAGTTTGGAGAAACCTCCCAGCATCACGTATGGGTGAGATTGCTCTGATGAAGATGGCGGTGCGTCCCCTACTATTCTATTACTTTGTAAATATTCCTATAATCATATCCTAAAATCATTTCTATGATATGACGATCCTGCTCTGCAACTTAATAGGGAGGAATGAAAGGAAGCGAGCTCCCCTACAAAAGATGAAATGGCTCACAATGGAGGGTGGGCGAGGCCTCCCCAAAATGGAGGACCTTTACCTTGTGGCACAACTGCAGTGGGCAGCAAGATGGCTGGTGACACCTCCTATCCTGAAATCTGCTCTGAACCAGAAGGCCTTGGCTGGTTTACCTATTGCTCGTCTGCTGAGAGTGTCACAGCACCCTCAGGGCTCCCGACTCTGGAACTAGTGCTGATAGCCAAGAGGTTTTGGGCCACATACCTGAAAAAGAATAGTCAAGAAATGGGATACACCCCAGACCTGCCACTGTGGGCGATGCCCGGGGGTGGTCCTCTGAGATGAATGGGCCAGGGCAGGCATCGTATATATAGGCCACCTATAGGAAGTGGGCAAGCGCACGCCATCAGCGTAGTGCACAACAGCTTTCAGTATAAACAGCTTCCTGCAAGGTAACTGGGTAACAAAAAACACAAAGAATCACTCACATAAGGAACCCTGGAGACCATATTAACAAACAGCAAAAAGCAGCCATCATTGACACCGGGACCATGCCATGGACAGCTCAGATCCCGCTGGGAGACCTGCACGTGCCTCTCACAGACGTTGAATGGACAAAGGTGTGCACGTTTGTAGTTAGGAACGTTTGCTTAAATATATCCAATTAGATTTCCTCCACAATACATATCTAACACCCAAACAGCTGAAGGAATGACAAAATACCTGGCACCTGTCCCAAATGCAGGCAGCAGGGATGGGTTTTAGGCAAGGCTTCTTGCGGCACTGCCCTGCGTCAAAAGGAAAGGGCAAGAATGCCCTGTAATAATGAAATATGGCGCATTCCTGTCCTTTCTGCCGGCGCACACATTGGTGCCTAACGGCAACACAGGCACCCTTGCACCATGGTGCAAGGGTGTCTGCGTTGTTGGCACAATTGTTTTTGTGCAGGAAGGGACACCTTCCTGCACAAAAACAATCAATGAAGGCGTTTTCCTATTTCTATGTGTGCTGCAGAATGCAGTACACATAGAAAGAGGAAAAACGAGAAGAAATAAAATTATTTCTCCTTGTTACGCCTCCCCTGGGGTGGCACACAGTTTTGATGCATTTCCAGGTTTACAGATCCTTGTACATCTGGGAATGTGTCAAAACCCATGGGTGAAAATCCACCACAGCGTCCATGGAACACCATCTTGACACAGAGTAAGACAGTGAAGCACTTTGCACTGCCTTGCCTTACTCCACATCTATGAGGCCATGCAAAGCCACGCAGGGTGGCTTTGCGTTGCCTCATAGATATGATTGAGAGGCCACTGGAGCATCACAAAAAGTGACGCTTCGGCAACGCAGGCCCTTGTAAATGAGTTCCTAAGCTCTGAACAGAATCGGAAATAGGAACCACGGAAGAGTTTCCAATCACACAGGAAACACTGGGGCAGCGATGGGCAGCAATTCCCCGTAGCAACACCTCAACCCATGTAATGGACACACACATTCTGGTAGGATCAACTATCGTGGCACTATAAAGAAATGATGTGCGGTGCAGCCGTACATGGGGGACAGAGAAAGCGGAACAATGTGTGTGAAGGTGGGTAATAGGTTGGGCACAGACATTCAAACACACACACACCACCTATGCAAGGGCGGGGAAGGTGCACTGGAGGTAGCTGCTGATGATTACAAATGCATAATTGTTATACTTGTTGAAGCACTATGCAGTAATGCAAGATTGCACTCATTGTCACTTGTGTAGTTGCTTGAGAAGCAAATGATTGTAACAACAAACTGTTTATGCATATATCACTGCTAGTTTATAAATCAAGGAAAATATATTTACAAAAGAGGGCAACAGTAGCATGCATATGGTGTGAAAAACAAAACTACTTTGCTGACATTCGTGGTTGGTAAGACACACTTACAGCATTTTGAGAATCACAACATCGCGACTTTCTCAATCATATAACAGTATGAATATTAAAGAAAATCTACTACTGGGCCCCTTCCAAAGGTCTACAGGTATCAAAAATATTTAGACATTCACCCCACCCACTTTTCTTGTAGCATGCTTCATCAATGGTGACCTATCCACACCGTGTTAGGGATGATACCAGCATGGTGGGTAAACCGTATTCCGGGTGCCATGATAATGTAGTACTGGAAAAAGACAAGGGTCCAGCTCTAAAAATACCTTAGATATTACTATTTCCTCAGAATTATTCTTTTTATTGGCTGGGTAGGTTAACCTAAAGATGTAGATTTTGCAATAGAGGCAGTGCTAGGGTGATATCCCTAACTCTCTATTGGTGTGTACTGGCTTTCTGGTTCAGCCAGGAGACATCACCTCCGTGCCTCAGATGTTGTTGCTTTCTAGCCCACAGCATGTACCTCATGCTGGCCTTTCTCTCTCTTGCTCAATGTGCCTTTGTATGGGCTTCACCACTGTCTGCAGCTCTCCTGCCTTGCAACATGGCGTCTGGGTTTACACTGATTCTTCAGAAAGCTTCCCGCTCACTCTTTTAATACCTGTCTTTTTCAGGATTTACCTTCCTTGTATATTGAGAGGTGCCTGACTCGCAGAGAACAAGGAGATTGGATCCCACCATTTTTTTGTTTCTTTGATGGACTCAGACTTGAGTTCTTGAATGTCGGACGAATCCATGACCCTGGACCACCTTGCACATAACTAAGAGTGGGCATAGTTGGCAGAGTACCACTACGCGGAATTGTGCGGAATTGATCCAAAACTCCGTGAATTCTACTCCACAACTACGTTCCATCTCACCCCAAATAACAACACAGAAACCTCATATACCCTTAAACAACAAGCAACACTATCATTACATGCTGAAATGCATATAGTCATCTCACAAAAATGAAAATAGAGCAAGCAGTGAGAGAGGTGATGATTTTGATGTCCTCACTAACCTAGGGAGAGAACCAAGCAGATGCCTTGAACAGAAAGAGCACATCATGCTGAACGATTGGTGGTGGTCCCATCCTCCTAGGACCACCCCAAGCACAGTTATGGGCAAAAATACAATCCCAACCAAAGGCCCTGCAAAGCATTATGGGACGATATTCTAGAGTGCAGTGAATATTATAGTATCCAATATCAAAACATTCCTCAAGGGGCAGGCTCTCCGGCTCAGCTGAGAGCTAATACTATAATATTCACTGCACTCTAGAATCTCGCCCCATAATGCTTTGCTGGGCCTTTGGTTGGCATTGTATTTTTGCCCATAACTTTGCTTGGGGTGGTCCTAGGAGGATGGGACCACCACAATCGTTGAGCATGATATGCTCTTTGTGTTCAAGGCATCTGGTTGCCCTCCCCCTAGGTTAGGGGTGACCCCAAAATCATCACCTCTCTCATTGCCTGGTATTTTTCAAAGTTCACTTTTATGAATTGGTTATATGTTTTTTTCTATCATGTAAAGGTAAAGTTGTTTTGTCAAAGGGTTGTGGGTGCAGTAGCTAACTCCACTGAGTAGCAGAGTTGGAATTATTGCATGAATTCTGTGTTTTCAGTGAAATGCGTAGCTACCAAAACTCCATAACCTCCGCTAGCGGAGTTCATTGTCCATGGTTACACATAACCTCAAAGTTGCTGCATGCCTTGGAAAAAGAGGAAGTGATCAACAAATCATCTAGATAGGGAAACACTTTAATGCCATCTAAATGTAAAATACCCACCAGAGGTGCAAGGATCTTTCTGAAAACCCTCAGAGTGGAGGCAAGTCTGAAAACACGCACAGCTCGTATTAAGGCAGCATCAGCAGCGGCAAGAGCTGAGCGTAGTCAAAAATCAAGATGCGGATCTACAGCAATCTCAAGTCCATGGAGCTCAAAAGAAGATACATTAGAGTCCAGAAGGGAGGCTGGAATGGGGGGTCTAGTCCTGGAGAGTATACCACAAGGGTAGCCAGATGAAGGAACAGGGCTCGAGGAAGAGCTTGCCGTACAAAATGGAGCATCAGAAATTTTTAATGAAGGCAACCGAGCTCTAGAGGACAAAGAAGAGGGACCGACCGTAGGGGCAACTCAAAAGGAGAAAAAAAAATCCTCCACAAGACGACATAAATGAAAATACCATTAGTTAGGCCTGTGGGATGTCAGAGAAGTATCCACTCTTTTCTAAAGCTAAAACAACACCAAGTGCACCATCTGAATTGATTGGGCCTCTTGCTGCTAAACAATCTGGTCTATTTCTATGTGATAAATCCTCCGCTTTGCATTTGATTCCACTGGAAAACAAGGTCTATCACAGGTCCCCTCAGAAGGAGAACAGTGCCTCAGCGGACTCCTAGTCACAGTCCCAGCTAGGGCCTCAGCCTCTAAATGCAGAAGGCGTTGCTGCCATAGGGCTGCAAGAAGAGGCACAGGTAGAGCCAGGTGGGCTTCTAGGCAAGCAGGCAGTACAGCTGCAAGGAGATGGGACTTTCATGCAATGTGATATAAAGACCATGCTAAATCTTATCTTGGATGAAATAAGAGAACTCAAGATAGCACAAGCAAGTGAGATAGCATCCCTTCATCACCGTCTGTCGAAAATCTAGGAAGCAGTCGGCAGCTTCCCAGCCAGAATTCAAGAGTCCAGGATTTCTCAGCTCGAGGATAAGATGAACACAATGCAGCAGCAGGTCAATTTAGCCAAAAAGGAGAAAACCTCATTAGAAAATAAGCTCGAGGAGCTGGAAAACCATTCTCGAGTGTCTAACCTGCATCTAGTTGGGGATCCAGAAGGATGCAAAGGTGCCCAAACTCTTCAATGGGTTGAGACATTTATTAAAAAGAATGCTTTGCCAGAATTTTCTGGAGACCTCACCATTTCAAGAGCTCGCAGGGTACCAACTCAGCCATTTCCCAACTCAAAACTGCTGCGGACACTCCTAGTGAACTTTGCAGATTACCACATTAAAGAACAGATGCTTACTAAAGCAATCCAGAAGAAACAATTTTTTATTAATGAAGGATCCAGCTGCCATATTTTCTCTGACATGGCAGCGGCTGCAGCACGCCGTCGGAAGGAATTTGTCAAGCTCTTGTACTTATTTAATGCACAGGGTGCACAGGCTGCAATAGCACAGCAGTCTAAGTTAAGGGTCTTAGTGAGAGGGAAATTTCATATGTTCGCAAACATAGATGAAGCTCAGGAATTGTTGCAAGAATTTTCCACTGCAAAATAGTAAACAGATTACAGCAATATGATTGAGGACAAGGGGGGGTGGAATTTATCACTTAGGGTGCAGCACCACGGCACCCAGTAGGGGCCCCAACCAGAGGGGGGAGGAGAGGGGCACTGTGGGCTATTACCCATTCCTCCAGGGGGGGACTGGGTGGGCACAGGGGGAGGGAGGCATGGTTAGTAAAAAATGAGCAGAATCATAGAGAGAAAGGTATTGGTGAGAAGTGTATTGATGGAGACACCTTAAAATCCAAGAAATAATCACAGGAAGGGTCTTAAAGTTTGTTTAATTACGGTCAATGTAAATGGTATATACAATAAGTAAAAATATGCCCGGCTAATAAGATGGCTAACTTCATTTTCACCACAAGTTTTATTTCTCCAGGAAACCTGTCTTAGAACAAACACACCTAAGCTCCTCATCCCTAAATTTTTCTCCAAGGCATATTTTGCTTCAGCTGGGATGGAGATAAGGGGAGTAGCCATCTACTTCGGGAAACGGATAGATTGGGAGATTGCCCAAGTCCGGAGAGACCCTTATGGCAGATGGATATGGGTTACAGCCGGGGTAAATGGAAATGTTTTTAATTTTGTGAATTACTGTGCACCAATTATAGACGATCCTACAGCTATTATGAAGATCAATGACCTAGTTAGAGGGGCGATGGGCCCGATAATTTTAGGGGATTTAATTTTATCCAAGACTTGGTAAAGGATACTTCGAATAAAACAAAAAAACATCTGAAGCCTAAGACTAAAAAAGTATTAGATGTAATAAAACAAGAATCGATCCATGGTGAAGAGCTCATTGGGAAACTTCGCAGTATACTTACTAGTCTCGTCAATCCAAGTCTGCCTCTCGTATTGATTTTTTCCTTATCTCTCGCTCCCTGAACTGTCTTGACTCAGAAATATGGGCTAACTCATTCTCAGATCACTCGCTGGTTAAAATTGAAATCGAAATAGATGTAAGAAAGAGGGAAAGGTCCAGGTGGCAGATGGATCGACTACTTCTCTCAAACCAGCAATGGTTGACTAGCATAAGAAAATGGATAAAAGAGTTTCTTCAGGACAACAAGGATACAGCAACACTCTTCTCTGTCTAGGGGGCTTTTAAGGCCTCAGTGTGTGGGCAGATGGCGGCTTTCATGGCTGCGCAATCCAAAACCCAAAAGGCACGTATGGCCGATCTTCAGCTAGTAGTTGATACTTCTTTGTTGAGGAAAAATGGCTCCATGGGGGGCGGAAATCTAGCGGAGGGGCAGTTAAATAAAGCAAAACAGGAGTTAAGGGAGTTTTTTTTATCATAGAAGAAATAAAAAGTTCACGGTCATTTCAGCAGAGAGTTTATGAGGAAAGCCAAATGGTAGGCAAATTTTTTTCCTGGTCGACCAAGGTAAAGCAGAAAGCTGCATCAATTACTGACATTCAGGAGCCAGAGACGAGGACCTTAGTGTCCGAGAAGGACATGATCACTAAAATCTTTCTAGATCATTACAATGAGCTATAGGCAACAAAATATATGGCTTCGAAAGAAGCAATACATCAATATTTTTATGATATAAACCTGCCACAGTTATCAAGTACACAGGCAGAAGAGATGGTTACAGATATTTCAGCAGTCAAAATTTAGCAGGCCTTTGCCTCAATGCCTAGAGGGAAGGCCTGCGGTAACAATGGCTTTCCGACAGAATTTTATAAGGCGTTTTCGGAAGAGCTAGCACCGTTTTTGGTTGAACCTTTCAACTATGTTAAGGCAGGAGGCGAGGTTCCATTAACTTTTAAAGAATCCACCATCTGTAGTTTTGTTAAAAAGGGTAAGAATCCCCAGGGATTTCAATTCATATAGGCCGATTAGTCCACTAAATTCTGACTATAAAATTTTAATGAAAGTCCGGGCAAACTGATTCATCCCAGCTGCACAGGATGTGATCTACAAGGAGCAGACAGGGTTTGTGGCTGGGAGGTCAATGTCATCTAACACTGGATTTCTAGTCCAAGCACTTGACTTTTTTAATATTAAACAAACACCAGCGCTTATAATGATGGTCGACGCAAAGAAAGCATTCGATCCGGTGAATTGGGACTCTCTCTTTTATGGTCTTGGAAGGGTTGGGATTCCTCCTCAGATTATTAACATGCTACAGAATATATATCTCAAGGGGCTCAGGTCTTTATAAATTCTAACCTAGCTGGGACAGTCGATATAAACCGGGGAACCCAGCAGGGTTGTCCCTTATCCCCCGTACTGTTTACCTTTTTTATTGAACCTCTGGCCATTAGGATACGAGATAACTTAGAGATTAAAACACCAATAGCAGGAATGTCGAAATTAAAACTGTTATCGTATGATATTATTTTATACCTTAGACCTGAAAAGCAGAATATCGAAACAACATTGATAGAATTTGCACAGTTTGAATTAATTGGGGGGCATAAAATCAACCATAATAAGACTGACATTTTGTTGCTTAATACTTCCAGTCATTTTCTTCCAGATAATCTCAAACGGCAAGCTCTTTCCCCTGACCCGATTTGATATTTGGGGATCTATGTCACTAACCAGTATGCGGAAATTTATAAATTAAATTATGAGGTTTTATTGAAAAAAGTAAAGATTTACTTGATAAATGGTCACTTCTTCCTCTCCCAATGATTGGTTGTGTAGCCCTGGTTAAAATCAACATGACATATTTTGAATAGCTGGAAACAATTTTGCGGCAGTTTATTTGGAATAAGAAGGCTTCAAGGGTAAAATTCCCTGTACTTCAACTTGACATCAATTGGGGGAGGGGGCTCGCACTCCCCCAAGTTCGTACGTACTATGAAGCATCCTTCTTAGATATAATAGTGCGTTTAATTGACAGTAAGGGGTCCTTGGATAGTTTTTTCCTGGATAAGATGATTCACGAAGCCGGGTCTCAGATTCCAGTTTTCATAAAAACAGCAAAATTTCCCCCCAAAAAAAGACACAAGACACTGCAGGAGTCTCGTGTTAGACTTCGGGCATTCTACTCCTTGCAGGCTCATTCTGCAGGGTACGAGTACTTGCAGCTTACGGAATGTAAAAGCTGAGGCCTCCAAATTCAGAATAGCGATTTAAGGTTTTGGAAAGCTAATGGTTTTAAAGAGCTGGGTCATTTCATAGTTGGAGGGAGATTTATTAATTGGCAGGAGGTCCAAGCTAGATGTGGAGACCAGAGTAAGCTTTTCTTTTTTGGCTATTTTCAGATCATACATCTATTGAACAAGTACTGTCTTCCATCTAGCATAGGTGCCACACCTGTTATAGCCGGTCCCTTTAGAACAAAGCTAAGAGGGGTGGGAAATTGGTATCGACTTTTACGGAGCCAAGGAGAGTCCCTTTTGGTTAACAACTTTTTAGAGAGGATCACTCAGGAAACGCAATGTACTTTCTCAGATCTTGAGTGGCAAGTTATCTCGCAATATGGCAGCAAGGCATTAAGAGAGGCAAATTTTAAAAGAATGTCAGTTTTATCACACTGGATGGCATGCTATAAGTGCTCCATAAGATGCATCCAGAAGATGAGAATAGATGCTTTTGCTATCAGCAAGTGGGTGAGGGAGGTTGGCTTCACAAATGTTATACTTGCCCGATGTTAAGACAGTTTTTGGAGAAAGTCTGTGCCGCTCTCAGCCGTGGCTTGTAGAGAAGATTGGAACCAGAGGCTGCAATGGTACTTTTTGGTTCAGCAAGGCAGAGACAAAACCTGCCAATGTCTGGAAGGGAGGAAACATTTGTAGTAATCACCTCTTTGGTGGCACGCTCCTTGATTCTCCAGAACTGTAGGACAACAAAAGTACCAGCCTACCTAGAATGGCATAAAAAAATGATTCGAACAAGAAAATTTGAAGAGACTTATGCTAAAAGGGTCGGTGCGATTAAAAGATACACTTCCGTATGGAAATACATGGATGAGTTAGAAAGTCGGCAAGTGTAAATGCGGCAAAGTTTTTTTCTATGTTAATTTATTCAAGCACAATTGCACTTTGTTTTAGGAATTGTTTTGCTGCTAGGGGTAGAATGTGAGCTGATGCCCTTTATCAAGGTTTAGAATAATCCGATTGGCTGCCAGGAAAATGCACTACATGGGAGTTAAATGCACTGTACTTTATTAATAGCACTTTATATTGTTCAAATGCTTTAATCATGTGTACTATAGAACATATATGATGGAATCTGAATGACTTCGCACGTTGCACTTTAGATAACAAATTAATTTAGATTATAACAGTTTTGTAAAAGAGGATTCTAATATTTAAAATAATGGTGTTCATTTGTGAAATTGACTTTGTGTATTAGAGTAATGGTTTAATCTATGTTTCTGCTCAATAAAAAAAAGTCTGAAGAGCAGGGCCTGAAACTGAAAATGCTGGACCATGACATTCCAGCATCTGGGAGCTTATGAGTATTGGGTTGTGCAGCATGGCATCTGGAAGGTCCAGGGGGCTGACAAAATATTCTGAAGGCAGAAAAGGGAGGATTGGCTTGCATCTTGAACACCCACTGTGGCAGGAAAGAGTTTACCCTTTTCAAATCCAATACTGGTTGAAACTCTCACAAAACTTTTTGAATGAAATGATTGAAGATCAGCTCTGATTCCATTCTGCTCTTGGCACAGGTTCAGTGACTGCCTTGTCAGCCAGATCTGAAATTCCTCTGATTGGACCTTTTTGGCGTCCCACACAGAGAGGAGAAATGGTGTCTAGGAAAAAATCACGGGGTTTGTCTAGAAACTGAATCCTGTAACCCTAACTGGTGATATTGACCCAAGCATATGAAACTGTGAGATTCTACGTATTCAGAAAGTTCTTTATCCAACCTTCTTCAGAGGGATGAGACCCATCGGACTGAGAGAGACTGTCATGCCTTTGGACCAGGAGGGTCCAAGGCAACAAACTGAGACCGGGACTAGTCTGAACCGGGGGCCCTGTGCTACGACCCCTCGCCTGGAAGGGTGGAGCAGTGCCCATGGTGGCAGGAGGCCCAAAAACTTTTTGGGAGCCAAAACCATGCCCACGAGAGAAGGATCGAACAGGAGCCATCAGCTTTTAATCCAGAGCAGACTTTTTAACCAACTCTTCTAGCTGCTCACCCAAAAAACTTTCTGCTCCTAAATTGATTGGTGTACTGGGGGTGTTTCTGTGTAGGATCTGCCCTCCATGATCTCATCCAAATACTCCTTCTTGCAGAGATGGCAGCCTCGCCCCTAGACATATAAATAATGTCAAACAAAATGTCAAAAAATATCTTTCCTGCTGCTCCATTAATGATAAGGTGGATACACAGTCCTGCTACTCCATTAATGACCAATCAATCAATCACGTCGTATTTGTAGATCGCGAAGTGTCACCCCGGGGAGTATCCAGGCACTTTTTGCTGGTCTCATTCGAACAACCAGGTCTTGAGTCCATTCCTGAAGGCGGTAGGGGTGATGCAGTGGGAGGTGGAGAGGTAGGTTGTTCCAGGCTTTGGCAGCGAGTTGGGAGAAGGAGTGTCCTCCTGTGTGGCTGTGTCATATCTGTGGTATCCCTACGAGGTCGAGGTGTGCTGAGCGGAGGTTTCTGTTTGGCTGGTGGAAGTGCAGGCAGTGGTTAATGTAGGCAGGTCCTTGGTCATGGAGGGTTTTGTAGGCGTGAGTCAGGAGCTTGAAAAGGCACTCTCTTCAGGATCGGGAGCCAGTGGAGGTCCTTCAGGTGCTGGGTAGTGTGGGATCTCTTGGGCAGGTTGAGGATCAGTCTGGCCTCTGCGTTCTGTATCAACTGTAGTCTCTTCATGAGTAAGGTGGTGGTGACGGCATAGAGTACTTTGCCGTAGTCCAGTTGGCTGGTGGCGAGGGCCTGTGTTACTGTTTTACTGGTGTTGGTGGGGAGCCACTTGAAAATCTTTTGGAGCATGTGGAGTGTGTGGAAGCAGGCTGAGGAGACAACATTGTCTTGACATTTCATGGAAAGTTCGCTGTTGAGGATGATAACGAGGTTGCAGGCAGGGCCTTTTGGAGTGGGGGTGGGACTGAGTTCCGACGGCCACCAGGAGTCGCTCCATAGGGTGGTATGCTTGCCAAAGATGAGGACTTCTGTGTTGAGCTTAAGGCAGTTGTTCCTCATCCAGGTTGAGGCACTATTTATACAGTTGTGGAAGTTGGTTTTAGTCAAGGTGGTGTCTGCTGAGAGCGATAGGATGAGCTGGGTGTCGTTGGCATAGGAAATTATGTTTATGTCGTGTGATCTGATGATGCCGTGAGTAGTGTCATGTAGATATTGAAGTGGGTTGGGCTGAGAGCATTGTTCGTGATGCCAATGTGTTGAAGGCAATTGATGAGAGTGTGGTGGGAGACAGTGTCGAAGGCTGTGGAGAGGTCGAGCAGGACCAGGGTGGCTGATTCTCTTCTATCCAGTAGGGTGTAAATTTCATCTGATGAGGCAATCAGGGCTGTTTTGGCGCTGTGGTTATTTCTGAAGTCTGATTGTAAGGAGTCAAGAATGTTGTTTCTTTCCAGGATCTGGATGAGTTGGAGGTTGATGGCCTTCTCCACGACTTTAGCGTAGAAGGGGAGTTGAGAGATGGGTCAGTAGTTCTGGTGACCGCTGGGGTCTGCAGAGGGTTTCTTGAGGAGTGGTCTGACCTTAGTGTGTTTCCAGGCATCGGGGAAGATGGATATGGTTAGTGAGGCATTAAGGATGGTGGTGAGTTGTCTGCTGATCTCTCTTCCGAGATTGGAAAGTTGATGGTGGAAGGAGTCGGCGGGTGCTCCTGAGTGGATTGTGTTCATCAGCATGGTTGTGTCCGATGTGCTGAGTTGGTTCCATTCAGTGATCTGGTGTTCAGCGGTGGCGGTTGACTGCTGGCAGAGGGGGCTTGGGGGTTGTGGGTTGAAGTTTTTGTAGATGTCTGTGCACTCTTGTTGTGGAAATGGTCGGCCAGGGCGTCACAGAGTTACTGTGATGCTTGGGTGGCGTTTTCAGTGGCTGATGGGTAGGAGAATTCTCTGATGATGGTGAAGAATTCCTTGGCTTGGTTGGAGCTGGTGGTGATTCTGCAGGTGAGGGCTTCTTTTTTTACAGCTTTGATCTGTTGGTGGTAATCATTGAGTGTTGCTTGGAAGGAGGCTCTATCGGCAAGGTTCTTGCTTGTGCGCTATATTCTTTCCAGCTGTTTGCATCTGTGTTTTGATGTCCGTAGTTCTGGGGTGTACCAGCTGGTTTGTTCTGGAGGGTCTGTGAGTTTTGGCTGGTTTGGTGGGGGCAACTTTGGTCTGCGGTGTTGGTGATCCAGTTGTTGAAGCTGCGAACAGCCTGGTTCAGGTTGGTGGTGTCTTTGGGCTGTGTGGTGCTGAGGACGTCAGTCCATTGCTGCTGGGTGACCTTGGACCAGCTGGTGAAGGGGGTGTTGTGTCCTGGGGGAGTGGGGCGGGTTTGGCAATGATGAAGTGTACGATGGAGTGGTCTGACCAGGTGGGTTCAGAGGCTTGGCTGCATCTGATTCTGTTGCTGGATGTGAAGATAGTGTCCAGCGTATGTCCTGCTTTGTGTGTAGGGTCTGTGACTAGTTGCTTGAGTCCAATGTTGTCCAGTCTTTCCGGGAGGTCAGTGGAGCTGGTGTCGGTAATGTCATTTATGTGGAAGTTGAGGTCTCCCAGGAGGACATAGAGTTCGGATTCAATGGCGAGCAGAGAAATGAATTCAGCGATGGCATTGCTGAGGCCGGTCCATGGTCCTGGCAGTTTGTAGGCGAGGGTGCCTCTGATGGTGGTGTTGTCATTGGTGCGGAGCTGGAAGTTCATATGTTCAATGATAGCCGTGGTTTCACCATTGGAGATAGTGCAGGTGATTGACTCCTTGTGATTATGGCGATGCCACCTCCCGGTTTGTTGGTGTGGTCACAGTGCTTCATTTTGTAGCAGAGGGGAGTTGCCACAGTGATGTCAGGGGTCGCTGCTGGGGTGAGCTAGATTTCTGTGATGAAGTTCACATCTGGTGTGTGGGTGGTGATGGTGTACCATATTACCGTGGCGTGCTGGCGGAGTGATCTGCATTGAGCAGGAGGCATGATTTGTCCTGGGGAGGTCTCGGCGTCTGGTGGCAGAGTGGCGCTGGTTGTTGTTATGGTGTTTGGCTCTGGGATTGAGGTGAACTGGCAGCTGAGGCAGGTGAAAGGAATACTTGTGGAGCGGGGTGATGTGAGGCAGCAGTTGTTGTTACGTCCAGGTTGAGTGCGCAAAAGTCTGCGGCAGAGTAGCGGTGGGTGTGCGGAGGGCCAGGGGTCCTGGCGCTGGGTGTGGTCCAGGCACGGACGGGCACAGACGGGCTTGCCTTTGTCGTGCCTTTGGCGCTCCAGCAGCGCGTCCGCACAGCAGCCTCCATTTGTAGTACTGGGAGGAGGGCAGGGTTGGCCAGGAGGCGGGAGTGTGGCAGAGAACAAGCGGCAAAAATCCTGCTGCTCCATTAATGAAAAGGTGGATACACAGTCCTGTTGCTCCATTAAAGACAAGGTGGATAGAGAGGCCTGCTGCTCTATTAATGATAAGGTGGATACACAGTCCTGCTGCTCTTTTAATGATAAGGTGGATACACAATCCTACTGCTTCATTAATAAGGTGGATAAACAGTCCTTCTTCTCTATTGATAATAAGGTGGATACACAGTCCTGCTGCTCTTTTAATTATAAGGTGGATACACAGTCCTGCTGCTCTTTTAATTATAAGGTGGATACACAGTTCTGCTGCTCTTTTAATTATAAGGTGGGTACACAGTTCTGCTGCTCCACTAAAGATAAGGTGGATACAGAGGCCTGCTGCTCTTTTAAAGATAAGGTGGATACACAGTCCTGCTGCTCTATTGTTGATAAGGTGGATACACAGTCCTGCTATTCCATTAATGATAAGGTGGATACACAGTCCTGCTGCTCTATTAATGATAAGGTGGATACACAGTCCTGCTGCTCCATTAAAGATGAGGTGGACACAGAGTTCTGCTGCTCTATTAATGATAAGGTGGATACACAGTCCTGCTGCTCTATTAATGATAAGGTGGATACACAGTCCTGCTGCTCCATTAAAGATAAGATGGATACACAGTCCTGCTGCTCCATTAAAGATAAGATGGATACACAGTCCTGCTGCTCCATTAAAGATAAGGTGGATACAGAGGCCTGCTGCTCTATTAATGATAAGGTGGATACACAGTCCTGCTGCTCCATTAAAGATAAGATGGATACACAGTCCTGCTGCTCCATTAAAGATAAGGTGGATACAGAGGCCTGCTGCTCTGTTAATGATAAGGTGGATACACAGTCCTGCTGCTCCATTAAAGATAAGATGGATACAGAGGCCTGCTGCTCCATTAAAGATAAGGTGGATACAGAGGCCTGCTGCTCTGTTAATGATAAGGTGGATACACAGTCCTGCTGCTCCATTAAAGATAAGGTGGATACAGAGGCCTGTTGCTCTATTAATGATAAGGTGGATACAGAGGCCTGCTGCACTATTAATGATAAGGTGGACACGCAGACCTGCTGCTCTATTAAAGATAAGATGGATACACAGTCCTGCTGCTCCATTAAAGATAAGATGGATACACAGTCCTGCTGCTCCATTAAAGATAAGATGGATACACAGTCCTGCTGCTCCATTAAAGATAAGGTGGATACAGAGGCCTGCTGCTCTGTTAATGATAAGATGGATACACAGTCCTGCTGCTCCATTAAAGATAAGATGGATACACAGTCCTGCTGCTCTATTGTTGATAAGGTGGATATACAGTCCTGCTATTCCATTAATGATAAGGTGGATACAGAGGCCTGTTGCTCTATTAATGATCAGGTGGATACACAGTCCTGCTGCTCCATTAAAGATAAGATGGATAGACAGTCCTGCTGCTCCATTAAAGATGAGGTGGACACAGAGTCCTGCTGCTCTATTAATGATAAGGTGGATACACAGTCCTGCTGCTCTATTAATGATAAGGTGGATACACAGTCCTGCTGCTCCATTAAAGATAAGATGGATAGACAGTCCTGCTGCTCCATTAAAGATAAGATGGATACACAGTCCTGCTGCTCCATTAAAGATAAGGTGGATACAGAGGCCTGCTGCTCTATTAATGATAAGGTGGATACACAGTCCTGCTGCTCCATTAAAGATAAGATGGATAGACAGTCCTGCTGCTCCATTAAAGATAAGATGGATACACAGTCCTGCTGCTCCATTAAAGATAAGGTGGATACACAGTCCTGCTGCTCCATTAAAGATAAGATGGATACACAGTCCTGCTGCTCCATTAAAGATAAGGTGGATACACAGTCCTGCTGCTCCATTAATGATAAGGTGGATACACAGTCCTGCTGCTCCATTAAAGATAAGGTGGATACAGAGGCCTCCTGCTCTATTAATGATAGGGTGGATACAGAGGCCGGTTGCTCTATTAATGATAAGGTGGATACAGAGGCCTGCTGCTCCATTAAAGATAAGGTGGATACAGAGGCCTGCTGCTCTATTAAAGATAAGGTGGATACAGAGGCCGGTTGCTCTATTAATGATAAGGTGGATACAGAGGCCTGCTGCTCCATTAAAGATAAGATGGATACACAGTCCTGCTGCTCCATTAAAGATAAGGTGGATACAGAGGCCTGCTGCTCTATTAATGATAGGGTGGATACAGAGGCCGGTTGCTCTATTAATGATAAGGTGGATACAGAGGCCTGCTGCTCCATTAAAGATAAGATGGATACACAGTCCTGCTGCTCCATTAAAGATGAGGTGGACACAGAGTCCTGCTGCTCTATTAATGATAAGGTGGATACACAGTCCTGCTGCTCTATTAATGATAAGGTGGATACACAGTCCTGCTGCTCCATTAAAGATAAGGTGGATACAGAGGCCTGCTGCTCCATTAAAGATAAGATGGATACACAGTCCTGCTGCTCCATTAAAGATAAGGTGGATACAGAGGCCTGCTGCTCCATTAAAGATAAGATGGATACACAGTCCTGCTGCTCCATTAAAGATAAGGTGGATACACAGTCCTGCTGCTCCATTAAAGATAAGGTGGATACAGAGGCCTGCTGCTCTATTAATGATAAGGTGGACACGCAGACCTGCCGCTCTATTAAGGATACAAAGTGCAGGGAGGGGGCCCTCTTCGGAGTCAAGAGGTCTCAAGCCAGGGTCCTGTGCCGAGGGGTCCCCGCCCCTTGGATCTTGGGACCCCCTCGGGCTGCAGCGCATGCTCGGGGCGCTATCACTGTTCCGAGTGCATGTTAGCACCCCTCGGAGCCTGCCTCGTGCAGACCCTCCTGCTGCCATAACACTGTCCTGTCACACGCCAGGAAGGCGCCTATGAGTGCTAACAGCAAACGCCAAAAACCAGAAAGAGTAAATTCACAGCCAGATCCACTGGTTCTACGGGAGATTCATCTCAACGGAATGAGTTCTGGTCTCTGATGTATTACTTTATTTTTCCATTGACATCGGATAACAGCGCTGTTAATTTCATTGTGACCGGCAGATGGCAGCGCTGCATCATCTACGAACGGATTGTACTTATTTTTTCTCTTTAATTTTACCTTCACTCCTTAATCACATAAGTTAAATGTGCGTTTATGTATATTCTAAGGCATATTTAAGCGTGTGTGCGCGTGGGTGTGTGTAAGTTCTTCATTTAACACACACACACCTACACACACACACACACACACACACACACATATATATAAATATATAAAGGTGCACTTACCTTATATATGCTTACCTTGCGTTGTCAAAGCATGTGTGGTAAAGGTGTATGCGTGGTAAAAGCCTGCATTGTAAATGCAGGTGTGGATCTGTCATACAACCCCCTGGCTTCAGCGACGCCTGGCTAGTGCTTAAACCCTGATCTCCTGCGCTCTCCATTATGGGGGTCTAAGATATATGTTGACCCCTCTTCACTATCTGGGTCATGTGAGAACTGGGTATGAGATTGATAAGCCTCCATCAGAGCTGCGCCATCGTCTTGGTCACAGTACAGGCAGGCACTTCGCCAGAAGTGGCACACCCCTACCCAGGGATACCTACATGCATCTGAGAATTGGCAGGCTGTGGGAAATCAGAGGTGAGGTCATTTAGGCTGGAGCCTGCTTCTGAGGCATAACATGAGGATAGGAAACGCCGAAGGGGCATTACTGCTTCTAGTCCCTCGGCCTTTTGGGCCCTCTCCCAAAACAGTAGCCCGATGCGGCTTAGAGCCTTTTGTCACCCAACAAGACACTTTTACAAGGGCCTCGAAGAGACCATCCAACCTTTCTCAGCACTGCCATGCTCATAGAGGACAAGAGTGGAGCCCTCCCATGTCTTCTCCCACAGTGACAGGGAATAGGGTGAAATCAGTAAATTCCCTTGCACTGTCCACATCGGAAGCTCAAGGCGTTGCAGAGCTAAAAAAACAAGAGCCTGTGATATTCTGTGGCGATACCTTCTTGCTGTTTCAAGACGTCTCCCTTTAGAATATAGCATGTTACTACGCATGCTATCACATCGCGTTCCTTTAAAACGCGGTTGTTACAACGACCGCGTTATTAGAACGCAATCCCTTTACAATGCAAGTCATTAGATCGACTTGCTGTGGGGGCGCTGGACTTAGGAATAGTATAATTTACTACTCCAACTCCAGCATGTGCAACAATAGGGAAGGTGTTGGAATAGTAAATTATACTATTCCTTATGTTAGCGCCCCCTACAGCAAGTCGATCTAATGACTTGCGTTGTAAAGGCATCGCGTTCTAACAACACGGTCGTTGTAACGACCGCGTTGTAAAGGAACTGCGATGTGATGACTGCGTTGTAAACGCTGTCTCCCCTCCCTTTAAACCCTTGATAAACAACAAGAATTCAAAGATGTAACCACCTACCTGCTGAGAGAACAAATACCCAACAGCTGATGGTACCCTTCCTGCCTTCACTTCACCCTTCAAGAGCCATTGACTCGCCAATAATATCATCAAAGGTGTCTGTGTGGTGCTGGACCTGGATACAGCCTCCGCAACATCAGAAACAGGCACAGGAGGGCTCGATCCCAGAGAGACCAGTAATGAATGCAGTTTTCTCAATCTTCCAAATCACTCATAGGAGAGCGACTCTGAAGATTGCTCCCAGGTGTATCAGAGTGTTGATCATGGTGACTGAGTGTTTGCCATCCATCTCCTGGTATGGCTCCCATAGATTTCAGCTGGGCAAGGGTGTTGGAGACCCTACCAGGTTTAACAGCGGTAGCCCCAATTTTTGACTTGACTGCTGATTCTCAATGTGGTTCATAGATAATATATATATATATTTTTTTAATAATTTTTTTTATTGAAACAACAACATGCCATCTGGATTTACAGGATACATAAAGCAAAGTAGACAGACAATTCACCAACAAATCAGATATGTCATAATCATCAGTTAATGATAATTGTTCAATTTCCGGTTCTCTTTCCCCCACCCTGGCTCCCTCCCCCCCTCCCAATTAAAGTAATTCGCCCTCCCGATCATGTACAATCAACGGGTCACATAACATACCCCGATAGCTATTCCATTTCTCCCAGATCTTTGTCCATTTTGGGGGCATTCCCTACTCTCATAAATCGTTCTTTCCGCCTGCATACACCAGTCTAAGTGCGTCTTCCATTCCCTCAGCGCCGGGGCCTCCGCCGCCCTCCATCTCTTTGCTATATTACTTTAGCGATTGTGAATCCCAGTGTTACCCACAGACGCTCCGCGTTGGTGAGATCTGAGTCCCCCCAGATATTCAACAGACACCATTTCGGCGATTTATTCTCAGCCACATTATAAACTTCCCTCATGGTCCTTAATATTTCTTCCCAATACTGCTGAAGCGGGGGCACTCCCACAGCAGGTGGAAGAAGGAACCCTCCCGTCCACAACCCCTCAGGCACAGTGGTGAGTCAAGTATCCCCATTTTAACCTGGGTGGTGCATGCATAATAGACCCTGTGGAGTATCTTTAACTGTATTAATCTAAAACGCAGACTGATGGCCACCTGTCTGGGGGAGGCCATGGCTTCTATCCATTCATCGTCATCCAGAGAATCCAGTTCTCCCTCCCACTTGCTCCGAAGCTTCGTCAAGGGATCTGGAAGGTTATTAATGAGCTTACGATATACCAACGATATTGCCTTTGTAGCCAAACAATCGTCCAGGAGCCTATCTTCGAGTGGGGAAGCTTCTGGGAGCACCCTTCCTTTGGGTAGTGTCGTTCTCATTGAATGAGTGAGCTGAATGTATCTAAAGGTTTCGGATTGTGGCATTTGGTACTCCTTCTGCAACGCTGGGAAGGCCTTTACATTCCCCCCCCCTCCCAGAGATCCCCTATCCTGGAAATCCTGATCGTGTCCCACTTACTGAAACCTGCACGCAGCCTCCACAGGCCTAATTGTTTTGATTCCCACAGGGGGGTCATCTGGGTAAGTTTACCATGCCAGCCTAGCTCTCTAGTACTCTCCTGCCAAAGTCGGAGTGTGGTTGATGTTGGGATACGGAAGGTTCCCACCGCCACCCCTCGGTTCATAGATAATTTATTATTGGATGGCCACCTTCATTCAGACCAGTTGGTCTCTCTTCAAAGAAACATTCTCCTCGGGCCGACTAGTTTAATAAACATGCAAAGACGACCTCTACCGGTATGGACATCCCATTCTGCTGCCGTGCACCAGGTCTCAAAATGTGGTTTCTATCTTCTGCCTCCACAGTCTGGCAATTTCTCAACGTGCTGCAACCAATCCTACATCCCTAAAAGCTTGACATATATCAAGGCAGGATTCTAAGCATCCGACATCCCAAACAACATTACCCCAGTATATAAAGGCACAGAGACATCAGTGATGCTACTGAGGCATTCCACAACCTCCTTCCAAAACACACGTAACTAGGCATTCCAAATAAGGAAAAAGGACATGGTTGGCTGCATCCTCTCAAACATACATCATTATTGGTTTTGCCAAACCATAACATCTGTATTTGAGTATAGTAGCCACAGGCCCTCATTATGAGCTGGCCTTAAAATTTCAATATTTACAGTAACTCCAAATCCTGCACATATATGTAGCAGTAGTATTAAATAGTGAAATAAAAATCACATCCTCTGGATAAATTTCAGCAAGTCAAACCTGCGAATATTACTTGAAGAGGATGAATCCCGGTAAATACCATAACATGCTGATTTTGATGTAGAAAGGACTAAAATCTGCATATTATTCCCTATTATCAGGGAAAGACTCATAATTAGGTGGTATTTATGTTACACAATAAATTCCAACTCAGCGGAGTTGGATTTTATTTGGTGGAATAAATGTCGCACCAATTACTTGTAATCAGAGCCTCTATGTAAAATTTTATATTGTACCTGCCTGAAGCTGGGGCAAATCCTCACCTCTTTAGGTTACATCAGTTATTCCTAAACAGTTTTCTCAATTTGGCCTAGATCAGGCAGCCATCGAGCCTGGAGACATTCCATACTACATGGTTGTCGCTTTAGAGGTTTGAACATCATGGATACCATTTTGTATGAAAAGATTGAGTAGGCGCCTGTGAGAAATTGGCCTGGTATATGCTGTCCACTAGTTAAAGTGGACACCTTGCACCAGTACAATTCGACTCTTATGGTAGGTAGGTTTAAGACAACCTTTACAGAAAGCTATCCTAGTGGTAGCTGTGGAGAGCAGCCTTCAGGCTAAGTCTTGGAGGAATGTAAAGCAGCTTGTTTTACCACACAATCTCCTGAATCACCAAATGAAAAGACACCACACAGGTATATATATCAAATATATATGTATTTATTACTAAACAACTCTCTACTAATCCCTTTATGAGATTAGAAGTCAGGAACATATGCATAAATCAACGTTTCACAACAAATTGAGCACAAATATGGCTGGGGCCCTAGGGGCGTACCAGACCACATACTAAAAAAGAGACTTAAGAACAACGACTTGCAAAGGGACAAGGCCTAGGGCCTTCACAAGCGCTGGGGCCTCATGAAACCACCCAAGGCAGGTAAGTAAAGGACCCACGGGGGACGCGTGCAGTGTGTGAACACAGGCGCGGATCGCCGTAGACTTCAATGGGGCAAGTCGCGGTTAGAAATTAGGAGTTTAAGGGCACTTCGGGAGAAACTACAAGCAAGTCACTTACAGGGTAAGTAGTTCTAGGGCCAACACCCACAGGAGCACCGTAGTGCTGGAGTTACCTCACCCAGGGAAGCCGGGTCCATAGGTGTCCTTTGGTGTCGGGTCGCGGCGTCGTTTTCAATGGGAGCCAATGAAGACTTGCTGCTTGTGAAGACAGATGAAGTGTCCGGTGGAATCCAAGCCTGGATTCGGAAGAAGGAAGACCTGAAAGCAGAGGGGACAGTGTTCAAAGTCACTTGGCAGTGACCCGGGGCAAGGAAGATGAATGCCCACCGTCGTCGACAGATTCGGGTCGTTCACGGGTGTCTTGACTCTTCGGCCACGAGGTCCAGGAGGCGTCGATGACAACCAGGAGCGGGATTCGGCGTATGCCATGAAGTCTGCAGCTTACTGTGGTGTCGGCGACCCGATTGGAGCCAACAAGCCTTGGTAACAGCAAGTCTCGTGGAAAGGACAAAAAGTCAGCGGTGCAGACCAGCAAGGTCTGTGGGACTCACCCAACGAGGGTAAGTCAGGGCAGGCCTGGAGCAAACAGGGGAGCCCTTTGGGTTTGTAAAAAAGTCTTCAGGGGACCCACAAGCCAGCTGGCAATGAGTCGCAAAGACACCTTGGGAGGATTCACTCAACAGGGGCCCACGGTCACTCGGGACGGGGTAGGCCTCTGATCTTGGGAGGGATCTCTGCTAGAGGCTGGGACCACACGTGGCTCAAAGCACGGGTTCGTAGAACGTCATGAAGGGGTTGCACTCGAAAGTAGTGCACAGTACCCAGGGATTGCGGTTCCTCGTCACTCGTGGGGTCCACTTGCCTCAGCTTCGCTGGGAACTCACGATGGCCTTGAAGAAGTCAGGAAATCCTCTTCCTGGGCTGCAGGGACATCGGGATCTGGCGGGAGCGGCATAGTTTGCGACTGTCGTTGCAGTTTTTGGTGCCTGCCAAGCAGGGGAGTCACTCCTTGACTCCAAGGGAGATTCTTCAGTCTTCCAGAGGTAGTGGAACGTCGAAGGTCTGGGATTCTTCTTTAGAGCGTCGTCCAGGGATATCTAGTTTGCAATGTTAAGGGTTCCCTATCTTATACTGAAAAGAAGGGAGGGACTAGCTCTATGACCCCACCTATGGGAGGGTCAGGGGAGTGGGTGGCTTCACCCACTTCCCTTTGTCCAGTTTCACGCCAGAGCAGGGGCAGGTAGCCCCTGAGCCGGTTTGAACTCGTGTATGCACAGAGGAGCATCCTGCTCCCCAGTGCAGGACTTCAAAGCACTCTAGGAGTGCACCCACCCAGCCCCAATACACTAAACCCTGTCTGGGAGGTGGTCACACCCCCCTGTGACAGGATACCTATTGTTGGGCCTCCTCCACTGCGAGTTTCGGTCATCAGCAGGAGGGCAGCCCAGTGTCTGTGACTGGTGGCATCCATTTTGTGATGCCAGGGCTCTTAAGGATTCTACCGCGTTTCCACAGTAGGTACATGTCTATCCCTCTAGAAGGGTGGGATCATACTCCCACACCAGTTACATGTGTGGGGGTATGATTCCAAAGTGTTTGACCTCAAACACGACATGTTTTGATGCAGCCATTCCAAAGTTAGCATTAACCGCGAGGTTATAATGCACTTAAGAGTATATGGTTTGACCGCATTCACAAACAGCCCCAGAGAATGGACTCTGAGAGCTGCAGAGGGGCCCTGCTCAGGCAGAGGCACCCTCTCACATAGAAACTAAGCACCCTGCCCTCAGGATTGATAGGGCCTGCCTTAGGGGTGACTGATAGGTTTGAATGTGTGTGCAGGAACCTATATGTCAGTGAGAAGTACTAGCACCTCCTCACCCAGGCTGCAGTAGCAGGCCTGTGGTGTCAGATTTAGTCTGCTTCCCAGGGGTGGCATAATACATGCTTCAGCCCCTGGTAGGCCTGTGGAGTACCTATGCCCTTGGTACCTAAGGTACCATATACTAGGGACTCATAAGGTACCACAGTATCCAATCACTAGTGCACCTAGAGTGCACTCCAAGTCGTTTAGAGAGAACAGAGAGGTTTGGGCCCTGATTGGCAGGGTCCCAGCCAGACTATAGCCAGAAACCAGTGTAAACATCAGAAAAAAAAAGTGGGGGCAACATAAGAGGCAGATCCTACTCTCCTACACAACCCCCCCCCCCAACGCAGGGACACTAAACTAACCTTGACCAATTGAGTCTTCGTGTTCTAAGTGGAAATACCTTGAGAGTCCATCTGCATTGGCATGTTGGGTCCCAGGTCTATGTTCCACGGTATAGTCCATCCCCTGTAGGGAAATGGACCACCTTAAAAGTTTTGGGTTTTCACCTTTCTGTTTAAGCCATATGAGGGGCTTGTGGTCAGTCTGAACTATGAAGTGAGTGCCAAACAAGTATGGCCTCAGCTTCTTCAGGGCCCACACCACAGCAAAGGCCTCCCTCTCTATAGCTGACCAACGTTTCTCTCTAGGGGTCAGCCTCCTGCTAATAAAAGCTACTGGCTGGTCTTGACCTTCATCATTCAGCTGAGACAGTACAGCTCCCACACCCAGCTCAGAAGCATCTGTTTGGACAATGAACTTTTTGGTGTAGTCTGGACTCTGTAAGATGGGGGCAGTGCACATGGCCTGCTTTAGGTCTTCAAATGCCTTCTGACAGCTAGCTGTCCACTGAACCTTTTTTGGCATTTTCTTTGAGGTCAGATCATTCAAGGGGTCACTATAGATCCATATCCCTTCACAAACCTCCTATTGTACCCAGTCAGGCCTAAGAAGGCTCTCACCTGTGTCTGGGTGGTTGGAGCAACCCATTCCATTATGGTTTGGATGTTGCTCTGTAAAGGCTGAACCTGGGCCCCACCCACAAGGTGGCCCAGGTACACAACCTGACTCTGCCCTATCTGGCACTTAGTGGCCTTGATAGTGAGGCCTGCTTTCTGCAGAGCCTCCAAAACATTTCTGAGGTGGACCAGGTGATCCTGCCAGGAGGAACTAAAGACAGCAATATCATCTAGATAAGCTGAGCAATAAGTTTCCATCCCTGCCAGAACTTTGTTCACCAACCTCTGAAAAGTGGCAGGTGCATTTTTCAATCCAAAGGGCATCACCACAAAGTGGTAGTGCCCACTAGGAGTCGAAAATGCTGTTTTGGCTTTTGCACCATCAGCTAACCTGATCTGCCAGTAGCCAGCTGTTAGGTCAAATGTACTCAGATACTTGGCTGAGGCCAAAGTATCAATCAGCTCATCTGCCCTTGGTATGGGATAGGCATCAGTCCTGGTGACTGCATTGAGGCCTCTGTAGTCTACACAAAACCTCATTTCTTTCTTACCACCCTGGGTATGAGGCTTGGGTACTAGGACTACTGGGCTAGCCCAGGGGCTATCTGAAGGCTCAATCACACCTAACTCCAACATCTTCTGGACTTCATTCCTGATACAGTTCCTGACATGGTCAGGTTGCCTGTAGATTTTACTCTTGACAGGCAGACTGTCCCCAGTGTCCACCTCATGGGTGCACCAGGTAGTCTGACTAGGGGTCAGGCTAAACATATGTCTGTACTGCTGCAGAACTTGTCTGCACTCAGTTTGCTGATGGTCAGTGAGGCTGCTTGCCAAAGCAACACCATCGACTGACCCATCATCAGGGTTCTGTGAGAGCAGGTCAGGGAGAGGGTCACTCTCCTCCTCCTGTTCCTCATCAGTTGCCATGAGCAAGCCCATGTCAGCCCTGTCAACATATGGTTTCAATCTGTTGACATGGAGCACCCTCAGGGGGCTCCTGGGAGTTCCAAGATTCACCAGATAGGTGACTTCTCCCTTTTGCTCAACTATTGTATGGGGGCCACTCCATTTGTCTTGGAGGGCTGCTGGGGCCACAGGCTCCAACACCCACACGTTCTGTCCTGGCTGGTACACAGTCAGCACAGCCTTTTGGTCATGCCAAGCTTTTTGTAATTATTGGCTGGCCTCCAGGTTTTTGGTTGCCTTCTTCATGTATTCGGCCATCCTGGAGCGGAGACCAAGTACATAGTCCATCACATCCTGTTTGGGGGGTTTGAGAGGTAACTCCCAGCCCTCTTTTACCAAACATAATGGACCTCTTACAGGATTTCCAAACAGAAGCTCAAATGGGCTGTAACCAACCCCCGTCTGTGGAACCTCTCTGTATGCAAACAACAGGCAGGGAAGAAGAAGGTCCCATTTCCGCATAAGCTTCTCTGGGAGTCCTTTAATCATTCCCTTAAGGGTTTTGTTGAAGCGTTCAACCAACCCATTGCATTGTGGGTGATAGGGGTGGTGAACTTATAAGTTACAACACACTCCTTCCACATTGCTTTCAAATATCCTGATATGAAGTTGGTATCTCTGTCAGAGATTACCTCCTTTGGGAAACCCACTCTGGAGAAAAATCCAATGAGGGCTCTTGCCACCACAGGGGCTGTGGTGGTCCTCAGGGGAATTGCCTCTGGGTACCTGGTGGCATGATCCACTACCACCAGGATAAATCTGTGCCCAGATGCAGTTTGAGGGTCAAGGGGACCAACAATGTCAATCCCTACCCTTTCAAAGGGTACCCCCACCACAGGTAGTGGTATCAGGGGGGCCTTTGTTGTGCCACCTGCCTTGCCACTGGCTTGGCATGTGACACAGGAGCGACAAAACTCCTTTGTGTCTTCTGACATATGTGGCCAATGAAAATGTGGAACAAGCCTTTCCCAGGTCTTGTTTTGGCCCAAGTGACCTGCCAAAGGGATGTCATGTGCTAGGGTCAAGAGGAACCCCCTAAACTTCGAGGTATTACCAACCTCCTGGTGGCTCCAGGGGCTGGATCTCTACCTTCACAATATAGGAGTCCCTCAACCCAATAAACTTTTTGGGACCCACTGGCACTCCCAGCAGCCTCAGCAGCAGCCTGCTGTCTGAGGGGTTCAAGAGAGGGGCAGCACTGTTGCTCCTTACTCAGATCTTCCCTAGAAGGGCCCCCTGCCCCCAAGAACTCAACCTGGTCAGGCTCAAGTCCCTCTGGGGCAGTTCCTTCTTCAGGATCTGCTTCTCCTCCCTCAAGAGGGAATCTGTGATCTGAGACAGAGGGAAGGCACTGCCTTAACCCTACTGCTCCTCTTCTTGGGAAGCATCTGGTCCATAATTTCAGGATCCAGAGCTTGTTCAGCGTCATGCATTTTGGCCTGTGACCTGGTCACAGCAAATACCTCTGCAGGGATGCCCAACATCTCAGCATGAGTCCATAACTCTACTTCAGACCAGGCTGAAGTTTCTAGATCATTGCCCAATAGACATTCTACAGGGAGGTCTGCACTGACTACAACCTTCTTGAGGCCAGTTACCCCTCCCCAGGAGAAATTCACAACTGCCAGACTATGGCTGGTCCTGGCATTGCTTGCATTGGTCACCTGGTACATTTCGCCCAGGATGATCTGTCCAGGGTCCACAAGATCCTCTGCCACCATGGTGACACTAGCACCTGTGTCCCTAAATGCCAAAGCCTGTTTGCCATTTATTACAGGCTGCTGTTTGTATTTGCCCAGATTACTGGGGCTCACCAGGAAGGACATGTCAATGTCTCCATCACAAATCAGCATTGCCTGAGTGGGTACTCTTACTAGGCCAGAGTCCACTTCAGAACCCAGGGTCAGCCCTACCACACCCTTATTCTGAGTACCACCTTCACCAGTAGCTGAACTAGGGGGAACAGTTGCCTTAGGGGCAGGAGTGGTGGTGGTTTGGTCTTTGGATTTGTTACAATCAGAAGTCCAGTGCCCTTTCTGTTTACAGAATTTGCACCAGGGCTTCTTTTGGCCTTTTCCTTGTTGGATTGTGACTCCGCACCAGATGCAGATTTTTGGGGCCCTTGTGAAGACTTCTGGTCTTTTGACTTATCCCCACTTTTCTCAGAGCCCTTAGAATCCTGCTTCTTTGTGTCACCCCCTTGGTTCTGGGTTTTCTGCCTCACCCTGGTTCTGACCCACTTGTCTGCCTTCTTTCCCAATTCTTGGGGAGAGGTCAGATCTGAGTCCACCAGGTATTGATGCAACAACTGGTTCTGGTAATTATTAAGGAACTGTTCTCTCATCATTAGATTATACAATCCCTTGAAATCAGTAACCCTACTGCCAACCAGCCAACCCTCCAGAGCCTTGGTTGCACAATCTACAAAGTCAGTCCAGTCCTGAGTCTGTGCCTTCTGGGTGTCTCTGAACTTCAACCTGTACTGCTCAGTGGTTAAGCCAAACCCATCTATCAGTGCACTCTTCAGGACTTCATAGTCATCAGCATCCTCTTCTCTAACAGTGAGGAGCTTGTCTCTACCCTTATCTGAAAAGGAGAGCCACAAGATTGCTGCCCACTGCTTTTGGGGGACCTGTTGTACTCTACAGGCCCTTTCCATAGCAGTTATCCACTTATGGATATCATCCCCACTCTGGTAGGGAGGAACAACCTTGCTCAGGTTCCTATGGTCTGGAATATATTCTCTGCCTCTAGGGACACTGTTGCTGCAACCAGGGGTTCTAACCCCTCTTTTCTAGAAGCTCTCTGGAGCTCAAAGGCTTCTTTATCTAATGCCAACTGCTTGGTTTTGAGGGCAAATCTTGCTTCCTCATACTGCAGCAGTTTGTACAGTCTGTCAGAGGAGGTCTCTCTTCTTGGGAAGTAGGAGTTCCTCTGGTGGACAAATTCTCTGCCTGAGTGATAGGAGTGGTCAGATTCCCTGGAAAGGGACCTAGGCCTCTCCTCCACTGTGTCAGTTCTCTTAGGGAAAATTCCTCTGTCCTGTTCAGACCCCTTGGGGCCTGGCCCTACAATTACAGAGTCTTGGTCACCTTGATGTTCATCATCCGACCCAGACACTGTAATTGACCCACTCACTGATTCAGACCCATTAGCTCCTAGAGCTAATCTAAGATCATCTGCTGTCAGCAGATCTATCAGGTGTAGTGTGGAGGGACTCTGTCCTATCTTCAGGTGCCTTTCAGCACACATGGCTTTCAAGTCAAAGAAAGTCATTTCCTTATACTGAAGCTGAGTGGATCCACTGGGTCCAACCCTTAAGGACATTCTAGTGTTGTGCAGTGTTGTACTACCTACACTAGTTTGTGGCCTACTGATACTAGCTTGAGCTGTAGAAAGGGTGTGCTATCCCTTGGCACACAGCTCTAAGTTCAGTAGAACTTATTGATACTAAGCTTGACTTTATATGTACCTTGAGTACCTATAGTGGTTTTCAGTTAGTAATTCAAATAGAGATTTTCTGGTAAAACAATAGCAAGCTGGAATCCCACACGCTGCCACCAATGTGAGAAGTTGGCCTGGTGTATGCTGTCCACTAGTTAAAGTGGACACCTTGCACCAGTACAATTCGACTCTTATGGTAGGTAGGTTTAAGACAACCTTTAAAGAAAGCTATCCTAGTGGTAGCTGTGGAGAGCAGCCTTCAGGCTAAGTCTTGGAGGAATGTAAAGCAGCTTGTTTTACCACACAATCTCTTGAATCACCAAATGAAAAGACACCACACAGGTATATATATCAAATATATATGTATTTATTACTAAACAACTCTCTACTAATCTCTTTATGAGATTAGAAGTCAGGAACATATGTACAAATCAATGTTATCAAAATAAGTTAGCACAATCAAATATCACAATCTTAGCTTGACTAGACCTGGGCCTAGAGCATATAGAATTGAGGGACCCCAAAGAACCACCCCAGGTAGTTGTAGGAGACCCACAGGGGACGGACGCGGTGTTCAGACACCGGTGCGAGTCCTGTACGAGTCTATGCGAATGGACGCGATTGAGATATCAATGTTAAAGGTCCCTTGCGTGTTCGAGGCGAAAGCATCGACGCGAACCCCGTACGAGTCGAAGGACGCGGTTACGGGTTGAGTTGCAAGGGAGATGGACGCGGTGTGTCTAACACCGCCGCGAGCCCTGTACGAGTCAGTGCGACAATCGCACTTGGAAAATAAGAGTTTTAGGGCACTTCTGGGGTAGCTACAAGCAAGTCACTTACAGGGTAAGTAGTTCTAGGGCCCACACCCACAGGAGCACCGTAGTGCTGAAGTTACCCCACCCAGGGAAGCCGGGTGCATAGGTGTCCTTTGGTGTCGGGTCGCGGCGTCATTGTCACTGGGAGCCAGTGAAGACTTGCTGCTTGCGGCGACAGGAGAAGTGTCCGGTGGAATCCAAGCCTGGATTCGGAAGAAGGAAGACCTGAAATCAGAGGGGACAGTGTTCAAAGTCACTTGGCAGTGACCCGGGGCAAGGAAGATGAATGCCCACCGTCGTCGACAGACTCAGGTCGTTTACGGGTGTCTTGACTCTTCGACCACGAGGTCCAGGAGGCGTCGAGGATGACCAGGAGCTGGATTCGGCGTGTCCCACGAAGTCTGCAGCTTGCTGTGGTGTCGGCGACCCGATCGGGGCCACCAAGCCTTGGCAACAGCAAGTCTCGTGGAAAGTGCAAAAAGTCAATGGTGCAGACCAGCAAGGTCTGGGGGACTTACCCAGCGAGGGTAGGTCAGGGCAGGCCTGGAGCAACCAGGGGAGCCCTTTGGTTTTGTTGAAAAGTCTTCTGGGGACCCACAAGCTGGCTGGCAAGGGATCGCGAAGACACCTCGGGAGGATTCACTCAACAGGGGCCCACGGTCACTCGGGATGGTGTAGGCCTCTGATTTTGGGAGAGTTCTCTGCCAGAGGCTGGGACCACACGTGGTCCAAAGCAAAAGTTCGTAGAACGTCGTGAAGGGGTTGCACTCGAAAATAGTGCACGGTACCCAGGGTCTGCGGTTCCTCGTCACTCGTGGGGTCCACCGGCCTCAGCTTCACTGGGGACTCACGATGGCCTTGGAGAAGTCAGGAAATTTTCTTCCTGGGCTGCAGGGACTTTGGGCTCCGGCGGGAGCGGCATAGTTTGCAACCATCGTTGCAGTTTTTGGTGCCTGCCAAGCAGGGGAGTCACTCCTTGACTCCAAGGGAGATTCTTCAGTCTTCCAGAGGTAGTGGAACGTTGAAGGTCCGGGATTCTTCTTCAGAGCGTCATCCAGGGATATCTAGGTTGCAATGCACAGGTTCCCCCTCTTATACTAAAAAGAAGGGAGGGACTAGCTCTATGACCCCACCTATGGGAGGGTCAGGGGAGTGGGTGGCTACACCCACTTCCCTTTGTCCAGTTTCGTGCCAGAGCAGGGGCAGGTAGCCCCTGAGCCGGTTTGAACTGGTGTATGCACAGAGGAGCCTTCTGCTCCCCCAGTGCAGGACTTCAAAACACTCTAGGAGTGCACCCACCCAGCCCCAATACACTAAACCCTGTCTGGGAGGTGGTCACACCCCCTTGGGACAGGATACCTATTGTTGGGCCTCCTCCACTGCGAGTGTCGGTCATCAGCAGGAGGGCAGCCCAGTGTCTGTGACTGGTGGCATCCATTTTGTGATGCCAGGGCTCTTTAGGATTCTACCGCGTTTCCACAGTAGGTACATGTCTATCCCTCTAGAAGGGTGGAATCATACTCCCACACCAGTTACTGTGGGGGGTATGATTCCAAAGTGTTTGACACCAAACACGACATGTTTTGATGCAGCCATTCCAAAGTTAGCATTTACCGCGAGGATATAATGCACTTAAGAGTATATGGTTTGACTGCATTCACAAACAGCCCCATAGAATAGACTCTGAGAGCTGCAGAGGGGCCCTGCTCAGGCAGAGGCACCCTCTCACATAGGAACTAATCACCCTGCCCTCAGGATTGATAGGGCCTGCCTTAGGGGTGACTGATAAGTTTAAATGTGTGTGCAGGAGAGATATAGGGGACCTATATCTCAGTGAGGAGTGCTAGCACCTCCTCACCCAGGCTGCAGTAGCAGGCCTGTGGGGTCAGATTTAGTCTGCTTCCCAGGGGTGGCATAATACATGCTTCAGCCCCTGGTACGCCTGTGAAGTACCTATGCCCTTGGTACCTAAGGTACCATATACTAGGGACTCATAAGGCACCACAGTATCCAATCACTAGTGCACCTAGAGTGCACTCCAAGTCGTTTAGAGAGAACAGAGAGGCTGGGGCCCTGATTGGCAGGGTCCCAGCCAGACTATAGCCAGAAACCAGGGTATACATCAGAAAAAAAGTGGGGGCAACATAAGAGGCAGATCCTACTCTCCTACAGATCAGATCTGAGTCCACCAGGTATTGATGCAACAACTGGTTCTGGCAATTATTAAGGATCTGTTCTCTCATCATTAGATTATACAATCCCTTGAAATCAGTAACCCTACTGCCAACCAGCCAACCCTCCAGAGCCTTGGTTGCACAATCTACAAAGTCAGTCCAGTCGTGAGTCTGTGCCTTCTGGGTGTCTCTGAACTTCAACCTGTACTGCTCAGTGGTTAAGCCAAACCCATCTATCAGTGCACTCTTCAGGACTTCATAGTCATCAGCATCCTCTTCTCTAACAGTGAGGAGCTTGTCTCTACCTTTATCTGAAAAGGAGAGCCACAAGATTGCTGCCCACTGCTTTTGGGGGACATGTTGTACTCTACAGGCCCTTTCCATAGCAGTTATCCACTTATGGATATCATCCCCACTCTGGTAGGGAGGAACAACCTTGCTCAGGTTCCTATGGTCTGGAATATATTCTCTGCCTCTAGGGACACTGTTGCTGCAACCAGGGGGTTCTAACCCCTCTTTTCTAGAAGCTCTCTGGAGCTCAAAGGCTTCTTTATCTAATGCCAACTGCTTGGTTTTGAGGGCAAATCTTGCTTCCTCATACTGCAGCAGTTTGTACAGTCTGTCAGAGGAGGTCTCTCTTCTTGGGAAGTAGGAGTTCCTCTGGTGGACAAATTCTCTGCCAGAGTGATAGGAGTGGTCAGAGTCCCTAGAAAGGGACCTATGCCTCTCCTCCACTGTGTCAGTTCTCTTAGGGAGAATTCCTCTGTCCTGTTCAGACCCCTTGGGGCCTGGCCCTACAACCACAGAGTCTTGGTCAGTCTGATGTTCATCATCTGACCCAGACACTGTAATTGACCCACTCACTGATTCAGACCCATTAGCTCCTAGAGCTAATCTAAGATCATCTGCTGTCAGCAGATCTATCAGGTGTAGTGTGGAGGGACTCTGTCCTATCTTCAGGTGCCTTTCAGCACACATGGCTTTCAAGTCAAAGAAAGTCATGTCCTTATACTGAGGCTGAGTGGATCCACTGGGTCCAACCCTTAAGGACATTCTAGTGTTGTGCAGTGTTGTACTACCTACACTAGTTTGTGCCCTACTGATACTAGCTTGAGCTGTAGAAAGGGTGTGCTATCCCTTGGCACACAGCTCTAAGTTCAGTAGAACTTATTGATACTAAGCTTGACTTTATATGTACCTTGAGTACCTATAGTGGTTTTCAGTTAGTAATTCAAATAGAGATTTTCTGGTAAAACAATAGCAAGCTGGAATCCCACACGCTGCCACCAATGTGAGAAGTTGGCCTGGTGTATGCTGTCCACTAGTTAAAGTGGACACCTTGCACCAGTACAATTCGACTCTTATGGTAGGTAGGTTTAAGACAACCTTTATAGAAAGCTATCCTAGTGGTAGCTGTGGAGAGCAGCCTTCAGGCTAAGTCTTGGAGGAATGTAAAGCAGCTTGTTTTACCACACAATCTCCTGAATCACCAAATGAAAAGACACCACACAGGTATATATATCAAATATATATGTATTTATTACTAAACAACTCTCTACTAATCCCTTTATGAGATTAGAAGTCAGGAACATTTGCATAAATCAACGTTTCACAACAAATTGAGCACAAATATGGCTGGGGCCCTAGGGGCGTACCAGACCATATACTAAAAAAGAGACTTAAGAAAAACGACTTGCAAAGGGACAAGGCCTAGGGCCTTCACAAGCGCTGGGGCCTCACGAAACCACCCAAGGCAGGTAAGTAAAGGACCCACGGGGGACGCGTGCAGTGTGTGAACACAGGCGCGGATCGCCGTAGACTTCAATGGGGCAAGTCGCGGTTAGAAATTAGGAGTTTAAGGGCACTTCGGGAGAAACTACAAGCAAGTCACTTACAGGGTAAGTAGTTCTAGGGCCAACACCCACAGGAGCACCGTAATGCTGGAGTTACCTCGCCCAGGGAAGCCGGGTGCATAGGTGTCCTTTGGTGTCGGGCCGCGGCGTCGTTTTCAATGGGAGCCAATGAAGACTTGCTGCTTGTGAAGACAAATGAAGTGTCCGGTGGAATCCAAGCCTGGATTCGGAAGAAGGAAGACCTGAAAGCAGAGGGGACAGTGTTCAAAGTCACTTGGCAGTGACCCGGGGCAAAGAAGATGAATGCCCACCGTCGTCGACAGATTCGGGTCGTTCACGGGTGTCTTGACTCTTCGGCCACGAGGTCCAGGAGGTGTCGATGATGACCAGGAGCTGGATTCGGCGTGTCCCACGAAGTCTGCAGCTTACTGTGGTGTCGGCAACCCGATTGGAGCCAACAAGCCTTGGTAACAGCAAGTCTTGTGGAAAGGACAAAAAGTCAGCGGTGCAGACCAGCAAGGTCTGTGGGACTCACCCAACAAGGGTAAGTCAGGGCAGGCCTGGAGCAACCAGAGGAGCCCTTTGGGTTTGTAAAAATGTCTTCAGGGGACCCACAAGCTGGCTGGCAATGGGTCGCAAAGACGCCTCGGGAGGATTCACTCAACAGGGGCCCATGGTCACTCGGGACGGGGTAGGCCTCTGATCTTGGGAGGGATCTCTGCTAGAGGCTGGGACCACACGTGGCCCAAAGCACGGGTTCGTAGAACGTTGTGAAGGGGTTGCACTTGAAAGTAGTGCACAGTACCCAGGGATTGCGGTTCCTCATCACTCGTGGGGTCCACTTGCCTCAGCTTCACTGGGGACTCACGATGGCCTTGGAAAAGTCCGAAAATCCTCTTCCTGGGCTGCAGGGACTTCGGGCTCCGGCGGGAGCAGCGTAGTTTGCGACTGTTGTTGCAGTTTTTGGTGCCTGCCAAGCAGGGGAGTCACTCCTTGACTCCAAGGGAGATTCTTCAGTCTTCCAGAGGTAGTGGAACGTCGAAGGTCCGGGATTCTTCTTTAGAGCATCATCCAGGGATATCTAGTTTGCAATGTTAAGGGTTCCCTATCTTATACTGAAAAGAAGGGAGGGACTAGCTCTATGACCCCACCTATGGGAGGGTCAGGGAGTGGGTGGCTACACCCACTTCCCTTTGTCCAGTTTCACGCCAGAGCAGGGGCAGGTAGCCCCTGAGCCGGTTTGAACTGGTGTATGCACAGAGGAGCCTCCTGCTCCCCCAGTGCAGGACTTCAAAGCACTCTAGGAGTGCACCCACCCAGCCCCAATACACTAAACCCTGTCTGGGAGGTGGTCACACCCCCTGTGACAGGATACCTATTGTTGGGCCTCCTCCACTGCGAGTTTCGGTCATCAGCAGGAGGGCAGCCCAGTGTCTGTGACTGGTGGCATCCATTTTGTGATGCCAGGGCTCTTCAGGATTCTACCGCGTTTCCACAGTAGGTACATGTCTATCCCTCTAGAAGGGTGGGATCATACTCCCACACCAGTTACTGGTGTGGGGGTATGATTCCAAAGTGTTTGACACCAAACACAACATGTTTTGATGCAGCCATTCCAAAGTTAGCATTAACCGCGAGGTTATAATGCACTTAAGAGTATATGGTTTGACCGCATTCACAAACAGCCCCAGAGAATGGACTCTGAGAGCTGCAGAGGGGCCCTGCTCAGGCAGAGGCACCCTCTCACATAGAAACTAAGCACCCTGCCCTCAGGATTGATAGGGCCTGCCTTTGGGGTGACTGATAGGTTTGAATGTGTGTGCAGGAGAGATATAGGGAACCTATATCTCAGTGAGAAGTGCTAGCACCTCCTCACCCAGGCTGCAGTAGCAGGCCTGTGGTGTCAGATTTAGTCTGCTTCCCAGGGGTGGCATAATACATGCTTCAGCCCCTGGTAGGCCTGTGGAGTACCTATGCCCTTGGTACCTAAGGTACCATATACTAGGGACTCATAAGGTACCACAGTATCCAATCACTAGTGCACCTAGAGTGCACTCCAAGTCGTTTAGAGAGAACAGAGAGGATGGGGCCCTGATTGTCAGGGTCCCAGCCAGACTATAGCCAGAAACCAGTGTAAACATCAGAAAAAAAAGTGGGGGCAACATAAGAGGCAGATCCTACTCTCCTACAGCGCCCCCCGCGCCTAGGGGAGGGGCGCCCTTAGTCGAGCCACAGAGCCGAGCCTCCTCCTCCGGGGGGCTGGTAGAAGGAGGTGAATCATTGGGGACGTCTCCAATACGTAAGTGAAACTGAAATGTAACAGTAAGTTATTTAAGGCGGTGTCTCAGGGATCTCATCCTCTTTGTCTCCTTGGATCCCTGGGAAGCCGCAGGAGCGTCTTAAACGAGGCGAGGCGGGTTCAAGGAGGCCTGGCGTAGCGTGTTTAAACATCGAACTATTAGCTCAGTTAAGTAATATTGTGGTGCTCAGAACCCTAGCTCACGGGTTCGATTCCTTATGAACGATTGGATATTGTTTAATTTTCTTTTGTAATTGAATTCTTTTTTGTCACATAGCTAATTTTCATTTTGATTGTAGGGGCCGCGCGCAACAAATTCTTTTTGTGGGTCCGCGGCGGGTAGCAGTGTGGTTTTTGAGTCTGTCGAGTTGAGGGCGAGCCTGTATGTGGTTAGCGTAGCTCCAGTGGTGGAGCGTCGTCTTTTCCCTGGGGTTTGGGCTTCGGAGTGTGTTGTGATGCGTCTTTGAGGTTGCTCATATTATTTTTCTTGTTTTTTGTTTTGACACTTATCTGCAGTATCTGGTTTTAATTGTTTTGTTAAGGAGCTTTCTTCTGTATGTTTGCCTTTGATTTAAAATACAGTAACAGGCAGTAGCGGCCTTTATAAAACAAAGCATTTCACTTGAATTACGAATGCTCCTTGTCTTTGCTGGGCAAGTGTAATCAGATGAGCTTAAATTATGCCAGTCCACCGTCCACGGGTTGTAGTTTTCTGTACACTTGGAGCTAGAACTGCGTCAGGCAGAACTGATACTCTTCATCGTGAGGCGGCCGCAGGTGTTCGTGTATTTCGAACCTATGCCACGCTGCATAGATAGCCTCGAGCCCTAAAACAATTTACAGTAGGCCTTTGTAGCGATAGTCATTTTTAGGTCTCGCCTAGCATTGCTGCGCACATGCTCAGCTCGCTCGGCGAGATTTATTGTTGATGAGAAGTTTTAGAAGAGGGCTTGAAGCCCCGCCCCTTATTTCCATTGGCTGGCGTCACCGTTTATGGTAAACGGTGGCCTGCCATTGGAAATTAGGGTTTTTGGTGGACGACCTTTGGCCTCCGAGCCGGACTCGGTGGCCTGCTTTGCGTCTGTCGCAAAGCAGTTTCTTATCTTTATGGGGCCATGTGTTTCTAATTAGAAACACATGGCCCCATAAAGACAAGAGATCGATGTTTTTTTTCGGATGCTCTCGGGCCTGGCCCTGGTTCACTTGGATGGACAGGTCCCAGCAAATGCACCAGCCAAAACACCAAATGGTTCAAGCGCGTTTACTGTCCGAAAGATAGTGGCGTTTTGTGGAATGTATTGTTTCTACGCCTCCAATGCTGCTGCAGCTCGCTAGGACATGTAAAATCCGAGCCATTTACAAATTCAGACAGTCTCATAGAGAAGAGAAATCATTGTAAATGTGGTTTATGGCCCAATAAATCTCAAACTGCTGTTAAACACTGCAAGCTGCATAAATGCTGTGTAGCGGCGAGACTCTGTTTATGGCGCATAATGTGCGGTTTGTAAATAGTGGCACGTGACTGCGGGTGTAAACAGTTCGCGGTTTTCTGATTAATTGGTGGTATGAACTTATCGCGGCACCGTCGTCCCGTGATGTCCCGCTTCCTGCTGCTGCTTCGGTGCCGGCCTGGCCTTTGGGGTTCTTAGGGATCCGGCCTGGCCTTTGGGGTTCTTAGGGGTCCGGCCTGGCCTTTGGGGTTCTTGGGGGTCCGGCCTGGCCTTGTTTGGGGTCCAGTCCTGGCCGCATTTGGGGTCCAGTCTGGCCGCATTTGGGGTCCAGGCCTGGCCGCTTTTGGGGTCCAGGCTGGCCTTGTTAACTTTATTCTGCTTCTAAACCAACTTTGTGCAATACATCCCACAGGGACAGATGGAGCATGTATTTAGATAATGTGAGGATAAGTGCCCGGGCGTTAATTAGTCTGAGGGGTCGCCTGGAATTCATGTCCTCAAGAAGCGCTGTTCCCCAAGGCGAAATGTACATACATGGAAAACACGTGTGAAATGTACAGGTACTGCGATCAGGTAGCGCTTGGTACTGGAGTTCGCTAGTTTCGATGCGCTCCAGTTTTAGCCTGCAACGCATGCATCGGGGCCAGGATTTAAGCGAATTTTGTGGGATCTCGTTTTGATCGGGCATGTAATAAGTGATTAAACAGGAGTACTCTGTGTTTAAATGCGTTACATGTACATATATTGCGGTTTCAGTAAAAGTTATATTAAATTACATGACGATGTTTTTATAGCGCTCTAATAATATAAAAATACTTGGCGCTTAGAAGAGGTGTGCGGATTGTCTGAGACTGGAAATAAATGGGGCAGGAACATTTCTCATCTTTTGGGGACATGACATGATGACTACGGGGATGACGTGTTTTAGTCAGAGGCTGGGCGCGTGGACAGACCGTAGAAACAACTTCATAAACTCAGTGCACCCTCTCACAACAGCCGAGCTCAGATCTCTGAGACTGGAGTCTTGTGTTGATGTTGCTACCGCCGCCTCACACACCACAAACCAAATGCAAGGATATGTGTTTTTATTGCCCGATTTATTGCTGATCATTTTATCAATCCAAGGCGGGTGACTCGCTGAGTTACAATTGTGGGGAGATCGAAATGTAGATGACATGTGATATCTAACTCTCTGCAGCATGCGCTTAACCTGCTGAGCTGTTTAACTGAGTGGCTGCGGACTAGTGCCAACATTTTAGACAACAGATTGCGGGTCGTGATGTTTTTGAATCCCGGCCTTCCCAGTAGGCCATATTGTGTCATCCTGGGCAAACCATTTAACTCTCACGGTCTAAGTTCCAATAAATACCAGAGTTAGGAGGGTGTAAAAAGGTGCTTATAGTAGCAAATACCTGCTAGATCCAACTTTAAGTAATTGTTCGTTTTTCATATGTATCACTGGCGGGGCATTACCTTATTGAGCATTGATGACGTAGAGCCCTGGGGGCAGACACTGAAGTCATTCATTGCTTGTCACTGGAAACAGCTCCTGCCTCTGGTGACCTGGGGTCGGGGAGGGGTGTGAGGGGTCATGAGGGACTCTTCAGCGGCTAGCAAGAGCTGGGAAGGAATTGGGGACGGAGACCCCTAGAATGTGACAGCAGACAACAAAACACAGGTCTCGTGCCATTGACCCGCCGGCTGCTTACTCTTACCCTAGCGCAGCCTCCAGCTTTACACATACCCCATACCACTACCCCTAGTGCCATTATTGGCAACCTCTCCCACCCCCTGTCTGAGCATGCAATGAATAAATACACAAGACAACTTTTTAGTGGGAAAATATTGCTGCAGGTTTATTCCATACAGGAGTATGCAATATGTGGGTTATCTTACGGGCGATCCAAGGGCGGGGCAGCTGTGCCAACCTATGCTGCCCCCGCCCGCCTGGTGAGCCAGCACTGTGGGGCACCCCGTCAGTGCTACCGTTGACGATCCTCTTCCGGATCACGTGACACGTTGGTCTGTTCTATTCACGCCCTTTTCAGGGCGGAGCGTAGCAGGGCAAACCCCGGTTGGTCAGGCCCCCAACCGCCCGAAGGACTAACGGGCGCCGTCGCGGTTTTCCAGGAACCTGCCCTGAGGCTCCTGGTCTTTGGCTCTGGCACCCCTACTGTGCCGCGCAGAGGTACCCTTACTGTACCGGTCTGCCGCAGAGGTACCCTTACTGTACCAGTCTGCTTCCAGATCGCCCTGTAACTCCGCCTGCAACACAAAAGGAAAACATTAAAACATTCAGGATACCCTGTCCCCCAGCCAGGACGCCGGGTAAGAGGTGGGGCGGGAGACGGCGTGGCTGGCAAACAGAGACCGCCAGGAGGGGCAGGGGAGGCATATATGCCCTCCCCCCCCCGGCGCACAGGAAGGACGTCACGGAGGCGACCTAGCTAGAGGGCTCACAGACCCCTCCAAAGACTAGAGCGTGTGGGTGGTGCCAAGATGGCACTAAAGGGCCGCCCTGCTGAGGTGGCCCCCTGCGGGGGCCGCGTACAGCCGCAAAGTGCCATTATTGGCAACCTCTCCCACTCCGTCTGAGCATGCAATGAATAAATACACAAGACAAGTTTTTAGTGGGAAAATATTGCTGCAGGTTTATTCCATACAGGAGTATGCAATATGTGGGTTATCTTACGGGCGATCCAAGGGCGGGGCAGCTGTGCCAACCTATGCTGCCCCCGCCCGCCTGGTGAGCCAGCACTGTGGGGCACCCCGTCAGTGCTACCGTTGACGATCCTCTTCCGGATCACGTGACACGTTGGTCTGTTCTACTCACGCCCTTTTTCAGGGCGGAGCGTAGCAGGGCAAACCCCGGTTGGTCAGGCCCCAACCGCCCGAAGGACTAACGGGGCGCCGTCGCGGTTTTCCAGGAACCTGCCCTGAGGCTCCTGGTCTTTGGCTCTGGCACCCCTACTGTGCCGCGCAGAGGTACCCTTACTGTACCGGTCTGCCGCAGAGGTACCCTTACTGTACCAGTCTGCTTCCAGATCGCCCTGTAACTCCGCCACAGCTCTGGAGGCGGCTCCCGTCGCCGCGAGAGCCCCCCACCAAAACAGCTCATTTCCGACATGCAACCTGCTTTCTAGGGCCTCGTGAATGTCCAGTGGGAAGTATCCATGCCCACCTGTGGCAATTGCACCCAAGTTTGTCAACCTAACCTAGGCGTACGCCTGGATGGCCATGGTGACAATGGACCCCATCTTTAGCAAAGTAGCCTTAACATTAGCCTGGAACAGCTCGTCTCCGCTCTGCGAACTTACGCCATGAACTGTTCACTCTTACAGGAATGTTCAACGGCCTCCTCTGACTTAGCTCTGTCCCACCTCTGCGGGGGATCATCTCGGACCACCAGGGTTACATTGACCCATGTAGATGCTGATCTCACCAAAACAGCTCATTTCTCACCTGCAACCTCTCATTCCCAGGCCTCCTGCAAATCTAAGGGAAGGGATCCCTCCCTACTGGTGATAGATGAACCCCATCTAACACAATAACCCTTGCCGTTAGCCTGGAACAGCTGGTATCTGATGAAACCAGAGGTCCTTGTGGCCTGTGAACCAGTGCCAAGAACTAATCCCCCTCCTGCGGGAAAGTTCCACTGCCTCACATGACCCAGCCCCGTGCCCAATTTGGGCGGGCCGAGTTCAGACACCATGGCTCACATTGCCCCATCTATTTGCTGAACTCACCTAGCTGCCGTCCTTCTAGCACTGTGTGTGCCTGAACACCTGTGTCCCCATCTATGGGACGGCAGCCCACTGGTTAGTAACCGCTCCCAACCCCGCCTGCCTACTTTGGCTATTCGGGCGAGGAGAATTGTGCTAACGTTTGCACTGTCCCTCTGCTTTCTAAATCATGACGCCTGGGCATGGTCATAACTGGAAGTATGTGCCAATGATCGGGGTGCCCTCCCTGCCCTTGCCATGCCTCCCTTGTTCCTTATGGGAATTTCGCCAGCTCAGCTCCCTCTGTGGTGAAACCCCCTAGGCATGCCCGCTAAGAGAATCTGTCTGATTTAATACAGTGCGTGCTGTTTGCAATATAGTGCCTAACATTGAGGATTGACTAAGTCCCACTTTACCCCTCTCCTAGAATATTCCCGAATAGGGGGGGCAGGGGCAATCGCACTGCCCACCCTTGGGCAACCCCAGCAGTGTAAAATTACCTGCTCAGTTAAATTTCGATTTTTGTTGATCACTGGACATGCCAAATGTTCTTTTACATGGTAGCCTTTTGTGCTCGACACCTCGTTCCCCCATTATTTAGGACGGCAGCACACTATGTTGGCTGACAGCGTCACCACCCAGTGAGGCTAATATAGCTAACCGGGCGGGCATTTGAGCTAAACTGCAGGTACATGTCACCTACCCTTGGATCTGGGGTGCACTTACTTCACCCCGTTGACCAAACGGTTGCACAAACCCCTTTGATTGCTAAACCCTGGTGAACACCTTAATGGTGTCAAATCTGGTTTGAAACACTATATGTCTTGTGCCCACTATTGGAGCCACCTCACCCTTTCGTGCAGTGACAACTTACGCAGCGCACCCCACTTGCTTAACTGACGTCGGATCACAGATGCACAGTACCTACTGTCCATCTCCGGCCCTGGATGCTTTCAACCTGTCAAAGTGTCGGAACCAAGGTTCCCAGTTCTCTGTTTAGCTGCAGTACACCTTCAGTGGATTCGCTAGGAGATACCACAAACCGCATAGGTCATGCGATCCTTAAGGTCACAATTTTCACCTGGGGGTACCTCTAAATGAGACAGGCTCCACACAGCTGTAAGGCCAGAGACACACATATATTAAACCCATTTACTGTGTTTTTTCACTTGGCACCCTTCTGGTTGGTGGTGCGGAACCTCCTACCCAGCATAAGATGACCGTCTAGCGTTGCCGCAACACCACCCATGTCCCTTGAATCACCCTCCATCCCCCTGTGCAATAGTCATATTGCTAAGTGGGCAATCAATTCAACAACCCTCCTTTCCTGCCGGACTGTTGCCTGTTCAGTTAGATCTGTGGTAGCTGCACCCAGACTTCCCAGGCAGCTTTATTGCTGATAATGTGACCAGTTGACCTTGGGGGAATCTCACGCTTGCCACTTGTAACTACAGCGATTGTTTAATTGCAATGATACTGCGTGTCTGAATGAACTATGCACAGGTAATTGGACTCCCACAAGCGCAGTTGTTGTGAACAGCAGAGTGGATGGCCAGGATGTGTTGGGGGACCTCCCCCTTACCAGTCTCTGCTGTAGTTTTCCCTTAAACGGAACGGCCCGCTGTAGCTCAGCGGACCGGTGAAATTGTATCCCAGGCCTTCCTATGTGTAGTTCACATGGTGGAAATTGGGGATACTTTTAATACCACCGGTGGGGGAGAGCAGGTGAATTGCTGGGCCTATTGCCAGCATCTCCCCTGCTCCGTCAGGGTTTCCTAAGCACCAGTCCCGTACCCTCCTAGTCCACCCTAGGATTTAACAGAGTTGACCCCCCAACATGGGATGCGATGGCCTGGTAGCCACTGGACCAGTATGTGGGTACTATCGGGGACCGAAGCTATCATCTTTCTCAAGCAAGGAATGGCCACCCGCAGTGCTCAATTGCTCCCCTATAAAATGATCTTCACCGGCAGTTAGCATAGCTCAATTATTACTTGATGTCCTGTCTGGGTCCAACCCAGCATCCCAAGAAGTGCTTGTTTCCTAGGTGAGGTGATACAGCCTGAAATACAATGCTAAGAGCAGAGTGCACCTGCTCTGTAACCCCTGGCTGCTTGTCTGGCCTTCCTATATTCCCAAGGATACCCAAGGCAAAGCTTCAATTCCAAACTGGTGTGACTGTGCAAGGAGTGAGTGAGTATTCGCCTGCACGAGTCGCCCCGCCGCAAGTTGGCCCTGACTAACCTTGTGTTCTGGTGCCAGCTTTGGGAAGGTGTTTCCCATGTTCTATCAACTATTGAGCTGTCGGAATGCTGAATGCAAGGTGGGGATGCTAACCTGCCCCAAACTCTGCAGACACTACAGCCTGGGCAAGCTTGCGAGATACTAGAACATTTTTAGACGTTCAGTAGATGTGACACATTGGACTTGTCCCTCAAACTTAAGTCAGGCACCTCTAGGTGAGGTCTGGCTCTCCCAAACTTCTGCTAATCTGTACCAGGGGGCAGACCAGTCCGTGGGAACAGGGGGCGAACAGTACGCCCAGCTACTTGCCCTTTACAGGATCTGGGAATGTCTCGTGTTCCTTACTACGTTATTGCCCCTTGTGTTTCCCCAACTTTCTAAACCCCGCACACTTGTAAGGTGAACATTGAATAAAATGTCTCTATTCACTCGAAAGCAAGTTGAACCGCAAATGAGACCATTGCCATTAAGCAACATCACGAATGAACTGAAATCCTGCACCGCCCTATGAAGCAGTGAAAACTTGTGTAACACCCAGCCGTAGCCACACGAAACCACTGGAAGCAGTTTATCAGGGAATCGAAGAGACCCCGGAGTCCCCCCGTGCCCTCTGTACTTCCGCAACAGCCAGACAGGTCACCTGCACGCATGCCAGGTGCCAAAACCAGAAAGCAGCAGCCATTTTGAAAACAGAATGGCGATGCAGAAACCCCGCGAACAACCTCCTTTCTCATCCCTGCTGAAACCTTGTGCTGGCAACTCCCCCTCTTTCAGTGTGGGGCTCTTGCACACCTTATGCCACGCTTGCCCACTGCCACAAAACCTGTGATGCACTGATTTTAGACCGCACCAAGGCGTGCAACCAAAGACCTAGATTAATCGCCTACAAAATAAAAGCTTACACCTGGTCCCTCATTCAAACTTAGTTTAGCCCACAGGCCCTCTGTGTCCTGCGAGATCCGAAATCGTGGTGCTTTACTTCTTCTGCGTGCCCATCTTGTACTGGTGAAAGTGTCACCCGTGGTCGTGAACAGTCACCTTAGTACACTAAAATGCAGCCATGCGCCAATATTGCACGGCCTTCCTGCCTCACAGGCGTGACTAACGTAATTAAGGGTATGATAAATAAGCAGCAACTATAGCTTGTATATAATATTGAAAAGCTTTCACTCGAAGCCCGCTGATACCATGACAATGTTGCTACTCCTGAGTTTCAAAGAGAAGGAAATCCACAGTGCAAATGACTCTCACAAAGGATTTCCCTTCCTCTACCGCTACCTGGCCCCGGCGCATCAGACCCACGGCCGGGCCCACTCACGCTGGCCAGCGGGCCCTCATGTTTCCAGCCCCCGGCACCCTTATCAACCACGTGCGTGGCTGTCGCTATTTTACACCCTGGGTTTTACCTACATCTTAATGTTGCCACGTACCCCACCCGGCGTCACACTACCATGTACCTGTAACACAACAAAATTGTTCTTTAAAACCCGTAAGTAACACATTTTTGCCAACAAGCGCCGTGGCAATGCAGCCAGCTGTCCGGGTCCTCGCGACCCATGCAACCGCAACCCAAATCCAAGGATAACACTCAAAATATGCTATCATGGCATTACCAATGCATGCAGGCAGCAGTTCAGCATAGTAAAATAAATATGCAAACTTGGCATCTGAAACGCATGCACTAAGCATAGCATAAATAATTAGCATTTAATCATGAATAGCACAGAAAATATGCTAACCTGGCATTACAACAATCTCCAAATGGCACTGAACGTCACTATTGGCGAGCGTTTTGATTCTATGTACAGGACCCTGAGCAGTGTCCGCGCACTAGGTCAGATGGAACGATAACGCACTTCCTGGAAGATAGAGGGGTAACGCGCAGTAAGGAGACACATGATGAGAAGGTGTAATAAAGGAACGCGCAACCTTATAACATCCACTACCTGTGGAGACGGATTACCTCTACATGGAGCCCAAAGCACAGCTGTGACCCTACCCCAGCCGCACAACCTGTGGCAACTGCACCCGACTCCAGAGGAAGCAACTGCTCCGCCTGCCTCTGGGGAGGGTTACCCTGTCCTGGACTACGAGAAAAGCATGGATCCTGCCCCATACCACAATAATGCCACTCATACCCATAGCGCCAGGCCTAAATTTTTGCAGACTGCACAGCGTCCTGCCTGCCAACCACGTGGCACCTCACAACGCTTGGTTCGCCCTGGCTGCTAGATTCTTTGAAATCAACTCCTAACCTTATGTATTCACGCATTCCTATGCAACAAAACGCCCGGCCTGACTCGCGCCCTCTCACACCGTACAGAAAGCGCAACCTGGTGAATCCACCCCCTTGCACTCAATCTCGGCCTCGGAAGTGTCACACCTTTTCCAAGCAGCAAGTACACCCAAGGGAGGGGGTGGCTCCATCCCGATCCTCCATGCTGTGCCCATCAGCACCTCACATTGCAACAGCGCTAAATGAGGAGCATAAACCGGCCCACAGGGGCACATAACACAGCTCTGGACCCGCTGGCAGATGAAAAGAAAGGACAGCTACGAGGTGCCCAGCAGACAAGTGTGTGGGAAAACACACATGGACAGTAGAAGAGCCCCGCCCGGTCCCCGCATGCCCTACCCACTGTCAGATCAACACTGAATTCTGTGGGCCCTGTGTCCTGAGGCCCGATGCGAAAGCTTCGAAGGCAAGGGGCCTCACAACTCACCGCTGTCCGTGGAGGGACCTTAAGCCCTCCTGCAGTCTGGCCCATGCTACCAGCTATCATGGCCATCCCTCCACCCTGCCAGGCCCACCGATGCGAACCATACACCTCCTTCGTGCAGGCAGGAGCGGTTGGGGAGGATGAGCTGACAATCCCTCCTTCATACCTTTGTCTGAAAGCAAAAGCCTGCATCCCGTAACATAATGACAGGGCTTAATAATTACATCGAAAGACATTTATACACAGTCTCATCCTACCCAATGTAGTGGACGAAGGAACAGGGACACGGACCCGACCCCGCAACAGTGCGCGGCACCTTCCCCTGTGCTGAAAACCGGAGGAACGCTCCACAGCACCGTGTCTACCGACACGGACGCCCGACCTTGCTGGTCTTCCACACGAACAACGCACGCTTCCCATCATTACCAAAACCATGAACATCGCGGGGTGCCGGGCAGGGGCTTTGCGCACCCGATCCCTGTTACCCTACGTTCAGGGAGATTAAGTGATTGCAGCATCAGGGGCTGTATGAGCCTCTTGCCGGACTCGAACCCGGGTCCCCAGCCTAAAAGCCGACCGCCCTAGCCACTAACCAGTTACGCAGCCTGTGCTACAGCTGCGGCTGGGGTGCCGGTGGCCCGCCCAGCAACGAGGCAGGCGACGATCCAAGGAAGGGGGTGTGTATGGGGCACAGGCCAGCTCACCGCCCAATATCCTGCCCTCCGAAAAACAAAACGCAACCGCACGAGCGTGTCCGACGCAAAGAGCCGACGGCGTGTCAATAGGAGGTGGGAAAAGGCAGGCAGCCTTCCCCTATCTATCTTCCCAGCGAGTGCCACGGCCCCAGGGGACACCAAGGCCGAGCGGAACAACATCGCGAGCCCTCCGCATGTTGCCCCCCCCCCAAGCAACATGACTCAACCTCCGGCCCCGGGGACTGTAGGTGAGTTGAGAGACAACGTCCGGGCACTAACCCCCACAAGCCAGCGTATCCCGCGAACAATGGCCCCCACAAACAGGGTGGGGGAAGGGGGACACACCGCCACACGCGCCGAAGGCACCCCTACGGGTGAGCGGCGCTAAAAGGCCTGAACGTGCGGCTCGATGCACACTCCCGCGCCGCCAGACCAGCCCAGTGCATGACTGGCAGGCCTGAATGGCCCTTGGCCCAGGTGCACAGCGGCAACGAAAAGGCCCCAAAAGGTCCTCCCTGCTCCCGGAACTCACCCGCACGACGGCCACCACCTGGTCCCGGGCTGACACCCGAGACGTGCTGCAGACACAGCGTGTCCAGCGAGGCAACAGAGAGATCACAACGCCGACCACACGACCCGAGGATTCGGACCAGCAAGACGGCGTGGCTGGCAAACAGAGACCACCAGGAGGGGCAGGGGAGGTATATATGCCCTCCCCCCCCCCGGCGCACAGGAAGGACGTCACGGAGGCGACCTAGCTAGAGGGCTCACAGACCCCTCCAAAGACTAGAGCGTGTGGGTGGTGCCAAGATGGCACTAAAGGGCCGCCCTGCTGAGGTGGCCCCCTGCGGGGGCCGCGGACAGCCGCATTCCTCCCAGCCTCCCTTTCAGAGTTATGTCCGTGTTCTCTCTTGGGATATCCAACGTAGGCTCGCTCTACTAATCGCTGTATTTATATAGCGTGCAGTATCCATCCAGGAATGTCTAGGCGCTTCACCAAGTTTGCAGAAAGACTAATAGCCGCAGCAGACATGGTGCGTAGTACAACCATCCGAGGACAATGAAAGGCTGAGCCCATCACGCAGGATTCCTATCCGTAGTTCAGAGGATACACGCAGATCGCTGCTGCGTGAGCATTATCCCACTGAGCTATCTTAGGGGCTCAGTGAAGGGGCAGGTTAAGGTCAAGTCAGGGGGCACTTTATGTGGGTTACAGGCGAGTTTCAGACGTCCCAGAACACATCTACTCCGCTCTCCCGAGGCGTGACATTGCCTGAGACCCCAGCCCAGGCTCGGTGTTCAGGGGGTCCCCATAACACGCGTGCCCCACTCTTCCGTAGGCGTGCTGCAGTTTGAGGCAGCCCGAGCTGGTCTAGTGCTTAGGGGTCTCTAGTTCATATATACCCCAGGGTGCTGCCGTCTGAGACAGCTGATCGCTGGCCTAGTACTTAGGGTATCTCCAGTACACATGTATCCCACTCTTCTGAGGGGTACTGGTGAGTGAGACAGCCAGCCCTGGCCCGGTGCTTGGGGGAAGCCCAGCACACATGTACCCCACTCTTCTGAGGGGTACTGGTGAGTGAGACAGCCAGCCTTGGCCCGGTGCTTAGGGGAAGCCCGGCACACATGTACCCCACTCTTCTGAGGGGTATTGGTGAGTGAGACAGCCAGCCCTGGCCCGGTGCTTAGGGGAAGCCCAGCACACATGTACCCCACTCTTCTGAGGGGTACTGGTGAGTGAGACAGCCAGCCCTGGCCCAGTGCTTAGGGGAAGCCCAGCACACATGTACCCCACTCTTCCAAGGGGATGCTGGCCCGGTGCGCTGCGTGTTTGTCCCTAAGCCCCCATTGTGCACTGCTTGGAACAAGCGTCCTTCAGTGGAAACAGAAACACATGTGTTGGAACAATCGGAGGTGCCTGCTCGGGTTTCCTGCCTGTACTCCTGGCTCTGCCTGCCTCAGACCCTGTTCCCGAGACCACCCCCCATGGAAGGAGTCCTTTTATAAGAAATGTGTAGGTTTTATCGCACCAGTGGAACTTTAATCCAACTATACGAGCCTGTCTCTAATCAGCCCTGTGGGGCAGTGAAAAGAGGGGGTGCTGCCCCCCTCAAAGGTAGTGTTTCCAATAGAACCGTGAGGTCGGTGCAGTGAGCCTTCGCTGGGGAGGTCTGTGGGCGCGGTGCTAGGACCAAGGCAGGGCACACGCGACCCGTTATCCTTCGAGGTAGAGAACTCGAAGCCTGTCCAACTGGGTAATAACACACACCCTGGCACGTTCATCAGGGTCGATGCATTCCAGGGACTGCAGGTGCTTTGAATGAAAAGCGCCTACCTTTCAGTAACACGGAACCCACAATCCACATACTCACAAAGCGCCTGGAGGTCAGCAGCGAGCGCTACTCGAAAAATCTAAGCCGCCAGCCCCCGGTCCCCGGCTTACTCATTCCCTCATTTATTAATTCTTACAGTCACAGTAAATCCTTCACCCATTCTCTGAAAGGGTCACTCAATTCACGGACTCACATTCAGCGCGCACCACTTATTCAGCCATTCAACTTTTCACTTACGCACGCACACAGTCACTCCAGACCATTAACACACACCTTCACTCACCCACATTCACTCACTGAGCGTCAGTTACATGTTATCTCAGCCAGTTATACTGTCCCGCCCTTCTTGATTTGTTACGGTCTCATATTAAAATATATTTTAGTGACCTGACTTGATTTTGAAGTTTATAGCTTGTTCATATGTTTTGATTGCATCTTATTGTAAAGCGCCTGGAAGCCGCACTCCTGGCGCTAACTCTGCTGTGTGTGCTACTACCAAGGCTGCCCGGGGGGCCCCGTAGGGGTCCCTCCATCAGGGCGGCCGCCTTAGTGCCACAGGAAGGCACAAGTAAGTAATTTGACTCCCTGGGCAATGACCAGGGGAGGGGTCGGCGGGCCGCGTCACTTCCGGCCGAGGGAAGGGGATAGGGTACATAAGCCTTCCCCCGCCCACGGGAGGGTCTCTTGACCGCTGCCCGTCTCGCTGTTCAGTCGCCCTGTTGTCGCCGGCCGCGGAGCGCTCCCTGGTGAGTTTACTCCTCCCCCCCAGCCTCCCTACGCAGGGGCGCCAGGCCATGCCCGGCTTCGGCACCCGTTCTAGGGGGGGGAGGACAGCTCCTCGAGGGCTCAGGTGATCAGGGGGGTGCTTGGGGTCGTAAGGCCTGGCTGGCCCTGGGCACGACGCAGCGTGCTCGGTCCGGGGGCCTCGCCCAGGGCCCCGCCACCGGGGCTTTTCCCGGCGGGGTCGTTACGCCCTTCCCCACCCGCCCACTTGCCGGGAGATATCCCAATTCCTGGCCGAGCGACAGGCCGCGTCCAGCGATGCGTCGGGGCCCCGTGCATCCCGTCGCCATCCTTCCCTCCCCCTCTGGGCTCTCCGTGGGGGAAGGGGGGCGGGAGGGGGCTTCTGACATGCTGGCTCCGCAGGGCCCAGCGCTGTGCACGGGGTCCGGGGTTTCCCGGGCCGGTTGGCAGTCGACCACGGGCGTTTGTTATCCCGGGCGTGCTGGTCTAATGGGGCCACGCCGAGTCGCACCGCCTCTCCCCTCCCAGCTCATCGGGGTCGCTGAGGGGTAGCTGGCGAGGCAGGTTGCACGCTGCCTGCTGGGGGCCGTCCCCAGGGCAGGGGAGGGGTCTCCGGCCGCAGCCCGGGGACGCGCTCGCCTCCGAGGCGACCTGCTGCCCCATCGTTTTCAAGGAGGATCACACTCCGCGGGTTGGGCTCACCCGGGAGCCTCCACGCCACGCCGTGTTCCTTTCCTCGGGGGGGGTAATGATCCCGGCTCGCTCCGGCGGGCCGCTGAAGGGAGGCGGCGGGGTTAGCAGCGCGCTCGGCGGCCGGGGGGGTCATCCCCAGGGGTAGGAGGGGTCCCGGGCACGGCGCTTCACCCAGGTGAGCGGCAGGCTAGGCGGCGGCCCGGGCGGTGCTTGTCCCGCGAGCAGCTGTTGTGTAAGGGTTGGCGCTGTTGCTTAGAGGGTTAAGCGCCTGTCGAGAAAACCGGAGATCCTCTGTTCGAACCGCAGCAGTGCCATAATGTTCCCGGCGCTTGCGGCCCCGCCCTTGGCCTCGCCTGCCTCCTATCCCCCGTCGCCCTCTACCACCCCCGTGGGGGGGAGGGTGAGCCACGCTGGCCGGGGCCTCGATGGCCGACGGAGGCTCCTGGGAGCGGAGGGGCGGGCTACGCCAGGCTTCTCTTCTCCAGCCGGGGAGGTAAGGCCGGCTCTCAGCTGACATGCTGGGAGGTTGCGGGGCCCTGCGAGTCCCCGTGTGGCTCCGCCGCTCCTCCCTGTGCCTCTGGCTCCCTGCGCTCGTTGCGGGGTCTGTCTCCCTCCGGGGCCTGTCCTCGGTTCACGCGGGGTGCGCTCCCTGACTGGAGGGGGGGGTCCGAGCTGGAGCTTCTGTACCGCGGTGTTGGGCCGGGCCTGCTACTCTGCTCTCGCCGGCGGGGGCGCGGCGTCCTCGTGGGGTGTGCACCGGCGCACCACCACTGGGGGGTCTACTCAGTTTCGCTTTTGGGGGGAGCGCTCCTGGGTACTGTACATCTACAGGAAGACTGTGTTCTCTATCTCGCAAAGTATACCAGCAGTATATGGATAAAAAAAAAAAAAAAAAGAAAAAGAAAAAGTGCCTGTAGATTGCTACGTGCTACTTTCTCTGCACTTGATGGGGACATTGCCCAGGGACGTGGGGAGCGCTTCGCCTTAGGGGGGGGGGGGGTCTGGCAGGACAGGACGGCATACGTGCTCGGAGGGAGCCCTTTGGGTTTCCACGCTCAGGGCACCTGCTGCCCGCATCTGCCTCGCCAGTGCTGCTGCAGTAAACATGGACACATGGGTGCGCATGTATCAGATGTTGCTATCTTTCCGCTGTCGCCATGGGGCAATGTGGGGGTTCTGGATGTCCAGACCCCGTGGAGCAAGCTGGGTACCTGCTGCCCCCTAACTTTCTTCTGTTTGCCACCCCCAGGTCAAGACGGTGTTGCCACCTGTTGCAGGCTCACGCTGGCCCACCACCCCTATCCGACTGCTCACTCACCCCTCCTCCCCCCCCTCCTCCCCCCCGTTACCCCACCAGAGCTGGCTGGGAAACAGGTCAGTTTCGCTGAGGGAAACGCCGTGCCGCTTCCTCTGAGTACGTTTACTCATTACCAGGAGAGTAAGTACAGCCGCTGGGTGTGTTCGCTTTTGGGGACCCTGGAGGAAGTGGGGGCTTCCTTGTCTGGGGGGTTACCTAACGTTTCTCTGCTTCATCTCCACCCAGTTTCTGTGGAGATTCTCGACGAACGACACCCACTTCGACGCTTCGCTCTCCCTTGCCGAGTAAGAACAGGCGCAGCTCGCTGTTGAGCAGAAAGGACATTAGGAGATCTTGGGAGTGCCTATCGCTGTCTGGGTGTTAGCTCATTGCTGTCTTTTCTTGCAGGTGAGCCCAACACTTCAGGAGATTATGGATAGCCAGGGATCCCCGTCGCTCTTCTCGATGACGTCCCAGGTGGATGAAACCCAGCAAGGCACTTCACAAGACGCTCAGCTAGCTGCCATCATCGAACTGGCCAAGACCAAGGGATTGGCTTGGGCCGCAGAACTTTTGAAGGCCAGCGACCCAGCAGACTCCGGGGTCATCTGTGGGGGTTCTAGCATTGAACAGGAGCCTAGCGAAGAGGCAGGCCCCTCCCGGTCAAAACGGACACGCAGGGCAACTAACAAAGACTTCCCGGCAGACCCGCCGCCACTTAAGAGTCGGGCAGCGGCCATCACCCGAAGTGCACCGCTGCCCGTTCCCCCGCCCGTGTCGCAGGGAATAGCCCCTCCCCCGGCGGACGGCACCCCCCTTGGGACCTTCGCCACCAGCGAAGACTTGGGTAAGCTCTCGGACACGCTAATGAGCTTCATGTCAGAGGTCAGAGCAGGTCTCGCTGGGATCAGTGCGAGGACTGCACCCACAGCAGTGAACAACGGGGAGGGAAGGGTATCAACGGCGGCCAACGTGTGGGCCCTCCAGGGGGTTCACACCCAAGGGCATCAGTTGCTCCTCCCTGCTGGAGGGCTCGGATCTAGAGTTTTGCCAGGCCCTGGGTTAGCGGGGTCTGCTAAAGAGACAGTGGCCGTCGAGAAAGATGGTGGCCGTGGACCAGGCACCCAGACCCCGTCTCTCCCGGGTCCATCAAGTACAGCAGGTATTAGCGGAGTGACGCCCGGCGAGGTAGTCGGTCTTCCCGCAGCGGGGGCTCCGGCTACCTCCACACAGACCACACCGAGCCCGCCCCTGGTTGTGCTCTCCTCAGTTATTCAGCCGGCCGTGTCAGCCATTGCCCCTCCGGTGCCTCCTCCGGCAGCGCTCCCAGGGCAGTTGTTGGTATCTCACGCGCCGCTACTGTCAGTCCGCAGCTCCCTGTCCTGGGAGGTGCCCCTTGCGGTTAAAGAATTCATATGGAGGCGTGAATTCCTGGACATCTTTTCCTTACTCTTGCTTGGCCAGCACGGCCAGGACGCCCGTAGGGTTGGTGGCAAAGAGGAGGACAAGAAAGTCAGGTTTCAGGCATGGCCGGAGAAGTCGATAGATAACTTTTTAGCGGCTTTCTCCATCTTTCAGTCAGTGATTTTGGAGAAATTCCCTGAGCAAGGGCAGGCACTGGTGCAATATCAGCGGCTGATTCACACTGAAGCGCAAAAGTGGGGGGGGTCAGGTTGGGTCAACTATCACAGGGAATTTAGAAAAAAGATGGCAGTATGCCCTGAAATGGGGTGGGACCAAAAGGAGGTCCAGTTGTGGATGGACCATATGGGGTCCCGCGGGGCACAGAACACTGTAACGCAGCCCAAGGTGCAGGGGGGGGTTCATCTGGATTCTGAGTCCTCCCAGACGGTCATTAAGGTGTCCAGGCAGACCTTTCGAGGGTCACGCAGGGGAGGCCACAGAGGGGGGTTCAAACGAGTGTCTCCGGGTACCTGTAACCTCTTCAATGCAGGGTCCTGCTCCTGGGGGGTCAAGTGTAGGTTTCAACATGCCTGCAGTAAATGCGGTGGCCGACACCCCGCAAACTCTTGCCTGGCCAAGCAGGACAAGGCTCCGCCTGCTGTCAGTAAATAGGACAACTGTGGCAGCACCGAAGGACACTGCTAGATTCACCTTTCCCGCCCAAGACCCTCCGCGCAGCGCCCCTGAATTTCCTCCCAGTATACCGTGGAATAGTGCACCCCTTGCCCCCCCCGCTCTGTTGCTCCCCTCGCCCAGAAGGGGCCGTCTCCCATCATCCTAAACAACATCCTCCCCCTTCTCAGACGGTACCCCATCAAAGACGATGGGGCTCTTTTACTGGGAGGGTTCTTCGATGGATTCGTGATTCCTTATGTTTGCACTCTGACGTGTAGGGAGGCAGACAACCTAAGGTCTGCCAGGGATCTCCCTCATGTAGTGCAGACAAAGGTCAAGAAGGAACTGGAGCTAGGTAGGGTGGCAGGGCCCTTCAGAGAGCCCCCTCTGGACAACTTTGTAGTTTCCCCGCTGGGGGTGGTACCGAAGAAGGAGCCGGGGACCTTTAGACTCATCCATCACCTCTCCTACCCAGAAGGCGACTCGGTCAACCATGGGCTGCATGAAGGAGCTTGCTCAGTGTCATACTGTACTCTAGATGTGGCTCTGGACTTAGTCAGGAGGGCTGGCAAGGGGGCCTGGTTAGCAAAGGCGGACATTGAGTCGGCATTTCGCTTGCTACCAGTGCACCCGAGCAGCCAACACCTGCTGGGTTTCAGGCTAGATGGGTGGTACTTTTTGACAAATGCATGCCCATGGGGTGCGCAGTTTCCTGTGCATTCTTCGAGGCCTTCAGCTCCTTCTTACAATGGGCGTTACAGGATACTTTCGGGGTGGAAGGGGTCTCCCACTACCTGGACGACTTCCTTTTCATTGGGCGGGATGGCACTCAGGAATGCAGAGCGGCTCTTTCGGACTTCCAGACCCTGGCAAACCACCTGGGGGTCCCACTAGCATCTAAGAAAACTGAAGGGCCGGCGCAAGTACTCACGTTCCTAGGAATCGAACTGGACACGGTGCTTGGTGAATCCAGGCTGCCTCCAGATAAGGTCAGGGACCTGGAACAACAGATCAGACTAGCAGTGGGGAAGGACAAGGCCCCTCTGGCCTTTGTGCAGAGCCTCCTGGGGAAACTTAACTTTGCAGCCAGGGTCATCCCTGCTGGGAGAGTATTTGCGCGCAGACTGGCCAGAGCGACCGCCTCGGTCTCTAAGAAGCACCACTTAGTCAAACTGAGCAGAGGCATGACGGAGGACTTGCTAATGTGGGCGGACTTTTTAGAGAACTTTAATGGGTCAGTCATCTGGCGCGCTCCCTGGGCCAATAGCGCTGAACTTTCCCTGTTACACAGATGCGTCGGGAAGGGAAGGGTTCGGGGCCATCTTAGACCGGGAGTGGTGCGCCGAGAGGTGGCCCAACTCTTGGCAGAAGAGAAAGATTACCTCCAAGATTACTGTGTTGGAACTCTTCCCCATAGTGGTAGCTCTGCACCTTTGGCCGGCCGTGCTTTCAGCGAAAAAGGTACTTTTCTGGTCCGACAACTTAGCAGTTGTACAGGCAATAAACTCACATTCGGCTAGCTGCCCCTTGGTTTTGAGTCTGTTGAGAGAACTGGTGAGGGCATGCTTAAAAAACAATGTTGAATGCAGGGCTCGCCATATTCAAGGGGTTCAGAATGTTGCCGCTGGCGCTCTCTCTCGTTTTCAGTGGCGCCGTTTCCGAGAGGCGTGGCCGAGAGCGAGAGAGGAGAGGACCCCTTTCCCTCCACATCTGTGGCATCTTCCGAGGTGGAACAGCGGATGAGGAGTTTAGGTGAGATGTCATTGGCACCTAGGACGGTGAAGCGCTACAGGACTTGTGTGGACACCTTTTGTGCGAAGATGGGAGCGTGGGACGATGCGGGGTTCCCACTGGAACTTAGAGTGCATAAATTTATTTTGTGGGCCAAGGATGGTGGGAAATCCCACCCCTGGATCTCGGGGCATTTGTCAGCTATAAGTCATCACGCCCGGTTGAGAGGACTTCCTGACCCGACCAAATCCTTTGTCATCAGGGCTGCACTCAAGGGATGGGCGAGGAGCGAGCACCGTTCCCCGGACAACAGGTCTCCCATCAGTTACTCGATCCTGCAGGGGATGCTAGACAGCATGCCCAAGGCCACCCGTTCTGGGTACGAGGCAATCTTATTCTCCACTAGTTTTGCGCTGGCCTTCTTTGGGGCCTTCAGGATTGGGGAGCTAGTTGCGCGTTCCAAGCAGGATACCTCGGGGGTGGCATTAAATATCAGGGACGTGACCATTAGCTCTTCTTGTCTCAGGATAGTGGTGAGACAATCCAAAACTGATCAAGCAGGAAAAGGGAGAGTAGTCCTACTACAGGAGCTGGGGGACGCCAGGTACTGCCCCCTCCTTTTGAGCCAGGCTTATTTGGCCCTCCGCCCGGGGTCTGCGGGGTACTTACTCATTCATGAAGACGGGTCTCCAGTGACCAAGTTCCAAGTAGACCACATCATGAAGATTTGCTTGCAATTGTCAGGACAAGCAGGGGGAGATAAGAGATTTAGCAGTCACTCTTTCAGGATTGGGGCGGCCACCACTGCCTTCCTATCAGGAATGCCGCCAGAGCAGATTAAGCAAGTAGGGCGGTGGAATTCGCATTGCTACAAGCGTTATATAAGGCCTGGAACGGAAGGTTAGGGAGAAGTTCCCTGGGTTATGTGAATCTGTCTGTGTGGACAGGGTGTACGGATTCGGCCCGGTTGGCCAAATGAGGTTGCTGTGCTGTGTTTTTGTTTTGTACAAAAGTAGATCATAGAATATATACGTTTAATAAAGTGATTTCAAATACAACATCTCTTTATTTACCAGGTACCAAGGTCTGGGTAATTGGCCACTCAAGCATCGTTAGAGTGGCACAGTGGGCTGAAATAAGGAAGTGGCGACATGGCTTCTCCGCTACAGAGATCACTTGGCTAGGTTACCCGGGCATGCGGTGGAACGAGCTGAAGAGGAAGTTACACCTGAGACTGGGGGGAGGGAGCAGCCCACCTCACATTCTGATCATACACTTGGGGGGGAATGACCTGACTACGCTAGGGAAGAGGGGGCTGCTCCAGGACATGAGGGATACCATGTGTCAATTGAGTATTCAGCTGGGGTCTTGTGAGTTGTGGTGGTCGGAGATGTTACCGCGCCATGTCTGGCAAGGAGCCCGTTCGGGAGAGGCTGTTGAGATTTCACGCAGGAGAGTGAACAGCGCCATGCGTAAATTCACCCATCAATGGGGATTTGGTTTCATCAGGCATGGTCTACTTAATGCCAGGGCCACTGGAAGTTGGGAAGTGGATGGGGGTCACCTCTCAAGGGTAGGCATGGACCTATTTCTGCTGGACATAAGCGAGGCCCTGGAAACAACAGGCTGTAGGTAGGAATAGCTGCCTTGGTGGGGGGCTCTGGTGGTGACGGGGGCCACCTCCTGAGCTGTGGAGGAGTTACAGGGCGATCCAGAGTCTGCAAGGTACAGAAGGGTACTATTTTGCAGCAGCACAACAGGGTGCTAAGCCAAGGATACCCAGGGATGTATTAGCGGGTCCCCTGGAAGAACTGCGGCGCCCCGTTAGCCTACAGGCGGTTGTGGGTCTGAGCAACCGGGGGCTGCCTGGAACGCTCTGCCCACCTGTCGGGGGGCGTGAGTAAGGGAGTGGACTGGCGGTCCACAGAGGTCAGAGGTGGCCTCTCCCAAGAATTGGTAACCACCGGTTGGCGAGGGCCACGGTGCAAGTTGGCTCATCAGACGGGCAGGCGGCATAGGGGCTAGCCTGCCCTGGGATCGCCCGTAAGATAACCCACCATGTTGGCATATTGGTTATGCAAATAAACCTGCAGCAAATTTCTCCACTAAAAAAGGTGTTGTGTGGTTTATTTATGTACATCACGTATAATAACTGAGTGTTGCCGATATTGGCACTATACCAAGGCTACCCGGGGGGCCCCGTAGGGGACCCTCCATCAGGGCGGCCGCCTTAGTGCCACAGGAAGGCACAAGTAAGTAATTTGACTCCCTGGGCAATGACCAGGGGAGGGGTCGGCGGGCCGCGTCACTTCCGGCCGAGGGAAGGGGATAGGGTACATAAGCCTTCCCCGCCCACGGGAGGGTCTCTTGACCGCTGCCCGTCTCGCTGTTCCCCGCCCTACCGCTCACCCTGCGAACGGGCATAAGAGGGTACGGAGGGGGAAGAAATAACTTATTGTTTTGTGTTGCAGGAGGAGTTACAGGGCGATCCAGAGTCTGCAAGGTACAGAAGGGTACTATTTTGCAGCAGCACAACAGGGTGCTAAGCCAAGGATACCCAGGGATGTATTAGCGTGTCCCCTGGAAGAACTGCGGCGCCCGTTAGCCTACAGGCGGTTGTGGGTCTGAGCAACCGGGGGCTGCCTGGACACGCTCTGCCCACCTGTCGGGGGCGTGAGTAAGGAGTGGACTGGCGGTCCACAGAGGTCAGAGGTGGCCTCTCCCAAGAATTGGTAACCACCGGTTGGCGAGGGCCATGGTGCAAGTTGGCTCATCAGACGGGCAGGCGGCATAGGGGCTAGCCTGCCCTGGGATCGCCCGTAAGATAACCCACCATGTTGGCATATTGGTTATGCAAATAAACCTGCAGCAAATTTCTCCACTAAAAAAGGTGTTGTGGGGTTTATTTATGTAAATCACGTATAATAACTGAGTGTTGCCGATATTGGCACTAAGTCACTGGGTCTGAAGCTGCCCTTAGGCACTCTGTGCCACACTGAAACAAACGAATACAGATATACATGCGCGTGCACACAGGTAGCATACATGCTTTATATTCACCCACCACGCATGATACATACATGAACTCATAAATACTTTATATATTTATATAGCCTCTAACACACCTCATAAATAGGTACAACCAGAAACATATCATACACACATGCACTCATACACAATTACCTACAGACACGTCCCATATATACACACTCAAACATTGGCGCGCGCACACACGCGCAGTAAAAACATACACGGACTGGGACAGACACACATACAGCACACAGGTTCGCACCGTTAGGCAGAGTTCCTCCGCTAGGGACAGACCGACACAGAAGTTCTGCTAAAATATTAGATTAGTTTGTGATCTGGAGACAGGGCTGCCTGCTCTCCAAAAGCCCCGGTCTCTCTTCGGAGACACAGACCGGCACTGGGCGCTAGAAGTCGTAGGTGTTACTTGTTGCAGGTCTGCTGCCACCTAGTGGCCTGAGGGCACTGGATGAATGAAAGGGTGAATGGATCGATAATGAGAGAAAGGATGGACGGATGAGTGAGTGGAAGGATGGATGAGAGAAAAGGTAAATAGATGGATGTATGGGTGGAAGGGTAGATGATGGATGGATGAGTGGATGGATGGATGAGTGAAAGGGTGGATGACAGGCGAGTGAATGGGTGGATGGATGAGTGAACTGAAGGATGTATTGATGAATTGATAAGTGAAAGGGTGAATGAATGGATGGATGAGTGAAAGGGTGGATGTAAGGCTGAATGAGTGAAAGGGAGGGGGGATGGACAGAAGGGTGGATAGATGAGTGAAGGAGTGAAAGGGTGGATGTATGAGAGAAAGGATGGATGAATGAAGGAGTGAAAGGGTGGATGGATGAGAGGATGGATGGATGAGTGAAGGAGTGAAAGGCTGGATGGATGAGAGAAAGGATGGATGGATGAGTGAAAGGATGGATGGATGAGTGGATGGATGAGTGATAGGGTCGATGGATTCATGAATGGATGAGTAGATGGGTGGATGGAAGGATGGAAGGCTAAATGAAAGAGGGATGGAGAAAGGGAGGATGGATGACTGAAAGGGTGAATGGGTGGAAGGATGAGTGACTGGGTGGATGAATGAGTAAGTGAAAGGATGGCTGGATGGGTGAAAGGGTAGATGGCTGGATGGATGAGTAATTGGATGGATGAGTGGAAGAGTGAATGGATGAGTTTACGGATGGATAAGGTGAAAGGATGAATGGAGGGATGGATGAGTGAAAGGGTGGATGGAGAGGTGGATGAGTGGAATGATGTATGGATGGAAGGATAGATGATGGATAGGTTTGCAAATGGATGAATACTGATATGGATGGGCACACAGATGGAAGGACAGAATGAATGGTGAAAGACTGAATGATGGATGAAAGAATTATTACACCTTGTAACCCCCATTATCTTAAGTACATTTCCTATAGATTGACTTTCACATTTATATGAGTCATTGCCTCTATATAATATGTGTGTGATGTAACGCACTCCGACACCCTGTCCTACTTACTTGGGATGAGTAGCACTATAAAAGAAATTAAATACACTTGAGAGAGGGTCTATGTGAAGAGGAGGGTCACCATTGGAGGGTGGTAGCAAGGCCGGACTGGCCGGACCGGGCATATGGCGATTCCCTGGGAGGCTGAAACGGTGGGGGGGAGGGGGCGGATTTGTTACCACAAAAAGACCCACCACATTTGCTCAAAGCTGCGCACATACTGAAAAACCATGAAGTGCACAATTGTCTCAACCTAATATCAACTTCTTTTCACTTGTACTTAAGTGGTTGTCTATTTACTTACTTATGTACTATTGTGTGACCTCTTCTGATGTGTCTGTAAAACTTACCTTTTGTCCTGAATTTTGACCCTTTGTCCTGAATTTTTACACTCACCGTCACCGAATTTGCACCCATGCCAGTTGGTCATCCTATGCCTGTCCTGTCCATACGTCTCACACCACCTCACCCTGTCAGTGTATCCCTAGAAGCCCACGCCCTGTACACGAGTGCCCCAGCTCCTCACACTCAAAACCCCAGTGCCTTTCTTATGGAACCGGTCAAGCTCAGATCAATCTCTCAGGCGTGGGGGGGTAATTTACAGCTTACTTTTTAGGTCTCGCCTGGCGTTAGCAGCGCACATGCGGACGGACAGAAGATGTGCACGCGGGGACTGAATGCTTTACTGGCGGAGTGACACTCTGGGGACTCTTTTTTTGGCTCGGCAAACTGTAATTTTTAATATTTGATGCTTTTAATAAGCAGCACGGCATGCTGCGCTGCTTACTAAAGCAAAAGACACACAATTGATGGACGGAATGCAGAACAAATCAAAACATTCACCCCCAGTCAAGAGATCTGGGTTAAATCCATCATTCTTTTGCTCACCATGCCACCCCAGTTTAGACCTGGCCATATGCAAATCAGTCTTGACCCTGTGCCTCATGGGAACAGTCCAGCCCGAACTGCCAAGCCAGGTCCTCCCTGGACCGGAAACAAGCATCCTAGGACCGGTTTCGGGGTTTCACCCCTCTTCAGCCAGGATAGCTTGATTCCAGTGGCACAGTGAGCCCAGGACCCACGTCTGAGCATACCTGGCACACTTAGGGTGAGAAAGCAAAAGACACACAATTGATGGACAGAATGCAGAACAAATCAAAACATTCACCCCCAGTCAAGAGATCTGGGTTAAATCCATCATTCTTTTGCTCACCATGCCACCCCAGTTTAGACCTGGCCATATGCAAATCAGTCTTGACCCTGTGCCTCATGGGGACAGTCCAGCCCGAACTGCCAAGCCAGGTCCTCCCTGGACCGGAAACAAGCATCCTAGGACCGGTTTCGGGGTTTCACCCTCTTCAGCCAGGATAGCTTGATTCCAGTGGCACAGTGAGCCCAGGACCCACGTCTGGGCATACCTGGCGCACTTAGGGCGAGAAAGCAAAAGACACACAATTGATGGACGGAATGCAGAACAAATCAAAACATTCACCCCCAGTCAAGAGATCTGGGTTAAATCCATCATTCTTTTGCTCACCATGCCACCCCAGAAGGCTGATGAGGGCTGTTAGCCCGAAACCGGTCCCAGGATGCTTGTTTCCGGTCCAGGGAAGACATGGCTTGGCAGTTCGGGCTGGACTGTTCCCATGAGGCACAGGGTCAAGACTGATTTGCATATAGCTGTGTCTGAACTGGGTTGGCAAAGTGAGCTAAAGAACGATGATGGATTCAACCCAGATCTGTGACTGGGGGTGTCTGAAAACTTTCAGCGCTCCGTCTATCATTTCCTTGTGTTTGCGCTGCTTACTAAAAGCATCAAATATTGAAAAAAAGAGTTGGCAATCTTTGATTGTGCTCATTGGAGCGAGTGTTTGCATGCTTGTTCTTTTACATATATTCAGCGTGCGCGCCTTTCACGACTCGCTCCACATCAGCGTGCGCGCCTTTCGCGACTCGCTCCCTCATCCGCACGAAGTTTCTGCGTTTTCTGGGGATTAAGTACTGTTAGTGAATGTTAAGGTCTGCACATTTCCTGAAAGTAGGTATAAGTGTGCTTTCACAGGTGTTTGCTGGCTCAAATGTGTCTCCTTACAAATAAACAATGTTTGTGTCTGGTTGCCTGTGATCGATTACACGCCCTCTCACTATTTGGGCTGTTCTCTTTCTTTCCTGCATTACTTCTCATTTAATTTTCATTCACGACCTCTTTCTCTCTCGTTCTGCATCTCTTTCATCAACACTCTCTCTCTTCCCCTTCCTTAATTGATTCCTGTCTACGTTTCTTACATTCTCTCTCCCCGGCTTCCGCTCTCCTCAAATCCACCTCTCTCAATGTCCCTCTCTTTCTCTTGCACAATGTCTCTCCTCCCTCCCTTATATGTCTCACCTCTCATCTCGTCTTCAAGTGCGCGCGCTCTGTTTCCATCTTGCTGTTTTATAACCCCCATTACGTTTCTTTCTGTCTCCCAACCTTCCTCGCTCCCTTTTCTTTTTCCTCGCTTCTCCTCGCTCTCACACTATCAGCCTCTCTCACCTCCTGTCTCTCTCTCCTAGATCTCTCTGTCACCCCCTCTCGCTCCCGATTCTATTTTTGCTTTTTTAATCTCCGCTCTGTCTTCTACTGCTCTCACTTGCTTTTTTCTCTCCATCCTTCTCTCTCTCTCTCGCCAGCCTCTCACTCTTACCCTCTCTCCCTTTCTCTTTTTCGCATTCATACTCTTTCACTCTTTATCGTTTTCTTGTTATCTTTTTCTCGCTCGCTCTCTTTTTCCTTTTACATCTTCTCTCCCATCTCACCGTCTTTCTCTCTGGCTCCATCCCCCTCTTAATCTCTCTCCCTCTCTCTATTACTCTATGGCTTTAGCTATCTTTTCTCCCCGTGGTTCCTCACTTAACACCACCTCTCTCTCTCTTATTTGCCCTATTCAGCCTCTCTCACCTCTCTCCCCCTCTGTCTCCCTCTCTCCCTGGGATATCCTGTCTCTCACTCTCCTCTCACCTCCTCACTCTTCCTCCTATATTCCTGTGTCTGCCATTTCTCTCTCGCTATCACTTTCTCGTGCAGCCCGTCTCTCTCTGTCTCCAGCGCTCTCTGCAGCCTGTCTCTCCCTCTCTTTACCTCCTCTCTCCCCCGGGTTCCCCATCCGACCCACCCAGCCCGGCAGTCGCCTCAGCAGGTCCCACAGGTTGTTTTCCTCGTGGTCACTGCAGCTTCTCTAAACGCCTTCTGAGAATCCCCCCCGACTCCGCATTTAATTACAGATGATCAGGAAAGCTTGAACAGTGCGGCTCTGCTAATCTGTCTCACTAAAAGCAACGCGCAAAATATCGGCGCCCGCGAAGTTCCACTTTTAATAACAACCCAGCCGTCTTCTGCTTTCTGGGACCTGCGATCTATGCTGAAAGCGTAAATAATAATAACACCCCAGCAGCATGCTGCTTTTTGAGACAGGAGTTCTACGCGGAAAGCGTAAATAATAATAACGACCTGACTGTCGCGTGAGCTCTACGCTAACAGCGTAAATAACAAGCATTAAAAATGCAATAGGTCTCGCCTTTCATTAAGTTAAAGCCATTTGCTTTGCTATACAATACCATTAGCAAAGCAAATGGGTTTAACTTAATCAAAGGCGAGACCTATTGCATTTTCAATGCTTGTTAGTTTCAAGTGATTGGCGCAGTCATGTGAGGGATGGTGCAGCGGGGTTCCAAGCTCACATTACGTGTCTGTTGCAGTACAGAAAAATGGAGCAATTGCTCCTTTGCACCTTTGCTGTGGTTTACCGAACAGGAAATGGGCAAGTGGCTCCATTACAATGTTTGCACCTGTGCAGGGAATAGTTCCAGAGCAATCCGAATTAGCTCTAATTTTCTTTGTTTACTTAAAAAGGAACTGTGCCTGAACATGTAGCATGTCGTTTCGTTTTTCAGTGCTAAGAGTTGCAGTACTCACAAAATGCGCTAGATGGCGGTAATATGTTCAGTCCCAAGGTTCCTTTCCTGGTCTTTTCGTGCTAGGTGCCGTAACTACATACTTTTCAGAGACGTTTTAGTTAATGGTATAGATTTTATGAGACGTTCCAAGCTAGAGGTTTTGCATTGGGCAGGATTTAATATCGGGATCAAGGTGTTCGGAAGTAACAGGCTGCACCTTGGGGTGCCCATAGTGCAGTGGTTAAGACCGGCGGCTCCGGAGGCTGCACTGAGGGGTTCGATTCTCGCCATATTTAAGTGGGAGAAACGCAATGCATAAAATTTATATTTTCTTTCATTCTTATGTATCTTATTTTACTGCTGTGGCTTTCATGTGTTTTAACTGGGTGTATAACGCGGCATGGTTATAAAAGGACAAAGTATGTAATTGCACTCTCTTTTCCGCACAAGTGCGCCTTGATTGCTACAACAGATTGGATAAAGCAAGCGCTAACATTTCCACTAGGCAGGGCTTCAGTTCAGGTAAATTAAAGGCATTCTTTTGGCATTTTGTGCGGCTTTCAGTTGAGAGGCTTTGGAGGCTATCAGGAAGCGGTGCCCAGGCAGTAGCACCTATAGTGCAGTAGGCGCAGGTGCACCGGGCCCCAAAGGGGTGAAGGAAGGTACCACGGCACTCCCATTGGGGATTCTTACGGCGTAACGTAAGGAAGGTGAGGGGGGGCAAGTTACGGGCTTGCTCCATATCACCCTCTACCGGGCAATAGCTTAAATTGCTCCATAACTAGCAATACATTTTCTTCATGACAATGTCCCAAACCTAGGAATGGCTATAATGTCACTCGGCTCATTAATTGATTCCTTTTGAAATTAAGAATAGGTGGTGTTACAGCCAGAATTGCCGACTTTGTGCAGACCTAATGCATGCAGAAGGATGCATAACGTCTCAGCGGGCGTAGAAGACTGGGACTCGGTCAGAAAATATTTGGCAAGCAAGTAACTTTCAATGTTCCATGGACACAATTAATAATAGGTGGCGTTACAGCCAGACCTGCCGACTTAAAATAGTGGAGAAAAAGGTTCAAGTATCGGCGCTAGATCCGCACATCATGTATGAAGCGTAGTGTATATATTGTATTCGGGCAGTCATAAGGGCAAGCCTCCTCAGTCGCGGGGAAATAAATGCATCTGAGTTGGTGTATGAAAGGTGGAAGCGCACCAAACATTGATGGCTTATTTATTCTCTTCCCTTATATGATCGTGGGAGGCGCATCGCGCGGACATGGCAGCAACATGTTTTCAAAATGGCGACCAGCAGCAACTTCTGGAGGGTCGACATATCGGTACCAGCAGACATGGGAAGGATTCCGTGTCCCGTGTGGTAACTGGTTTGTATGCTATATGCAAATGGGCTCAAGGTACATATAGCCAGCTCGCTGTGGAGTAGCATAGCCCAAATGCAATAGAGAGCCTCCCTCACAGCTCTTAAACAGCCTACCAGGGGTCGGTTTTGGTGGAGGGTACGGTTGGGTCAGCATGTAGAGAGGGGTGGTGGAGTAACACTAGAGCTACCTATTTGGGAACGAAGGAAGCGAGTTCAAGTCGCAGTGTTAGCTCAACATCCTAAGGAAGCAAGGTCACGGGTAACGGAACAACATATCAAAGGGCTTCTGGCCAGCCTCGGCGTGGAGCTCATTGGGAGCCTTCACAGCGGCTGTCCCAGGTGTGTACATGCATTATCTGTACGCCTGGTTTTAGCGGGGAACGTGTGCTCATGCCTAGCCTGTGCACAGCCATGCAGTCCCTCTCCTTACACACACAGGCGAAAGCACTACAGGCATCCCCTTTTAAGCTACTTCAGTTCCTGTTCACATGGGCGGGGACAGGTCTCGGGTGTATTAGCTGCAAGTTTATGTAACACGCGACCGTACAATGCTGGGGAGGTAAATCCAGCTGAGACTTGCTTCCAGATTTAATGTGACTTGCAGGGATGCGACCCTTGACCTTGCCAGGTAGGTCGCTCCCCCACCACACAGCTCCGCCTGTGTTGTCCGCCCGCTGCTGCTGCTGGTAAGCTCGCCCCTCCGCTTGTGGCCTCGGTGCCCGTATTTCTTGCTTTCTGTCTCTCCATTTTTCCTTCTGTGCCCCCGCTGCCCCATTGTACTGTGCCCGTATTTCTCTGCTTGTTTTCTCTCCATTTTTCCTTCTGTGCCCCTCGCTGCCCCATTGTACTGTGACCGTATTTCTCTGCTTGTTTTCGCTCCATTTTTCCTTCTGTGCCCCTCGCTGCCCCATTGTACTGTGCCCGGATTTCTCTGTTTGTTTTCTCTCCACTTTTCCTTCTGTGCCCCTCGCTGCCCCATTGTACTGTGCCCGTATTTCTCTGTTTGTTTTCTCTCCATTTTTCCTTCTGTGCCCCTCGCTGCCCCATTGTACTGTGCCCGTATTTCTCTGTTTGTTTCTCTCCATTTTTCCTTCTGTGCCCCTCGCTGCCCCATTGTACTGTGCCCGTATTTCTCTGTTTGTTTTCTCTCCATTTTTCCTTCTGTGCCCCTCGCTGCCCCATTGTACTGTGCCCGTATTTCTGTTTGTTTTCTCTCCATTTTTCCTTCTGTGCCCCTCGCTGCCCCATTGTACTGTGCCCGTATTTCTCTGTTTTCTCTCCATTTTTCCTTCTGTGCCCCTCGCTGCCCCATTGTACTGTGACCGTATTTCTCTGCTTGTTTTCTCTCCATTTTTCCTTCTGTGCCCCCGCTGCCTCTCTCCATTCCCGCCGCTGCGTCCCCTGCGTCCCCGCCCCCCTGACTGCCCATTCGCTGCCCCTGCCTCCCGCCTCCCAGCTGCTCCTCCCTCCCACCTCCCCATATATGGCGGCCGCTGCGCGGTGAGGAGAGCGACCCTTGACCTTGCCAGGTAGGTCGCTCCCCCACCACACAGCTCCGCCTGTGTTGTCCGCCCGCTGCTGCTGCTGGTAAGCTCGCCCCTCCGCTTGTGGCCTCGGTGCCCGTATTTCTTGCTTTCTGTCTCTCCATTTTTCCTTCTGTGCCCCCGCTGCCCCATTGTACTGTGCCCGTATTTCTCTGCTTGTTTTCTCTCCATTTTTCCTTCTGTGCCCCTCGCTGCCCCATTGTACTGTGCCCGTATTTCTCTGCTTGCTTTCTCTCCATTTTTCCTTCTGTGCCCCTCGCTGCCCCATTGTACTGTGACCGTATTTCTCTGCTTGTTTTCTCTCCATTTTTCCTTCTGTGCCCCTCGCTGCCCCATTGTACTGTGCCCGTATTTCTCTGTTTGTTTTCTCTCCATTTTTCCTTCTGTGCCCCTCGCTGCCCCATTGTACTGTGACCGTATTTCTCTGCTTGTTTTCTCTCCATTTTTCCTTCTGTGCCCCCGCTGCCTCTCTCCATTCCCGCCGCTGCGTCCCTGCGGCCCCGCCCCCTGACTGCCCATTCGCTGCCCCTGCCTCCCGCCTCCCAGCTGCTCCTCCCTCCCACCTCCCCATATATGGCGGCCGCTGCGCGGGAGGAGAGCGACCCTTGACCTTGCCAGGTAGGTCGCTCCCCACCACACAGCTCCGCCTGTGTTGTCCGCCCGCTGCTGGTAAGCTCGCCCCTCCGCTTGTGGCCTCGGTGCCCGTATTTCTTGCTTTCTGTCTCTCCATTTTTCCTTCTGTGCCCCCGCTGCCCCATTGTACTGTGCCCGTATTTCTCTGCTTGTTTTCTCTCCATTTTTCCTTCTGTGCCCCTCGCTGCCCCATTGTACTGTGCCCGTATTTCTCTGCTTGTTTTCTCTCCATTTTTCCTTCTGTGCCCCTCGCTGCCCCATTGTACTGTGACCGTATTTCTCTGCTTGTTTTCTCTCCATTTTTCCTTCTGTGCCCCTCGCTGCCCCATTGTACTGTGCCCGTATTTCTCTGTTTGTTTTCTCTCCATTTTTCCTTCTGTGCCCCTCGCTGCCCCATTGTACTGTGACCGTATTTCTCTGCTTGTTTTCTCTCCATTTTTCCTTCTGTGCCCCCGCTGCCTCTCTCCATTCCCGCCGCTGCGTACCCTGCGGCCCCGCCCCCCTGACTGCCCATTCGCTGCCCCTGCCTCCCAGCTGCTCCTCCCTCCCACCTCCCCATATATGGCCGCTGCGCGCGCCGCTGGCGCGCCGAAGGCGCGCCTAAGGCAAGCACGTCTGCACCCGTCCGCGACTGGACCGCGCCCAGCGCCAGAACCCCTGGACCGCGCGCCCCCGCTCCAGCCTCGAGGACCGACGCCGATACGATGCCACCACACTCCACGCTCTCAACCCCGGACGGACGCACAACTGCTTCAAGGCCGCCCCGAAACGCACCCATGGTCCCTTCACCTGCCGGAACTGCAGCTACACCAGCCTCAGAGCCACCGAGGCGCCCGCCAAGAAGGACCTCAACCACCTCCGGTGCATCCTACTGAACACCCGCTCCGCACGCAAACACGCCGTCGAGCTCTGGGACCTGCTCGACACATCATCACCAGACGTCGCCTTCCTGACAGAGACCTGGATGAACGACTCCTCCGCCCCGACATCGCCATAGCCATCCCAGACGGCTATAAGATCACCCGCAGAGACCGCATCAACGCAGTAGGAGGAGGAATCGCCATCGTCCACAAGAACACCATCAGGGTCTCGACCAGCACCGACAACACTCTCAGCACCGCCGAACACATGCACTTCCAGATCCACACGGACCCCAACACCACCCTTAGAGGCACCCTTGTCTACAGACCCCTGGGCCCCGACCCCAGTTCAGCGACTCCATCGCCGACTTCATCAGCACGCACGCCCTGACCTCTACCGACTACATCCTCCTCGGAGACTTGAACTTTCACCTGGAGAACAACAACGACAGCAACTCCACCACCCTGATTGACAGCCTCGCCAACCTCGGCCTGAACCAGCTCGTCACAACACCGACCCACTGCGCCGGCCACACGCTTGACCCCATCTTCTCCTCAAGCTCCCATGTCTCCTTCAGCCACACCACGGAACTCCTCTGGACCGACCACCGCTGCATCCATTTCACCTTCCAGAAACCCACCACACACCACCGCACCCAACAGATCCCACACCGCTGCTGGAGCAAAGTCACCGAAGACCAACTCCGGGCAACCCTCGCTATCAGCCCTCCCACCGACCCATCCAACACCGACGACGCTGCCTGCAACCTCAGACGATGGATGGACGACTGTGCCAACACCCTCGCCCCGCTGAAAAAGCTCACCTACAGCGACACCACCAAAAGAGCCAGCTGGTTCACCTCGGAACTCCTAGCTTCCAAGCGTACCTGCCGGAAACTAGAGAAGAAATGGCACAGCGATAAGACACCGGACAGCCACACAGCCCACAAAGACGCCATCCGTAACCACCACCACCCTCATCAGGTCCGCCAAGAGAATCTCCTTCAAAGACCGCCTCGACAACAACGCACACAACAGCAAGGAGCTTTTCAACATCGTGAAGGAACTCTCCAATCCCAGCTCCAACACCAACGACATCCCGCCGTCGCAACCCCTGTGCGATTCCCTCGCCACCTTCTTTCACCGCAAGATCGCCGACATCCACGACAGCTTCAACACCCAGACAACCCCAACTAAGATCGATACACCAGACCCGCCACACACCATCGACCACGACCCCCTGCCAGCCTGGGCCAGCGTGAACATCGAGGACACCATCAAGACCATGAGCACAATACACACCGGCTCCCCGTCAGACCCTTTCCCGCACCACATCTTCAACAAAGCCAGCAGCTCCATCGCACCCCACCTGTGCAACATCATCAACCTCTCCTTCGAGACCGCGACCTTCCCAGAGAGCTGGAAACACGCAGAGATCAACGCCCTTCTCAAAAACCCAAGGCGGACCCGAGAGACCTCAAGAACTTTCGGCCCATCTCTCTGCTTCCGTTCCCAGCCAAGGTCATCGAGAAGATCGTCAACAAACAGCTAACCCGATACCTCGAAGAAAACAGCATCCTGGACCCATCCCAATCAGGGTTCCGCAGCAACCACAGCACTGAGACTGCCCTCATCGCCGCCACCGACGACATCAGGATCCTGCTGGACAATGGTGAGACCACAGCCCTCATCCTGCTGGACCTCTCCACCGCCTTCGACACTGTCTGCCACTGCACTCTACGCGCACGCCTCCACGACGCAGGGATCCGAGACAAGGCCCTGGAATGGACCACCTCCTTCCTCGACGGCAGAACCCAGAGAGTCCGCCTCCCACCTTTCCGATCCGAAGCCTCCGAGATCATCTGCGGCGTACCCCAGGGATCGTCCCTCAGCCCAACACTGTTCAACATCTACATGTCCCCGCTCGCACGCATCGCCAGACAACACGACCTCAACATTATCTCCTACGCCGACGACACTCAACTGATCCTCTCCCTCACCAAGGACCCCTCGCCGCCAAAGCCAAACTCCATGAAGGAATGAAGGCCGTCGCCGATTGGATGAAGATCAGCCGACTAAAGCTGAACACGGACAAAACGGAGGTCCTCATCCTCGGCTCCAACCCCTCAGCCTGGGACGACTCCTGGTGGCCAACGACGCTGGGAGCAGCTCCGACACCCACCGACCACGCACGCAACCTGGGAGTCATCCTCGACTCAACGCTCTCCATGACCAAGCAAGTCAACGCAGTCTCCTCCTCCTGCTTCAACACCCTCTGCGTGTTTCGCAAGATCTACAGGTGGATCCCGACAGACACAAGAAGAACAGTCACCCAGGCCCTCGTCAGTAGCAGACTGGACTATGGGAACGCCCTCTACGCGGGAGCCCCGGCCAAGCTCATCAAGCGACTGCAACGCATACAAAACGCCTCCGCACGACTGATCCTCGACGTACCATGCCACAGCCACATCACCCCCACTTGAGGAACCTGCACTGGCTCCCCGTCGACAGGAGGATCACCTTCAAACTCCTCACCCACGCACACAAGGCACTCCACAAAACTGGCCCAGCCTACCTCAACAGACGACTCTTCTTCTACGTCCCCAACCGCCAGCTCCGCTCTGCCGACCTCTCCCTCGCCACCCTCCCCCGCATTCGAAGAACAACCACCGGCGGCAGATCCTTCTCACACCTCGTCGCCAAGACCTGGAACACCCTTCCACTAAGCCTACGAAAGACCCAAGACCTGCTGACCTTCAGGAGGCTACTCAAGACCTGGCTGTTCGACCAGTAGCAGCATCCCCCCCTTCCCTCTCCCCAGCGCCTTGAGACCCTCGCGGGTAAGTAGTGCGCTCTACAAATTCTGTGATTGATTGATTTTGATTGATTGATTGATGAGCGCCCTGGCAGGAGGAAGATGAACCGTTAGTCGCTAGGGTAGTTTGGACAACTTTCAGTGCCACCGTAATGGGGACAATTGTGGTACGTAAGCACAGTAGCGGGCCTAATTATTGCAAACATGAGATGTATCACGGTATTACATTATTTTGGCATCATTAGTAGGATTAAACGACTGGTCAAGCTGCTTTAGAGGCCACAGGGTAGAGGTGGTGATAAGGTACCGTGTTCATAGGCTTCATCTCAGGTGCGGCTAGTTACGCATCATGTGATATTTTACCATAATTAAACAAGCCCCCACATAGGGAGCAACTTCAGTTAGTAGGGGGAAGCGGTAGCTTTAAGGAATATCTTCTCCCCACGCAAAAACACAAGTTGCAAGGCGTGAGTGCGGTCTCCCGGCACATGGGATGCCTTGTGGGGTTCCCAAGAGTCATCAGCGAAGTGCACATTGCTGTCATCAGCCGGTTATAAGCTGATTGGGCTCCGGGTGGGCGAGTGAGGGGGCTGACCTGCTGGTGGTTCCAGTCTATCTGGCATCACCCGAGATGCTCAGTTTATGTTCTTTGGGTGCTGAGCTCCAGGCACCCTGGCTGGGACAATGCGGTAGTGGAGGCCCTGGGTTGGGTCGCTTCCTCCAGGATGGAGGGTACTGGAACTATACATGGTGGTCATACGGTTAAGATGTTCTTCATAATGATACTGATTGATGATCTACCGTTGGAAGGGAATTGGTGGAGTAAAGGGTTATCTCAACTCCTCCGTGGAAGAGCAAGCCCTTACAGTGAGTATGATTCACATCATCTTAGTGCAACAGTCAATCAGGCCTACAGCATATGGATATTTTTGGGGGGTTGACAGGCTGCAATAGGGGGGGCAAGCTGCTCTCCCCGTGGGGGTTTCTAATGAATAATATAAAAGTGCCCTGTTAAGTATGCGGTTCCTTTACTCGCTTAGCGTGGGAGCATTTCCGTGGGTCCAGTATGGAATAAGTACGGGGAGCCGCTAGATTGTACACCGCCCGGTCAATTTAGTCATCCACGCTGGCAGGAACGATATGTTCCCACCGGGCAGGCATGGTGTCAGCGAGGGCTTGTTCGCAGCCATGTCCACAATTAGGCAAAACTTACCAGCACCATTAATATGGTGGTCGGAGGTAATATCGTAGTTGGTCTGAAAAAGGGCAGTAAATCTTTATCCAAGCTATACGGGGCTATTATGGAGCACAGTCAGCGCCAGGGGGGGGGAGGGTGAGTGCGCCAGGGAGCTTCTCACCCTGTGGCGGAGCGCAGACAGATAACAGCAAAGGGGCATGCACAGCAATGGAGGATCAGCGACTGGATGGACCCCAGGAGGGGGTAGGATGGAAGTGTGCAGAGGGTAGGCGGGGAGGGGACTGACCTGCTGGTGGTCCTGGACTCTACTGCCCGAACCCGCAACATATGGACTGAGTAGAATCTTCGGGAGGTTGCCTGTGTTCAGGTACCCCGGAGGGCCGGTGCGCTATGCGGTGCCCTGTGATTTCAAGTAATGATCTGTTTGCTGTAGCGCGTTGGGGCCTGCTGGCACAATGTGCGCAGCTGAGTGGGTCGGCCGCTTCGGCCAAATTCTAATTCAAGTGTAAGGCCAAGCTGAAGTTCAAATGTAATGTCATGCCTAATTTCCTTACTGCCTTTGACATGTTGATGTCGCTAAAGTCTGATGCTGTGAAATAATGATATATATCCAAATGGAATACTTTTACTCTCGTAATGGTTTGTGGTGAGTCACCTGATTTGATGTGAATAAAAAGTCTACGCCTTGGACAACATAACCTGATTCCGAAAGTTCTTGGGCCCAGCGGGGGCAGAAAGGGGTCAGAAGTGGGAGAGGAGTGAGTGTGACGTTGTGCGCGTACTATAATTTAACACTTTATACTTTATGGGTGAGGTGTCCTGTACCTCATTCTCAAGACCCACAAATGTTTATGGGCATGGCGCAGATGCAGGAAACGAAAAACCTCAGTATCTGCCATCTCATATTCAATTTTTAGTAGGTGAAATGCTTTTAGACTCTTCGGTCTACAAACATCGCTCAGGGTAGCTATCCACATAGCATTCCATCTCTTGAATCCTGTTCTGATAAAAGTCTGCATGGCCAGAATGTGTCCATAAGGACAACATTTGACAACTGTCACAAAACCTGCATTGCCTTGCCGCCTAAAGAAGTATTTATGGGAGCACTTAAAAATGAACCTTTTTCACCTTCACTAATGAATTTAGTGATGTTAGGTATTTTAAAGGAAAAAAACTGTCCATTGTTCTCTTGAATGAAGACAATGAAATGTTTGCTAAAACATTAGTCCAAACACTTGCCTCTCTTTGTGATAGCCTAAATGGCTTTATACGTGCACAAAGGACATGTAAGTATGTGTGGCTATCATTGTTAAACTAAACTTAATGATTAAGGCTTGAATGCAGTAGGTTTTGGCACATTTTATTGGGATTGGATTTGAATAACAAATCGTATAAAAGATCAATTTTTATTTATTTTTTATTTAACAAGGGTCGAGAGAGGAATTTGCAGTATGGAGGACAATAAACAGTTGAGTTGATTTACATAGAAAGATGGTCAGGGAAGCCAAGTTGCAGGTCGATGAACTCCGAGGACACGCACATTACACATACTTAAACACATTTACACTTTTATATTTTACCTGGCTGATGGTGAGCAGACAGACGGCTGGATGCAGCCTTTAGACCATGTTGGTGACACTTCTGGTCAGTTGGGTGTTTTTAAGCTAGCTTTAATACTAGCTTATTTGGAAAGGTTATTGAGCTCTTGGGGACAGGGGGCGGGTTTCAGGGTACAGAGTAGGAAAAAGTAGCGCAATTGGGAACTGGGAGCAGGTGCGCATTAACAAATTGCAGTGATCAAGTTGAAGTGTGACAGATGAGGGTCCAGGTCATAAATTGTTTTGAAGATTAAGGTAAAGATTTTGAGCTGGTCTTTGCCATTGCCTGCAATTCAAACACCCTAAAAATAGGGTGGAGAGATGGGGGATGTATGACGATACCACGCATGCATTACATCGCATGCCATTAAATCGCGGTTTTAACAACGCAAGTCGTTACAACGACTTGCGTTGGAGGGCGCTGGACTTAGGAGTAGTTTAATTTACTATTCCAACTCCAGCCTACGTACAGTAGGGAAGGTGTTGGATAGTAATTTAAACTACTCCTTGTCCTATAGCGCCCTCCAGTGCAAGTCGTTGTAACGACTTTCGTTGTAAAAACTGCGATCTAATGGCATGCGATGTAATGCATGCGTTCTAAAGGTTGTTTCCCAGAGATGGGTTCTTTTTAGGTGAAGAATGTTCAGGTTGAAAATCTGATAACATTGTCAATGGGAGAGAATGTGTCGAGTTCCATGAACAAGTGGTTGCAGTAATCTAGATTACTAATAACAGATGTACAAAGGAGATTTGTATTAGGATGGAAAGGGAGCTGATGCTGGATTTTTCTAATGCTTGGGGGCTGATGCTCTGTCCCTTGGCTGCGGAAGAGATGATTCCTCAATTGTGAATCAATAGCATCAATAATCAGTCCCTCGTTTCTCCCTGTGGAGGATGGAGTGATGGTCTCTGAGATGGGAAGGAGATGAGAAGGTTGGTGGAGGTAGGAAGTTTATCCATTCGATTTTACAGCATTAAGTAGAAGAAAGTCCATGGCAACGTAGTAGCAGATAGTTAGGAGACAGTTAAGTGCAAGGTAGAGATGTAGGAATGTACCTTTAGGGTGAAAGAGGGTAAAGAGAAGATTTGTGCGTCATCCACATATATGTGTACAATACGCCAAAGCAAGAAATAATTGCTGCCAAACAGGAGTTGCAGAGCATATTCATTGCAGTGACCCCAACAGGATGAGAGATGGATGCTGAATAGGCCAATATTGAGAAAAACTGTTGGAGAGGTAAGAAGTGAACCACTCAAGCAACCCTATCAGTGACAACTAGTGAGAAAAATTATTGGCTATGTGAATAGCACAGAACATTTAATGATTAGCGTAAGAATTCACATAAAATAAAAAGCTACAGATGTGGGTATGTTGGGCACATAGCATGAAGTGAAGAATAACATTCAATTTGAGGGCATGAGGAAGGAAGATGGACACTGCGAAACTATGTAGAAGTACAACTTTACAGATAGTAAATTAAATATATGTATGTGAAAATGTACAAGACATGGTATTAGAAGATGATTACAAAAATAATAAGAAAAATGGGATCATGGTTGGTATCCAGAATATGTAAATTAGAAATAAGATCGATAAACCACACTGAGTTGCTCATATAAATTATGGAAATGTTGAATTTTGTAGCTTATACACACTAATGAGCAAAGAATCATATATGCACATGCTTTATGTATCGGATGATAGACTGGAACTGCGGTGAAGGCAAAAGACACACAATTGATGGACGGAATGCAGAACAAATCAAAACATTCACCCCCTAGTCAAGAGATCTGGGTTAAATCCATAATTCTTTTGCTCACCATGCCACCCCAGTTTAGACCTGGCCATATGCAAATCAGTCTTGACCCTGTGTCTCATGGGAACAGTCCAGTCCGAACTGCCAAGCCAGGTCCTCCCTGGACCGGAAACAAGCATCCTAGGACCGGTTTCGGGGTTTCACCCCTCATCAGCCAGGATAGCTTGAATCCAGTGGCACAGTGAGCCCGGGACCCACGTCTGGGCATACCCGGCACACTTAAAGCGAGAAAGCAAAACACACACAATCGATGGGCGGAATGCAGAACAAATCAAAACATTCACCCCCAGTCAAGAGATCTGGGTTAAATCCATCATTGTTTTGCTCACCATGCCACACCAGTTTAGACCTGGCCATATGCAAATCAGTCTTGACCCTGTGCCTCATGGGAACTGTCCAGCCCGAACTGCCAAGCCAGGTCCTCCCTGGACCGGAAACAAGCATCCTAGGACCGGTTTCGGGGTTTCACCCCTCATCAGCCAGGATATCTTGAATCCAGTGGCACAATGAGCCCGGGACCCACGTCTGGGCATACCCGGCGCACTTAGGACGAGAAAGCAAAAGACACACAATTGTTGGATGGAATGCAGAACAAATCAAAATATTCACCCCCAGTCAAGAGATCTGAGTTAAATCCATCATTCTTTTGCTCACCATGCCACCCCAGTTTAGACCTGGCCATATGCAAATCAGTCTTGACCCTGTGCCTCCTGGGAACAGTCCAGCACGAACTGCCATGCCAGGTCCTCCCTGGACCGGAAATAAGCATCCTAGGACCGGTTTCGGGGTTTCACCCCTCATCAGCCAGGATAGCTTGAATCCAGTGGCACAGTGAGCCCTGGACCCACGTCTGGGCATACCGGGTGCACTTAGGGCGAGATAGCAAAATACACACAATTGATGGAATTGCGGTGAAGGGCATAAACTCAATTGAAAGTATGATCAGAGAGGTGATGGAAACAGATCACTGAATAATGTTCGAATTGTGGACAACTTCTTGAATATAGTTGAAACACAAAGGAAATTAATACAAAAAGATGTGCAGTTTAGATGGGATGATGTGTGAACAGAAAGGACTGAGAGCATTGCGAGTGAAGATCCTGTGTTGGTAATTTTGGTGCCAAAGGTCGCACTACATTTACCGTGGGTTCTAGTAATGTGTGTTTTGGAGGTTTTGACCCAGCTAATGGAAGAATAAAAGAAATGTTGCATTTGTCTCTAGGGGGGGGGGGTGAGTGGTGACGTACGGTATTCTGCAGTGGAGATAGAGTATTTGAATATTACTGGTCAGTCATTCAATTTAAAGCTATGCTGACCACAAGCCTTTTGCATATATCTTTGAGTATTTGATGGATGTGTAGCTCCCAGAAATCCAAGTGTGGATCATGGAGCATAATTTTGAGGTACAATAAATGAAAAGTTTGCAAAAGTTAGTAGCTTATTGCCTACTGAGATTCCTGAGCATCCAAGAAGGAGATAAAATAAATGGAGGACAAAAACAGAGTAACAGTTGGTCATGATGGTGGGAGAGGGACAAGTCCAGAGTAATGGAAAATGAGGTGAAGTGATGAAGAAGGACCCTTCATGAATTACATAAAAAAGAAATTTGTGAATGGTTTGACTGATGGAGATCAATTTCCAGAAGCGAAGACGTTTCTGTGTTGTTTGCATGAGAGTAAACTTCTGAGGAGGACTTCGATTGTACCACTTTTAGTCGTAAGAAACTGAATAATACTGTAAAGGCAATTCGATTCAAAAACTTTATTTGGTATGTAAACAACCATAAAAGTAGTTGACAATAAAATAATAACACATGATTACACCAAGCGTAAAAACACGAGCAGTTACAAATAGCTATATACATCAATAACAGGAGCAAAAGTACATGACTGAAAATTTGGACTTCCGTCCAGTGTCTATTAAATTCATCATGACATCATAAAACAATACTTTTGCATATATTGATTGCTTTGGTGATAAAAAGTGCAACTGTAAAGCATCCTGAGCGTTGTATGGCTTGAGCCAATAATTCTGATTTTGTTACACAAATAAAATATAAGGTGAAAGAGTGCTGTGCATGAGCCAGTAGTGGCAGAAAAAATTGTAAGTCAACCACCTTTGTCGCCAACAGACGTTATTGGGAAATCATGTTTCAAGTTAACTTTGGATTTCCTTACCCCGTGCATGTCTTGTGAGAAATATTTTTGGATTTAGGTGGAATATCAATAAATACTGTTACTGGTATATCCCATTTATGTCACTGAAAGATAGAGAGGCTGCCTGCAAAAGTATGTCTATGTGGTTAGGTAATGGAGGACTGGGATGAGTAGGCAGGAGTGCAGTGAAGTATCCCATATAAAGAAGTCTAGAAAAATATAAGAATAACTAAGACAGGTGATTTTGTTTGAAGAGAATTGAACACAAATCTGGTGACTGGCCCATCTTATTCAAGGATAGGCATAGGACAAGCCAAAAGGAAAGCGAAGTCTGCGTTTTCCTCATCATGGAAAGAGATAGAGAATAAGAATAATGTGGTGAAGTAGAGGATTAGACAACTGCAAAGTACAAGAAATTGATTAAAAAATAGCCAAGGAATAACTTTTTAAATAGCATATTAGAGGTATATGTTTTTTGTTGAGAACATCACAGGCATGGGTGTGTGCTGGAAGTATTGTGTTGTGAGTTAGGGGGAGATGTTTTAGGATTGTGCACTTTGTCTTTATTTGTAGGTGCACTGAATGTTAGAACATTAACATTATGGAACTTGGTGATGCTTTATAGCTGTTCTGTATTGAGCAGTAAGCCACAGTAACGCTAGAGATCTGATTATCTGTGAAAAGTAAATTATTCTTAAAAAATCAAGGTAACCGAAGCTCAATGTAAATTCTTCAGGGGGTACAAGGGATTATCTGATTTCCGAATGGGATGACATTCAGTAGTTAAGGTTGTGGGTAAGAATGTGAAAGAAGTGGCTTTTGGTGTTTGTCTTATGCACGTGTAAGAGTGAAGTAGAGTGTTGAATGTAGCAGTGTGGCTGTCAATCACTTTTTTGAGTGAAATTATTCAACAACTTCACTGGCAGTAAGTGCAGAAGATGTGATAGATTTGTGTAGTCGGGGAGCAGTAATGTTAAGGTAAGAGATAAAGGGTTTGATAAGGCTGGAATGAACATGGATTCCAGTATTAGTATGATTGGGTTTTAGACAAGAGCAGTGGTGAAGGCAAGAAGCAAGTGTTTTTAAGATATCAGGACTTTGATATTTTTTCCAGCGGTGCATCTGGGATCGCACTTTAGTTATTAAAGATCAATGCCAGGGAAGATCCAGGGTAATGTGCTTGTATCATCATAGTTCACAAAGGGAAGTGTGAATCTAATGTTAAGTGTAGTGTTTTGTGAGTTTACTGAAGGAGTTGGGATCAGATGAAATAATGAGATTGTTGTGCACTGTGTTGTGTTAATTAGGGAAGTCTGGAGACGGGTGAATTAGGTGACTACTGGGTGGAGGTACTATGAGAAACAAGTGGATGAGGATGTGGTCAAAGGAGGATAAGCACAGGGAGATTTGATAGTTATTGATGTGCTGAGAGATTTGTATGCAGTCAAGAGGATTGCAGTGTGATTGAATGGAATATGTAATGTTTAGCGTACGGCCAACAAGAAGTTGTGAGAAGAGTGTGTTTCTTTTGTGGTTTAGTTGAGAACAGTCTCCAAATATAACCAGTGTCAAAGGGGTTTACTTGATCTAGGATGTTGTTCTAGATTCTTGAAAGTCTGGGTGGATGACCGATGACAATGTGTGTCTAAAATTGTACAATGATGCTAATGGTCAGTTGTTCAATTGTCACCAAGTTGAAGTATGGGCAGGTAGTTCTCAATGATTTGTTTAGAAGAAGACCTACTCTGTAGTCTGTTACGCATGATTGAGGTGAGTGTGTGAAGGGCTGGTAAAGTTGGATTGCTCTTATGTTGAGAGTATGCCTTGAGGCAGATGCTGTGCAATAGTTCTGGTTATACGAGTATGGGGTGAATAAGAGAGCTAGGGGTATTGCACACAGAGTGGGCAGTGTGATCCTGGTGTAAATGTTCTAGTAGAAATATTTATCAACATTGGTGGCTGCAAGAGTTTCTGAAGTGACAGATATGGAATTTTGGAGGACAGTGATTGTAAGGAATGAGGAAGACATGTTGGATGACTTTGGAGCGAAGATAACATTTGTGATTGAAAAATGTTTTGGTTTTGTCAAGTTATAGCGAGGACAAGGAGTGGGCCTTTGTAAGTTTCCAGGTATTGAGGGGTACAGGGTTGTCTAGCACTGACTGCAATTGGGATTGTAGCTTGGCTTTCAGAGATTGGACATCAAAAAGGATCCATTGCTCTGCATGTGGTGCTGGCGGGTTAAAGGTTCTGAGATGCAAGTGTGGATCTAAGAGTGAGGGAAGTGTGTTTCTGAGGTCATAGAAGCTGTTGGAACTGGGTGAAGTAGAGAGATTGTTGTGCACTGTGGTACAGCAAGCAGGGATAAAGTATAGAATTTTATATCTAAAGATGAATGAGTTGACACTCAGTGAATCATTGTGGAAGTAGTGTAACTGGCATGTGCATGCAGGCATGATCAGAGGGATGTGGACACGGAGAGCCAGAAGTAGCCTCTGTGTCCAGAGGTCAGTATGAGGTTGTTGTGTTGTGAGTGGAGCATGCGTGAATATTAATGAGTATCTGGTCAGCGTGCAGTAGAGAGGAGATTGTATTCTGTATGTGGGTGTTTGTGTATCTTTTACAAACCCTAAGAATGTTCAGAGGGACCAGAGTGTGAAGGTGATCTAGAATGTTGTCAAGATCTTAAAATAAAGCTTTTGTGGGTTCAGGTCCATTGTAAATAGCATGTGCATTAAATGGGGTGGTGACAGTGTCCATCAATTGCTCAAGTGTTAGTGAATTATTGCTTTGGAGTATGGTTGTGAAAGCTGTCAGTGATGTTGTCAAGAAAAGGCTAAGCCAACTTTACATGATGATTGAGGGAAATAGTTGAAGGTTGCATGGTGAGTCACTAATGCAGTGTGTATTCAGAAGACTAGGTGTATTCATGTTGACAGCTTGACTACTGTCCCTGTCAGGTGCTTCACACATGTGGCACAGTGGTGGCAGCATTAGTGTTCTGCTGGTCACTGTGATCTTGGGTCGTAGCACCAAGATCCTATGCACTTAAGCATGTGTGTGTGCTAGTGTGGTGGTGTGCAGTGTATGAGTGAACAGAGTGACACAGGTTAGAAGCCCTTGACTGTTCATATACACAACATGGCTATGAGTATGCTTTGCTAGTGGAAATGTATTGCTGCCATTCTTGAGATTGTAGGAAGGGAACCCAGACACTGAGTGATACAGAGGGCTGCTGATGGAACAGTCATTTGATGGACGGTAGGGTTGTGGAACTGCAGTAAATGTTAGTTCTAGTTCCCAAAACACTCTAATTTCAACCTAAATGAAACCTTTTCCAATATTTAGTCACATTGGTCTCTCTTGCTGATTTCTATCAGATTTGGCTGTTTTTAGTGAAGGTGAAGACTGCTCACACCTCCTCTGTGCATCTGTTGTGGGTGCTTCAGCCTCGAGCTAATCCTGCTGTAAGGAGCATCACTCAAGACAAAGGTGTAGGGGCGATTTATATTATGGCGGATGACCCGTTGTTCTGCCAGAGGGATATGGAGTAGATTACTCCTTCCCCTAATGGAGGGGCCGAATGTAAAATGTATAAATCACCACCAAGCTGACACACTGCACTGGACTCCCCCGGTGTCTAGTTTTCAGAAATGTCAGCCATTTAGCATGGCAGTATGGCAAGAAAAACCCCACTCTGCCGGACCATATGTGAAGTTTGCACCCAGACCAATTTAAATTTCCTCTCGCTTGCCATGGGGATGGGGATGCTCTCAGTGCGCCAGGCATCCAGAAAGACTGTTGGAGCTTTAGAGGCTTTAGGGACAGGGGCTAAGCCCAATGACAGGGCGGGCTGCCCACACTTCATATTTTGTCCTGGGGGCCTCTCACCCCCAAAAAATTAACTCTTCTATTCACTATTGATTTAGCAGGCTTTTTATCCCCTGGGGAGCAGATTAGGAGCAAATACCCCTCAAGGGGGCAGAAAAACTGTTGATCCAGGGGATATAGGGAGCACAGACTCCAGTCAAAACAGTAAATGTAACAATTTCCCGGTGGTCTAATGGACATTCTGATTCTCTGGGGCAGATTGAGGTTAAACACCCCTTATATGCCACCCCAGGGGGGTAGAAAGATTAGTATACTAGTATGCCTGGGGCAGGAGGGATCAAGCTGCCATACAATCTTCTCACTAACTCCTAAAGTGGAAGAGCAACCTGCAGGATTATTGTGGAGTGTTTTCCTGTGTATACTCTTAGGCTGTACATGTAACTCGTAGAGCTCTCGCACAACATGTACATCCTGATGCTGTAACTAGTTCATACTTGATATGTATTGCCTAAACAGAAATCCCCCTTTGTACAAGATCAAGGACTCATTGACTGTTATAATCTTTCCAAGAAGAAATCTCTAGAAACTTGGCAGACAAATGTTCCACTACAGGCTGTATTTTGAACAGTCTGTCATGGTATGGGTGATCCTGGGGCAATGCAGCTGAATTATCATTCAAAAGCAACATAGGCTCCAAAATCAAAAACCTAGCTGTGCTCATGACCAGTGCAAAGCTGGGTGTTGCCCAAACCGCATGAGTAGAAGGACTGTACAGTTGGGTTGTGTAGGTTTCCATGTTAGGCTCAGAATTTCTTTTAACTCCACAAGTGACGTGGGTGTCTCCAGGTGTGCCCCCGATTGAAGCAACAGAATGCCTCCATGATTCCTCAGAAACTGAAAGGCATGTAAATTTGTTTGGTGCTTAATATCCTCAAAGAAATCTTTCTCCAGAAAAAGATGGAAGTAGTTAATGGAAACAAAATGCAGTATTGACCTTACATCCCAGCACCAACAGTCAATGGGGGAATCTGTGCCTGAACTAAATTAGGAGTCTGCCAAGTGAGCACTCTGCCTGTACTCTGCACTGTGCCTGCCTGCCTGCCTGTACTCAACAATTTCTTGAAAAACTATGAACACTGTAGGAAAGTGCCCCTTTTTGCATGGTTACCCCCTAACATTTGCCAGATACATGTTGCCAACTTGACTGAGTATGCCCTGGGTCCCTGCCAATCAGACTCCCAGGGCCTGTGTTCTTTCCCAATACTGTACCTTTTTCTCCACAATTGGCACACCTTTGGGCCACATGCAAGTCCCTTGTAAAAGGTACCTCTGATACCACGGGCCTTGTGACCAGAGAGGGCCTCTGAGGGCTGCAGCATGTATGATGCCAACCTCAGAGACCCCCCACCTTAACACCCATAACCTGCCACTGCAGGCTGCGTGTTTTGGTGCAGACCAAACTGAAGAGTCGAGATGGCATACATCCCTGTGTGCCATGCCCACCCACACTGCCTGTGGCATGGGTAAGTCACCCCTATAGCAGGTCTTACAGCCATAAAGGCAGGGTGCACCATACCACAGGTGAGGGTATAGTTGCATGAGCAATATGCCCCTACAGTGTCTGTGCAATTCCCAGACATTCTAAGTGCAGGGAAGCCATTTTGAGTACATGGGCTAGGAGTTTGTTAGCACAAACTCCACAGCTCCATGTTGACTTTACTGAAGATTGAGAAGTTTGGTACCAAACTTCTCAGCACTTTATACCCACACTGATGCCAATGTTGGATTTAATGTAAAATGCACTCAGAGGGCATCTTAGAGATGCCCCCTGGAAAATGACAAGCCCTGGTGTGGTTCTTAAATGGCTACCCACCATGCACCACCTCTAAACAGGTTTCTGGCCCCTGGGTAGACAGCCTCCGCTCTCTGGGTCCTGAAACAAAGCACATCCTGGGAAGAGGTGTCATGCCTGCTCCCCCAGGATGGGCAGGGTCCACGAAGGGGAATATTCAAAGGCCTGCCGCCTTTGTTAGCTACCCCTGCTGCTATCAGCGACTGGCTCCTACTGGTTCTGATTCCCACTTTGGGCAGGAGAATCAGCAGGAAAACCTAGAGAGAAAGGGAGGTGTGCCCACCTTTGTCAACCCCAACCCTCAGGTGAGGGAAGCGAAGCACACATCTCAGTCCCTCCATCTTGAAGATGAGGGGACTCCCGCAATCAGGACAAGGCATATGCCCCCCTCCCACTGGAGGGTGGCATAAGAGCGAGTGTAGACACTCTAGGGAAGGGACCCATTGGTCCCAACCTGTACCCCCCTGTAACGCCACTAAATCTAGGTATTTAGGGGCACCCGTAAACCTATTTCCTTAGATACGACAACCTAAGAAAAAGAAGGCCTGAAGAGCCATGCTGCAGAGAAGAGGACGACGACACTGCTTTTGCCCCAGCTCTACAGCCTGTCTTCTGCTTCAGAGACCCTGCGAGCTGAAACTGGTGAGTCCTGCAGCCAGCAGCCTCCAAGAACCCCAGAGACCAGCCCTGCCTTCGAAAAAGACTCTTGAATCCCGAGGACACAGATTGTCCAACAAAGAAATTCCAACTTCAAGGACTCCGGATCCAGGCAGATCTGCGTCCCCAGCACACTCTGCACCTGACGCCAATGGTCCGAGTTCGAGTGACTCACATATCCTGTGAAGTCTCCCCGGCAATCCTGTCCTCGTCTGCATCAGTGGCTGACCTCTCCAGGACCCCCCCCTCAACGCCTACAGCCTCTGTTCAAAGGGTCCCCCCGACGCGACAAGAACCAGATGAGAAAACCCTGACACCAAAAGGCACCCCTGCATCCTCCGTCCCAGACTTTGGAGAGCCCAGCTGACAGTGCCCAGGTGTCCCCCAGCTATCCAACTTACCTGATCACCTTCGTGCAGCTTCATGGTCCAAGGCAGCAGCCCCGTTCCGAAACCGACGACCTCCATTGGAAAACATTGGGCGTCAGACGCTGATTTGCACCCTGCACCCGACCCCCTGTGCCGCTGGTGGTGTAGCTTTGGTGCTGCATTGTGGCCCTTCCCTGTGCTCACTACAACCCCCAGGGCATTTGCTCTAAAACTGCGGGTACCTACCTGCAAACCGTGCCTCTTTGAGGTACCCCAGGCTCTATTGAATAACATTGTGCCCAGCGACCTCTGCATCCGGCCGCCCTAGTGCCGCTGGTGGTGCAGTACCTACCTGGTCTCGAACCTTGCCCTGTGTTGTCCTAAACCCCCAAAGCCTGGGGAAGTAAGTTGAGTACTTACCTGCAAACTGTTTAACATTGTTTTCCTCTGTTGGATTGCATTGTAGTTCTATCTATTGCACTGAACTGCCTAACCTTATCACTGCAAAAGCATGCAACTGTACTTAATTGACATCTACAGAAAACATACTTAATACTGTAAAGTATATAACTGCATTTACAAAACATTACTGCATTCTTGAAAAGTATTGCTACTTTTAAACCATTGTGAAACTTACCTGCACTAAGTGATTCTTGGTTTTAGAAATAAAATTTTAAAAAACAATGTTTTGTACAACCTAATGGTCTGAATTCAGTCTTTGAGTGCCCCTTTTTGCATGGTTACCCCTTGCCAGATACATGATGCCAACTTGACTGAGTGTGCACTGAGTCCCTGCCACACAGGCTTACAAGACCTATGTTCTTTCCCAAAACTGTACCTTTGTCTCCACAGTTGGCACATGCAAGTCCCTTCTAAACGGTACCCCTGGTACCAAGGGCCTTGTGACCAAAGAGGGCCTCTGAGGGCATGCCACCCTTGGAGACCCCTCACCTTAACACCCACACACTGCCACTGCAGGCTGCGTGTTTTGGTGCAGACCAAACTAAAGAGTTGACATGGCCCACATCCCTGTGTGCAATGCCCACCCACACTGCCTGCAGCATGGGTAAGTCACCCCTCTAGCAGGCATTACAGCCCTAAAGGCAGGGTGCACCGTACCATAGGTGAGGGCATAGCTGCATGAACAATATACCCCTACAGTGTCCAAGCCATTCACAGACATTGTAAGTGCAGTGAAGCCATTTTGAGTACATGGGCTGGGAGTTTGTCAGCACAAACTCCACAGCTCCATGATGGCTTTACTGAAGACTGAGAAGTTTGGTACCAAACTTCACAGCACATTAAACCCACACCGATGCCAGTGTTGCATTTAATGTAAAATGCACTCAGAGGGCATCTTAGAGATGCCACCTGGAAAACGACCATCCCTGCAGTGGTTCCTGAATGCCTACCCGCCATCTTCCACCTCTCTGGGTCCTGAAACAAAGCACATCCTGGGCCGAGGTGTCATGCCTCCTCCCCCAGGATGGGCAGGTTCCACAAACGGGAAGCTTTAAAGGCTTGCTGCCTTTGTTAGCTAGCCCCAAGCCTCTGCTGCTATCAGGAGTTGGCTCCCACCGGTTCTAACCCCTCTTGGGGCAGGAGAATCGGCGGAAAAACCGACAGAGAAAGGGAGGTGTGCCACCTTTGCCAACCACACCCCTCATGTGGGGGAGGCGAAGTGAAGCACACATCTCAGTCCCCTCCATCTTCAAAATGAGGGGACTCCCCCAATGAGGACAAGGCATATGCCCCCCTCCCCACTGGAGGGTGGCATAAGAGGGGGCGTAGAGACCCCAGGTAAGGGACCCATTGGTCCCAGCCTGCACCCCCCTGTAACACCCCTAAATCTAGGTATTTAGGGGCACCTCTGAACCTTAATCCTTAGATACGAAAACCTAAGAAGAAGAACCAAAGAGCCGTGCTGCAGTGAAGATGACGACAACAACTGCTTTGGCCCCATCCCTACCAGCCTGTCTTCTGCTTCAGAGAACCTGCGAGCTGAAACCAGCGAGTCCTGCAGCTAAGCAGCCTCCAAGAACCCTGGAGACATGCCCTGCCTTCGAAAAAGACTCTTGTCTTCCGAGGACACGAATTGTCCAACAAAAGAAACTCCAACTTCAAGGACTCCCGATCCAGGCGGATCCGCGTCCCCAGCACACTCTGCACCTGACGCCCATGGCCCGATTTCGAGTGGCTCACCTATCCTGTGAAGTCTCCCCGGCAATCCTGACCTCATCTGTATCAGTGGCTGACCTATGCAGGAACACCTCTCCCCATCGATGTCTGCAGCCCGACTGCGACTGGAACCAGTTGTGAAACCCCAACACCAAATGGCACCCCTGCATCTTCCGCCCCCTGACTTTAGGGAGCCCCAGCTGTCGGTGTCCCCCAGCTATCCAACTTACCTGCCTAACCGTTGGTCGCCTTCATCCAGCCTCCTGGTCCAAGCCTGTAGCCTCTTTCCGAAAATGACGACCTCCGTTGGAAAGCATTGGTTGCCCAACACTAATTTGAACCCTACACCCAGCCACCCCTGTGCCGCTGGTGGTGTAGCTTTGGTGCTGCTTTGTGGTCACCCTGTGCTCACTTTAATCCCCGGGTCGTTTGCCCTAAGACTGTGGGTACCTACCTGCAAACCGTGCCTCTTCGAAGTACCCCCAGGCTCTATTGGATAATATTGTGCCCAATGACCTCTGCATCCGGCCGCCCTAGTGCCGCTGGTGGTGCAGTACCTACCTGGTCTTGAACCTTGCCCTGTGTTGTCCTAAACCCCCAAAGCCTGGGGAAGTAAGTTGAGTACTTACCTGCAAACTGTTTAACATTGTGGTTACCTACCTTCAAACTGTGCCCCTTCGAGGTACCCCCCGGCTCCATTGGATAACATTAGGCCCAGTGCCCTCTGCACTCAGCCGCCCCAGTCCCGCTGTTATATCAGTACCTACCTGGTCTTAAACCTTGCCTTGTGTTGTCCTAAACCCCCAAAGCCTGGGGAAATAAGTTTAGGTACTTACCTGCAAACTATTTAACATTGTTTTCCTCAATAGATTTGCATTGTAGTTCTATCTAATGCACTGAACTGTCTAACCTTATCAATGCAAAAGCATACAACTGTACTTGATTGACATCTACAGAAAACATTCTTAATACTGTAAAGTATATAACTGCATTTACAAAAAACATTACTGCATTCTTGAACAGTATTGCTACTTTTAAACCACTGTGAAACTTACCTGCACTAAGTGATTCTTGGTTCTAGAAATAAAATAACAAAGTAACAATGTTTTGTACAACCTAATGGTCTGAATTCAGTCTTTGAATGCCCCTTTTTGCATGGTTACTCCTTACCTTTTTGTCAGATACATGATGCCAACTTGACTGAGTGTGCCCTGGGTCCCTGCCAACCAGGCTTACAGGGCCTATATTCTTTCCCAAAACTGTACCTTTGAATCCACAACTGGCACACCTCTGGGCCACATGCAAGTCCCTTGTAAATGGTACCCCTGGTACCTAGGGCCTCTGAGGGCATGCCACCCTTGGAGACCCCTCACCTTAACACCCACACACTGCCACTGCAGGCTGCGTGTTTTGGTGCAGCCCAAACTAAAGAGTTGACATGGCCCACATCCCTGTGTGCAATGCCCACCCACACTGCCTGTGGCATGGGTAAGACACCCCTCTAGCAGGCATTACAGCCCTAAAGGCAGGGTGCACCGTACCATAGGTGAGGGCATAGCTGCATGAACAATATGCCCCTACAGTGTCCAAGCCATTCACAGACATTGTAAGTGCAGTGAAGCCATTTTGAGTACATGGGCTGGGAGTTTGTCAGCAGAAACTCCACAGCTCCATGATGGCTTTACTGAAGACTGGGAAGATTGTTACCAAACTTCACAGCACATTAAACCCACACCGATGCCAGTGTTGCATTTAATGTAAAATGCACTCATAGGGCATCTTAGAGATGCCCCCTGGAAAACGACCATCCCTGGAGTGGTTCCTGAATGGCTACCCGCCATCTGCCACCTCTCTGGGTCCTGAAACAAAGCACATCCTGGGCCGAGGTGTCATGCCTCCTCCCCCAGGTTGGGCAGGTTCCACGAACGGGAAGCTTTAAAGGCTTGCTGCCTTTGTTAGCTAGCCCCAAGCCTCTGCTGCTATCAGGAGTTGGCTCCCACCGGTTCTGACCCCTCTTGGGGCAGGAGAATCGGCGGAAAAACTGACAGAGAAAGGGAGGTGTGCCACCTGTGCCAACCCCACCCCTCAGGTGGGGAGGCGAAGTGAAGCACACATCTCAGTCCCCTCCATCTTCAAAATGAGGGGACTCCCCCATGAGGACAAGGCATATGCCCCCTCCCCCTCCCCACTGGAGGGTGGCATAAGAGGGGCGTAGAGACCCCAGGTAAGGGACCCATTGGTCCCAGCCTGCACCCCCCTGTAACACCCCTAAATCTAGGTATTTAGGGGCACCCCTGAACCTTAATCCTTAGATACGAAAACCTAAGAAGAAGAACCAAAGAGCCGTGCTGCAGTGAAGATGACGACAACAACTGCTTTGGCCCCATCCCTACCAGCCTGTCTTCTGCTTCAGAGAACCTGCGAGCTGAAACCAGCGAGCCCTGCAGCTAAGCAGCCTCCAAGAACCCTGGAGACCTGCCCTGCCTTCGAAAAAGACTCTTGTCTTCCGAGGACACGAATTGTCCAACAAAAGAAACTCCAACTTCAAGGACTCCCGATCCAGGCGGATCCGTGTTCCCAGCACACTCTGCAGCCGATGCCCATGGCCCGATTTTGAGTGGCTCACCTATCCTGTGAAGTCTCCCCGGCAATCCTGACCTCATCTGTATCAGTGGCTGACCTATGCAGGAACACCTCTCCCCATCGATGTCTGCAGCCCGACTGCGACTGGAACCAGTTGTGAAACACCGACACCAAAAGGCACCCCTGCATCTTCCGCCCCCTGACTTTAGGGAGCTCAGCTGATGGTGTCCCCCAGCTATCCAACTTACCTGCCTAACCGTTGGTCGCCTTCATCCAGCCTCCTGGTCCAAGCCTGCAGCCTCTTTCCGAAAACGACGACCTCCGTTGGAAAGCATTGGTTGCCCAACACTAATTTGAACCCTACACCCAGCCACCCCTGTGCCGCTGGTGTTGTAGCTTTGGTGCTGCTTTGTGGCCACCCTGTGCTCACTCTAATCCCCGGGTCGTTTGCCCTAAGACTATGGGTACCTACCTGCAAACCGTTCCTCTTCGAAGTACCCCCAGGCTCTATTGGATAATATTGTGCCCAACGACCTCTGCATCCGGCCGCCCTAGTGCCGCTGGTGGTGCAGTACCTACCTGGTCTTGAACCTTATCCTGTGTTGTCCTAAGCCCCCAAAGCCTGGGGAAGTAAGTTGAGTACTTACCTGCAAACTGTTTAACATTGTGGTTACCTACCTTCAAACAGTGCCTCTTCGAGGTACCCCCGGCTCCATTAGATAACATTAGGCCCAGTGCCCTCTGCACTCAGCCGCCCCAGTCCCGCTGTTATATCAGTACCTACCTGGTCCCAAACTTTGCCTTGTGTTGTCCTAAACCCCCAAAGCCTGGGGAAATAAGTTTAGGTACTTACCTGCAAACTATTTAACATTGTTTTCTCAATAGATTTGTACTGTAGTTCTATCTATTGCACTAAACTGTCTAACCTTATCACTGCAAAAGCATACAACTGTACTTGATTGACATCTACAGAAAACATTCTTAATACTGTAAAGTATATAACTGCATTTACAAAACATTACTGCATTCTTGAAAAGTATTGCTACTTTTAAACCACTGTGAAACTTACCTGCACTAAGTTATTCTTGGTTCTAGAAATAAAATAACAAAGTAACAATGTTTTGTACAACCTAATGGTCTGAATTCAGTCTTTGAATGCCCCTTTTTGCATGGTTACCCCTTACCTTTTTGCCAGATACATGATGCCAACTTGACTGAGTGTGCCCTGGGTCCCTGCCAATCGGGCTTTCCCAAAACTGTACCTTTGTCTCCACAATGGGCACACCTCTGGGCCACATGCAAGTACCTTGTAAACGGTACCCCTGGTACCAAGTGCCTTGTGACCAGAGAGGGCCTCTGAGGGCATGCCACCCTCGGAGACCCCTCACCTTAACACCCACACACTGCCACTGAAGGCTGCGTGTTTTGGTGCAGACCAAACTAAAGAGTTGACATGGCCCACATCCCTGTGTGCAATGCCCACCCACACTGCCTGTGGCATGGGTAAGACACCCCTCTAGCAGGAATTACAGCCCTAAAGGCAGGGTGCACCGTACCATAGGTGAGGGCATAGCTGCATGAGCAATATGCCCCTACAGTGTTTGTGCCATTCACAGACATTGTAAGTGCAGTGAAGCCATTTTGAGTACATGGGCTGGGAGTTTGTCAGCAGGAACTCCACAGCTCCATGATGGCTTTACTGAAGACTGAGAAGTTTGATACTAAACTTCTCAGCACATTAAACCCACACTGATGCCAGTGTTGGATTTGATGTAAAATGCACTCATAGGGCTTCTTAGAGATTCCCCCTGGAAAACGACAAGCCCCTTGTGTGGTTCCTGAATGGCTACACACCATCTACCACCTCTAGACAGGTTTCTGGCCCCTGCATAGAGAGCCTCCGCTCTCTGGGTCCTGAAACAAAGCACATCCTGGGCAGAGGTGTCATGCCTGCTCCCCCAGGATGGGCAGGGTCTGTGAAGGGGAAGCTTCAAAGGCCAGGTGCCTTTGTTATCTACCCCTGCTGCTATCAGCAACTGGCTCCCACTGGCTCTGATTCCCACTTTGGGCAGGAGAATCGGCAGGAAAACCTAGAGGGAAAGGGAGGTGTGCCTACCTTTGTCAACCCCACCCCTCCGGTGGGGGAGGTGAAGCGAAGCACACATCTCAGTTCCCTCCAACTTGGAGATGAGGGGACTCCTCCAATCAGGACGAGGCATATGCCCCCCCCACTGGAGGGTGGCATAAGAGGGGGTTGTAGACACCTCAGGGAAGGGACCCGTTGGTCCCAACCTATACCCCCCTGTAACGCCACTAAATGTAGGTATTTAGGGGCACCTGTAACCTTGTTCCTTAGATACGACCACCTAAGAAAAAGAAGGCCTGAAGACCACTGCAGCAGAGAAGAGGACGACGACACTGCTTTGGCCCCAGCTCTACCAGCCTGTCTCCTGCTTCAGAGACCCTGCGAGCTGAAACTGGTAAATCCTGCAGCCAACAGTCTCTAAGAACACCAGAGACCAGCCCTACCTTCGAAAAAGACTCTTGTATCCTGAGGACACGGATTGTCCAACAAAGAAACTCCAACTTCAAGGACTCCGGAACCAGGCAGATCCGTGTCCCCAGCACACTCTGCACCTGACGCCAATGGCCCGAGATCCAGTGACTCACCTATCCTGTGAAGTCTCCCCATCGATTCTGACCTCGTCTGCATCAGTGGCTGACCTCTCCAGGATCCCCCCTCAAGTCCCGCAGCCTCTGTTCGAAGGGTCCCCCCGACCGCGACAAGAACCAGATGAGAAAACCCTGACACCAAACGGCACCCCTGCATCCTCCGTCCCAGACTTTGGAGAGCCCAGCTGACAGTGCCCAGGTATCCCCCAACTATCCAACTTACCTGCCCAGTCATTGATCGCCTTCGTGCAGCTTCATGGTCCAAGGCTGCAGCCTCTTTCCGAAACCGTCGACCTCCAGTGGAAAACAGTGGGCGTTAGACACTGATTTGCAACCTGCAACCGACTGCCCTTTCCCACTGGTGGTGTAGCTTTGGTGCTGCATTGTGGCCCCTCCCTGTGCTCATTTCAACCCCCAAGGCATTTGCAATAAGACCGCGGGTACCTACCTGCAAACCGTGCCTCTTCGAAGCTCCCCCAGGCTCTATTGGATAACATTGTGCCCAACGACCTCTGCATCCGGCCGCCCTAGTGCTGCTGGTGGTGCAGTACCTACCTGGTCTTGAACCTTGCCCTGTGTTGTCCTAAACCCCCAAAGCCTGGGGAATTAAGTTGAGTACTTACCTGCAAACTGTTTAACATTGTGGTTACCTACCTTCAAACTGTGCCTCTTGGAGGTACCCCCCGGCTCCATTGGATAACATTAGGCCCAGTGCCCTCTGCACTCAGCCGCCCCAGTCCTGCTGTTATATCAGTACCTACCTGGTCTTAAACCTTGCCTTGTATTGTCCTAAACCCCCAAAGCCTGGGGAAATAAGTTTAGGAACTTACCTGCAAACTATTTAACATTGTTTTCTGCAATAGATTTGCATTGTAGTTCTATCTATTGCACTGAACTGTCTAACCTTATCACTGCAAAAGCATACAACTGTACTTGATTGACATCTACAGAAAACATTCTTAATACTGTAAAGTATATAACTGCATTTACAAAACATTACTGCATTCTTGAAAAGTATTGCTACTTTTAAACCACTGTGAAACTTACCTGCACTAAGTGATTCTTGGTTCTAGAAATAAAATTACAAAGTAACAATGTTTTCTACAACCTAATGATCTGAATTCAGTCTTTGAATGCCCCTTTTTGCATGGTTACTCCTTACCCTTTTTGCCAGATACATGATGCCAACTTGACTGAGTGTGCCCTGGGTCCCTGCCAACCAGGCTTACAGGGCCTATATTCTTTCCCAAAACTGTACCTTTGAATCCACAACTGGCACACCTCTGGGCCACATGCAAGTCCCTTGTAAATGGTACCCCTGGTACCTAGGGCCTCTGAGGGCATGCCACCCTTGGAGACCCCTCACCTTAACACCCACACACTGCCACTGCAGGCTGAGTGTTTTGGTGCAGCCCAAACTAAAGAGTTGACATGGCCCACATCCCTGTGTGCAATGCCCACCCACACTGCCTGTGGCATAGTAAGACACCCCTCTAGCAGGCATTACAGCCCTAAAGGCAGGGTGCACCGTACCATAGGTGAGGGCATAGCTGCATGAACAATATGCCCCTACAGTGTCCAAGCCATTCACAGACATTGTAAGTGCAGTGAAGCCATTTTGAGTACATGGGCTGGGGGTTTGTCAGCACAAACTCCACAGCTCCATGGTGGCTTTACTGAAGACTGAGAAGTTTGGTACCAAACTTCACAGCACATTAAACCCACACCGATGCCAGTGTTGCATTTAATGTAAAATGTACTCAGAGGGCATCTTAGAGATGCCCCCTGGAAAACGACCATCCCTGGAGTGGTTCCTGAATGGCTACCCGCCATCTGCCATCTCTCTGGGTCCTGAAACAAAGCACATCCTGGGCCGAGGTGTCATGCCTCCTCCCCCAGGATGGGCAGGTTCCACGAACGGGATGCTTTAAAGGCTTGCTGCCTTTGTTAACTAGCCCCAAGCCTCTGCTGCTATCAGGAGTTGGCTCCCACCGGTTCTGACCCCTCTTGGGGCAGGAGAATCGGCGGAAATACCGACAGAGAAAGGGAGGTGTGCCACCTTTGCCAACCCCACCCCTCAGGTGGGGGAGGCGAAGTGAAGCACACATCTCAGTCCCCTCCATCTTCAAAATGAGGGGACTCCCCCAATGAGGACAAGGCATATCCCCCCTCCCCCTCCCCACTGGAGGGTGGCTTAAGAGGGGGCGTAGAGACCGCAGGTAAGGGACCCATTGGTCCCAGCATGCACCCCCCTGTAACACCCCTAAATCTAGGTATTTAGGGGCACCCCTGAACCTTAATCCTTAGATACGAAAACCTAAGAAGAAGAACCAAAGAGCCGTTCTGCAGTGAAGATGACGACAACAACTGCTTTGGCCCCATCCCTACCAGCCTGTCTTCTGCTTCAGAGAACCTGCGAGCTGAAACCAGCGAGTCCTGCAGCTAAGCAGCCTCCAAGAACCCTGGAGACATGCCCTGCCTTCGAAAAAGACTCTTGTCTTCCGAGGACACGAATTGTCCAACAAAAGAAACTCCAACTTCAAGGACTCCCGATCCAGGCGGATCCGCGTCCCCTGCACACTCTGCACCCGACGCCCATGGCCCGATTTCGAGTGGCTCACCTATCCTGTGAAGTCTCCCCGGCAATCCTGACCTCATCTGTATCAGTGGCTGACCTATGCAGGAACGCCTCTCCCCATCGATGTCTGCAGCCCGACTGCGACTGGAACCAGTTGTGAAACCCTGACACCAAAAGGCACCCCTGCATCTTCCGCCCCCTGACTTTAGGGAGCCCAGCTGATGGTGTCCCCCAGCTATCCAACTTACCTGCCTAACCGTTGGTCGCCTTCATCCAGTCTCCTGGTCCAAGCCTGCAGCCTTTTCCGAAAACGACGACCTCCGTTGGAAAGCATTGGTTGCCCAACACTAATTTGAACCCTACACCCAGCCACCCCTGTGCCGCTGGTGGTGTAGCTTTGGTGCTGCTTTGCGGCCACCCTGTGCTCACTTTAATCCCCGGGTTGTTTGCCCTAAGACTGTGGGTACCTACCTGCAAACCGTGCCTCTTCGAAGTACCCCCAGGCTCTATTGGATAATATTGTGCCCAACGACCTCTGCATCCGGCCGCCCTAGTGCCGCTGGTGGTGCAGTACCTACCTGGTCTTGAACCTTGCCCTGTGTTGTCCTAAACCCCCAAAGCCTGGGGAAGTAAGTTGAGTACTTACCTGCCAACTGTTTAACATTGTGGTTACCTACCTTCAAACCGTGCCTCTTCGAGGTACCCCCCGGCTCCATTAGATAACATTAGGCCCAGTGCCCTCTGCACTCAGCCGCCCCAGTCCCGCTGTTATATCAGTACCTACCTGGTCCTAAACCTTGCCTTGTGTTGTCCTAAACCCCCAAAGCCTGGGGAAATAAGTTTAGGTACTTACCTGCAAACTATTTAACATTGTTTTCTCAATAGATTTGTACTGTAGTTCTATCTATTGCACTAAACTGTCTAACCTTATCACTGCAAAAGCATACAACTGTTCTTGATTGACATCTACAGAAAACATTCTTAATACTGTAAAGTATATAACTGCATTTACAAAACATTACTGCATTCTTGAAAAGTATTGCTACTTTTAAACCACTGTGAAACTTACCTGCACTAAGTTATTCTTGGTTCAAGAAATAAAATAACAAAGTAACAATCTTTTGTACAACCTAATTGTCTGAATTCAGTCTTTGAGTGCCCCTTTTTGCATGGTTACCCCTTACCTTTTTGCCAGATACATGATGCCAACTTGACTGAGTGTGCCCTGGGTCCCTGCCAATCGGGCTTACAGGGCCTATGTTCTTTCCCAAAACTGTACCTTTGTCTCCACAATGGGCACACCTCTGGGCCACATGCAAGTACCTTGTAAACGGTACCCCTGGTACCAAGTGCCTTGTGACCAGAGAGGGACTCTGAGGCCATGCCACCCTCGGAGACCCCTCACCTTAACACCCACACACTGCTACTGAAGGCTGCGTGTTTTGGTGCAGACCAAACTAAAGAGTTGACATGGCCCACAACCCTGTGTGCAATGCCCACTAACACTGCCTGCAGCATGGGTAAGTCACCCCTCTAGCAGGCATCACAGCACTAAAGGCAGGGTGCACCGTACCATAGGTGAGGGCATAGCTGCCTGAGCAATATGCCCCTACAGTGTCCAAGCCATTCACAGACATTGTAAGTGCAGTGAAGCCATTTTGAGTACATGGGCTGGGAGTTTGTCAGCAGGAACTCCACAGCTCCATGATGGCTTTACTGAAGACTGAGAAGTTTGATACTAAACTTCTCAGCACATTAAACCCACACTGATGCCAGTGTTGGATTTGATGTAAAATGCACTCGTAGGGCTTCTTAGAGATTCCCCCTGGAAAACGACAAGCCCCTTGTGTGGTTCCTGAATGGCTACACACCATCTACCACCTCTAGACAGGTTTCTGGCCCCTGCGTAGAGAGCCTCCGCTCTCTGGGTCCTGAACAAAGCACATCCTGGGCAGAGGTGTCATGCCTGCTCCCCCAGGATGGGCAGGGTCCGCGAAGGGGAAGCTTCAAAGGCCAGGTGCCTTTGTTATCTACCCCTGCTGCTATCAGCAACTGGCTCTGATTCCCACTTTGGACAGGAGAATCGGCAGGAAAACCTAGAGGGAAAGGGAGGTGTGCCTACCTTTGTCAACCCCACCCCTCCGGTGGGGGAGGTGAAGCGAAGCACACATCTCAGTCCCCTCCAACTTGAAGATGAGGGGACTCCCCCAATCAGGACGAGGCATATGCCCCCCCCCCACTGGAGGGTGGCATATGAGGGGGTGTAGACACCCCAGGGAAGGGACCCGTTGGTCCCAACCTATACCCCCCTGTAATGCCACTAAACGTAGGTATTTAGGGGCACCTGTAACCTTGTTCCTTAGATACGACCACCTAAGAAAAAGAAGGCCTGAAGACCAGTGCAGCAGAGAAGAGGACAACGACACTGCTTTGGCCCCAGCTCTACCAGCCTGTCTCCTGCTTCAGAGACCCTGCGAGCTGAAACTGGTAAGTCCTGCAGCCAACAGCCTCCAAGAACACCAGAGACCAGCCCTACCTTCGAAAAAGACTCTTGTATCCTGAGGACACAGATTGTCCAACAAAAAAACTCCAACTTCAAGGACTCCGGATCCAGGCAGATCCGTGTCCCCAGCACACTCTGCACCTGATGCCAATGGCCCGAGATCCAGTGACTCACCTATCCTGTGAAGTCTCCCCATCGATCCTGACCTCGTCTGCATCTGTGGGTGACCTCTCCAGGATCCCCCCTCAACTCCTGCAGCCTCTGTTCGAAGGGTCCCCCCGACCGCGACAAGAACCAGATGAGAAAACCCTGACACCAAAAGGCACCCCTGCATCCTCCGTCCCAGACTTTGGAGAGCCCAGCTGACAGTGCCCAGGTGTCCCCCAGCTATCCAACTTACCTGCCCAGTCATTGATCGCCTTCGTGCAGCTTCATGGTCCAAGGCTGCAGCCTCTTTACGGAACTGACGACCTCCATTGGAAAACATTGGGCGTCAGATGCTGATTTGCACCCTGCACCCAACTGCCCTGTGCCGCTGGTGGTGTAGCATTGGTGCTGCATTGTGGCCCCTCCCTGTGCTCACTTCAACCCCCAGGACATTTGCCCTAAGACCGTGGGTACCTACCTGCAAACCGTGCCTCTTCGAGGTATCCCCAGGCTCTATTGGATAACATTGTGCCCAGCGACCTCTGCATCCGGCCGCCCTAGTGCCGCTGGTGGTGCAGTACCTACCTGGTCTTGAACCTTGCCCTGTGTTGTCCCAAACCCCCAAAGCCTGGGGAAGTTGAGTACTTACCTGCAAACTGTTTAACATTGTTTTCCTCAGTTGGATTGCATTGTAGTTCTATCTATTACACTGAACTGTCTAAGCTTATCACTGCAAAAGCATACAACTGTACTTAATTGACTTCTACAGAAAACATTCTTAATACTGTAAAGTATATAACTGCCTTTACAAAACATTACTGCATTCTTGAAAGGTATTGCTACTTTTAAACCACTGTGAAACTTACCTGCACTAAGTGATTTTTGGTTCTAGAAATAAAATAACAATGTTTTGTACAACCTAATGGTCTGAATTCAGTCTTTGAGTGCCCCTTTTTGCATGGTTAGCCCTTACCTTTTTGCCAGATACATGATGCCAACTTGACTGAGTCTGCCCTGAGTCCCTGCCAATCAGGCTTACAGGGCCTATGTTCTTTCCCAAAACTGTACCTTTGTCTCCACAATTGGCACACCTCTGGGCCACATGCAAGTACCTTGTAAACTGTACCCCTGGTACCAAGGGCCTTGTGACCAGAGAGGGCCTCTGAGGGCATACCACCCTCGGAGACCCCTCACCTTAACACCCACACACTGCCACTGCAGGCTGCGTGTTTTGGTGCAGACCAAACTAAAGAGTTGACATGGCCCACATCCCTATGTGCAATGCCCACCCACACTGCCTGCAGCATGGGTAAGTCACCCCTCTAGCAGGCATTACAGCCCTAATGGCAGGGACACCATACCACACGTGAGAGCATAGCTGCATGAGCAATATGCCCCTACAGTGTCTGTGCCATTCACAGACATTGTAAGTGCAGTGAAGCCATTTTGAGTACATGGACTGGGAGTTTGTCAGAACGAACTCCACAGCTCCATGATGGCTTTACTGAAGACTGAGAAGTTTGATACCAAACTTCTCAGCACATTAAACCCACACTGATGCCAGTGTTGGATTTAATGCAAAATGCACTCATAGGGCTTCTTAGAGATGCCCCCTGGAAAACGACAAGCCCCTTGTGTGGTTCCTGAATGACTTCCAACAATCTACCACCTCTAGACAGGTTTCTGGCCCCTGCGTAGAGAGCCTCCGCTCTCTGGGTCCTGAAACAAAGCACATCCTGGGCAGAGATGTCATGCCTGCTCCCCCAGGATGTGCAGGATCCACGAAGGGGAAGCTTCAAAGACCAGCTGCCTTTGTTAGCTACCCCTGCTGCTATCAGCAACTAGCTCCTGTTCGAAGGGTCCCCCCGACCGCGACAAGAACCAGATGAGAAAACCCTGACACCAAAAAGCACCCCTGCATCCTCCGTCCCTGACTTTGGAGAGCCCAGCTGACTGTGCCCAGGTGTCCCCCAGCTATCCAACTTACCTGCCCAGTCGTTGATCGCCTTCGTGCAGCTTCATGGTCCAAGGCTGCAGCGTCTTTCCGAAACCGATGACCTCCATTGGAAAACATTGGGCGTCAGATGCTGATTTGCACCCTGCACTCGACTGCCCAGTGCCGCTGGTGGTGTAGCTTTGGTGCAGCATTGTGGCCCCTCCCTGTGCTCACTTCAACCCCATGACATTTCCCCTAAGACCATGGGTACCGACCTGCAAACCGTGCCTCTTCGAGGTACCCCCAGGCTCTATTGGATAACATTGTGCCCAGAAATCTCTGCATCTGGCCACCCTAGTGTCGCTGGTGGTGCAGTACCTACCTGGTCTTGAATCTTGCCCTGTGTTGTCCTAAACACCCAAAGCCTGGGGAAGTAAGTTGAGTACTTACCTGCAAACTGTTTAACATTGTTTTCCTCTGTAGGATTGCATTGTAGTTCTATCTATTGCACTGAACTGTCTAACCTTATCACTGCAAAAGCATACAACTGTACTTGATTGACATCTACAGAAAACATTCTTAATACTGTAAAGTATATAACTGCATTTACAAAACATTACTGCATTCTTGAACAGTATTGCTACTTTTAAACCACTGTGGAACTTACCTGCACTAAGTGATTCTTGGTTCTAGAAATAAAATAACAAAGTAACAATGTTTTGTACAACCTAATGGTCTGAATTCAGTCTTTGAATGCCCCTTTTTGCATGGTTACTCCTTACCTTTTTGCCAGATACATGATGCCAACTTGACTGAGTGTGCCCTGGGTCCCTGCCAACCAGGCTTAAAGGGCCTATACTCTTTCCCAAAACTGTACCTTTGAATCCACAACTGGCACACCTCTGGGCCACATGCAAGTCCCTTGTAAATGGTACCCCTGGTACCTAGGGCCTCTGAGGGCATGCCACCCTCGGAGACCCCTCACCTTAACACCCACACACTGCCACTGCAGACTGCGTGCTTTGGTGCAGACCAAACTAAAGAGTCAACATGGCCCACATCCCTGTGTGTAATGCCCACCCACACTGCCTGTAGCAAGGTGAGAGCATAGCTGCATGAGCAATATGCCCCTACAGTGTCTGTGCCATTCACAGACATTGTAAGTGCAGTGAAGCCATTTTGAGTACATGGGCTGGGAGTTTGTCAGCACGAACTCCACAGCTCCATGGTGGCTTTACTGAAGACTGAGAAGTTTGGTACCAAACTTCACAGCACATTAAACCCACACTGATGCCAGAGTTGGATTTAATGTAAAATGCACTCAGAGGGCATCTTAGAGATACCCCCCTGGAAAACGACCATCCCTGGAGTGGTTCATGAATGGCTACCCTCCATCTGCCACCTCTCTGGGTCCTGAAACAAAGCACATCCTGGGCAGAGGTGTCATGCCTCCTCCCCAGGGGGGGCAGGTTCCACGACCTGGAAGCTTCAAAGGCTTGCTTCCTTTGTAAGCTAGCCAAAGCCTCTGCTGCTATCAGGAGCTGGCTCCCACCGGTTCTGGCCCCCACTTTGTGCAGGAGAATTGGCAGGAAAACCTAGAGAGAAAGGGAGGTGTGCCGAACTTTGCGAGGGGTGGGGAAGGTGAAGTGAAACACACATCTCAGTCCCCTCCATTTTGAAGATGTGGGGACTCCCCCAATGAGGACGAGGCATATGGCCCCCCACTGGAGGGTGGCATAAGGGAGGGCATAAGGGGGGTGTAGACACCCCTGATTCTTGCTCCTTAGATACGACAACCTAAGATGAAGAAAAACTGAAGAGCTGTGCTGCAGAGAAGATGACGACAACAACTGCTTTGGGCCCATCCCTACCAGCCTGTCTTCTGCTTCAGAGAACCTGCGAGCTGAAGCCAGTGAGTCCTGCAGCTAAGCAGCCTCCAAGAACCCTGGAGACCTGCCCTGCCTTCGGACACGGATTGTCCAACAAAGAAACTCCAACTTCAAGGACTCCGGATCCAGGCGGATCCGCGTCCCCAGCACACTCTGCATCCGACGCCCACGTCCCGAGTTCAAGTGACTCACCTATCCTGTGAAGTCTCCCCGGCGATCCTGACCTCGTCTGCATCAGTGGCTGACCTATCCAGGACCCCCTCTCCCCCTCAATGCCTGCAGCCCGACTGGGTCCAGTTGAGAAGCCCCGACACCAAAAGACACCCCTGCATCCTCCGCCCCCTGACTTTAGGGAGCCCAGCTGATGGTGTCCCCAGCTATCCAACTTACCTGCCCAACCATTGGTCGCCTTCATCCAGCCTCCTGGTCCAAGCCTGCAGCCTCTTTCCGAAAACGACGAACTCCGTTGGAAAGCATTAGGTGCCCGACACTGATTTGCACCCTACACCTGGCCACCCCTGTGCCGCTGTTGGTGTAGCTTAGGTTCTGTTTTGTGGCCACCCTGTGCTCACTTCAACCCCGGGGCATTTGCCCTTAGACCATGGGTACCTACCTTCAAACCGTGCCACTTCGAGGTACCCCCCGGCTCCATTGGATAACATTGGGCCGAGTGACGTCTGCACTCAGCCGCACCAGTGCCGCTCATGGTGCAGTACCTACCTGGTCTTGAACCTTGCCTTGTGTTGTCCTAAACCCCTGAAGCCTGGGAAAGTAAGTTTAGGTACTTACCTGCAAACTGTTTAACATTGTTTTCCTCCATAGATTTTCATTGTAGTTCTATCTATTGCATTGAACTGTCAAACTTTATCACTGCAAAAACATACAACTGTACTTGATTGACATCTACAGAAAACATTCTTAATACTGTAAAGTATATAACTGCATTTACAAAACATTACTGCATTCTTGAAAAGTATTGCTACTTTTAAACCACTGTGAAACTTACCTGCAGTAAATGATTCTTAGTTCGCGAAATAAAACAACAAAGTAACAACTTTTTGTACAACCCATTGGTCTGGATTCAGTCTTTGAGTGTGAGACATCATTTCTTGCCTGAGAGTGTACAATAAATGCTTAACACTACCCTCTGATAAGCCTAGCTGCTCAGCCCAGCTACCACTGAATTGAGAGTAAGGTAGTATCTACTTTAACCTCTGCCATACCTTTGGGGACTCACTGGACTCTGTGCACAGTATACCTCTTTTTGGTACAGTATATACAGAGCCAGCTTCCTACAAACATCCGCACCCAAATAAAAATAATGCAAGTGCAAGCCAAAGCCTTTAGCACCCTGGCATTCTAAAGACATTGCTGACAATAAACAATCCATATGAGACAGGTAAGAAAAACAGAACTCCTGAGGAGCTCTTGATAGTGAAGGCCCTCAGTGCAACATGCAGACAGGTCATCACATCAGCCTAAGTACAATACTATACCATCACCATCAATGAATCCACTAAAAGAACCAGCACTGCATCCCTCCTGCCAGATTCACCTATTCCTCACTCCACAGAAAAGTGCAATGCCATCAACCTCTTCTTCAGTGAAAAAAATGCAGAAGATCCGAGAACACATTGATGGCCCTAAACCTACTTCATCTCATGAAGGACCTGGCGTGGTAGTTCAAGATGGACTATTTCTATTGGAGCTGGGTCAAAACAGATTTTCATATGGCTAGGTCCAAACTAATGGTGTGCAAAATAATGTATTGGGATGCGGCCTGAGTAATTACCAGTGGCTGAGATTAATTCAAGCATTCTATCCATCACAGTTTTGTATACTTTAGTGTTGTCCTAAATACTGTGGGCATACAAAAACATGAATAGCTGGCTAACTGATCAGTAGTTGAAATGGGCTATTCCACTGCCCTGTGTTGTATGCTGTGCTAGGTGGAAGTAAAATGTGAATGGCACAAAAACTAATCAGTAGCTGAAGTAGGCTGGCACTGCTACCCACAGGAGGCACCTGAAAAGCCCTGAGGCAGCAGCAGACACAAACAACCATGGACAAAGTCAATAGCTCTTGCCTATGCAAGACCTATTTGCTTTGCCAATCTTTTAGCCATATTGATCAGCGGTGTGGCAGCTGTTCAGCATGGCTAAAAGTTAGTGGCATGGCATAGAGTGGCATAGGGGAGAGTGGCGTAGAGGAGAGTGGCGTAGAGGACAGTGGCATGGAGTGGAGTAGCGTAGAGTAGTGTAGAGTAGAGTGGCATGGAGTAGAGCGACGTAGAGTGCAGTGCCTTAGAGTGGAGTGACATTGAGTGGAGTGGTGCAGAGTGGAGTGGTGTGGCATAGAGTAGAGTTGGAATAGAGTGAAGTGGTAGAGTATAGTGGCATAGATTGGAGTGGAGTTGAATGAATGGAGTGGAGTGGCGTAGAGTGGAGTGGTTAAAGTGGAGTGGGGTACACTACAGTGGAGTAGCGTTGAGCGGAGAGGTGTAGAGTAGAGTGGCATAGACTTGTGTAGAGTTAAATGGAGTGGTGTGCAGTAGAGTGGCATAAAGTAGAGTGGAGTGCTGTAGAGTAGAATGGCGTATAGTAGGGTGAAGTAGATTAGAATTGCATAGAGTGGCATACATTGAAGTGGCGTAGAGTAGAGTGGAATGGAGGGGTGTAGAGTGGCGTGGTGTAGAATGGAGTGCGTAGAGTGGCGTGGAGAAGAGTGGAATGGGGTAGAGGAGTGGTAGGAGTGGGGTAGAGTAGAGTGGTATAGAGTGGTGTGGTGTAGAGTAGAGTGGCACAGAGTGGCGTTGTGTGGAGTGGAGTGGTGTAGAGTGCGATAGAATGAAATTGTGTGGAGTGGTGTTGAGTGGAGGGCGTAGAGTGGAGTGGCGTAAAGTGGAGTGGCGTAGAGTAGTACAATTGTGGGTGTAAGTAACTCAACCAAGGAAACAAAATTAAAATGAGTGCAAAGGTATGAGGCATGAAGGGGATGAATGTCTGAAAGGCAACGATGATAGGTGTGCGGTGGCGGCAAGCATTATGAGGGTGTAATCTGCTGTTAGTGTGGAATTTTACATTGTAACGGCTTAAACCAAATCACATAGAATAGCAAAGGATGATCTCATAGTAGAGATTTTGGGTAAGAAGGTTCAACTTCTAAGGCAGTACATTTGGAATGGGTTGGTGTTTTCTTGGGGGAGAGAATACAGTTCTAGTCTGCGCCCTAGTCTGTTCAGGCTAAGTTGATTTCAGGTAATCAAGTTCTGGAAATATGCACTTTGATTTTTCTATACTGTTCAGACGTTCTGATTTTCCATTGTGGATCAGTTGCTTGTTTCTTGGCTGTTGCACCAGCACTATGTTCTTTCTTCTAGGCACTTTATGCTTTGATGGACTATACCTCCATCTTTTGCTGCTTTTGAGGACTTCTTGTTTAGAGCCTTTCCACTTGCAATGCTCACTTGCCAAATTCTAGCTGCTCTTTAAGAAACTTTACACAAGGCCCCTCATCTCAGCTCATCACTCCCCACATTAGTGAGGATTCCTAGGATCCATGGACTTCATTCTCTGGACTGTTCTCCAACACAACAGCTTCATTCTTGATGTTGTAGATAAGTTGCAAGTATCACACTCATGCACACCCAGGAGCGGTTGTCCTTTTTTTCGCGGACCTCAGTATGAAACCCCTTGAAAGAGGCGTCAATGCTGCAAATGCAGTGTTACCTAAAATGGACATTTACACCTTTGTCCAGAAGTCTGTCAAGATATGGATAAACCGTAAGGTAGTCCATGAGACTAATATCTTCATGTTTTAGAAGATGGGAGCACAGCTCCAGCGTTTCTGCAGAGGAGAAAAGAAAAATAAATGTCAGCAGTTGATTGGATTCTTAACACAAGCGATTTCTATGGAAGTTATAAGGAACAGATTGTCTGGTCTTTGTTTCATGGTGTGCTTACATCTTATTGTTGAGGTATTCTATATGAGACTGCTGGGTGGGGTTTGTGAGTTTTAGAGAGGATGCGGAGAGACTGGGTAAGAGCTGCGTCTTGCAATATTCTGGTGATGAGATCCCTTTTATTCATATTTCTTTTACCACTTTGCCAATTCTAGCTCAGTTTGCCACTTCTTCTTTCTTGAAGCCTCAAGGTTTTGCAGATGATTTGAATTGGATAAGATGAGGTAAAATAAAAACCAAATGTATGGACAGACATACATTTTAAGCAAAGGATTTGCTCAGTTGGCTTCCATGCAAAATTTGAAAAATGGCAAAAGGGATTTAGAGTTTGGTGGATGTGGGAGATGAATGTTCTGTGTGCACTATCAAGAGAGAATATCCAGTATTAAACTCGAACTAGTACTGCCAGTAATCCACCAGTTATTTATAGATGTCCCACATCCACCAAGCACTGAAAACCCCCCAAAGTATTTTGCCATTTTTCACCAGTCTTTAAGCACTCTATGATCTATGGGGCATATTTACAAGGCCCTTTCACCACAGGAATGTCACTTTTAGTGACGTTCCTGTGGTGATTTGGGATTCACTGTATTTTCAAGGCAGCGTTAAACCACTTAACATGGCTTAACGCCACCTTGTAAATAAGGCCCTCTTTCCTGCTATACTTAGCGTGAAAGGGGTGGGCAATGGGTGTTATGGTGGGCGTTCCAACGCAACACCCATTGATTTTGATTTTACCCCATATTTACAAGGGCAGCTTAAATATGGGGCAGCGCCAAAATTAAGACCAGGGAAAACCTGGTCTTAAACAGGCGCAACGAGGAGAAATTGTTTCATTTCTCCTCGTTTTTGCTGTTTCTATGTTTGCTGCATTGTGCAGCACACATAGCACAGCACAGCAAAAGGCCGTTGATTGTTTATGTGCAGGAAGGTGACCCTTCCTGCACATAAACAATCAATTAAAAAAATGATGTTTTGCAACTTCTGTGTGTGCTGCATTAAGCAGCACAAATAGAAGTTTCAAAATGCCATTTCAGTTTGTTTATGTGCAGGAAGGCACACCTTCCTGCACATAAACAATCTTTCCCTACAACGCAGGCACCCTTGCACTATGGTGCAAGGGTGTCTGCGTTGGCAGCAAAAATTAGCACCAGTTCAGGGGGAATTGCAGGGCTGCACCGTATCCTTGTAAATACGGTGCAGCCCTGCGTTTTGGAAGTGGTGGAGCGCGGCGTTAAGCCAAGGTGGCTAATGCCGCGCTCCGCCACTTCCTAGTAAATATGCCCCTATGTGTTTTGAATAATTCCAAAGGGCTGAAAATGTCTAATATAAATGAAATTCATTATAGAGTGATTATTCAAGAAAGCCACTGTATCCTAGTGTAATAATTAGTTACATTTATAAATTTAATAATTTCCCATTTTCTTAATGTTTATATATATATATATTTTTTTTTTAAAACGAGTATTTGCTGATACATTAAAACAGCAACCTATCTTTCAACCAACTTATCGCAAAGAAGATGGAAATGGCATGAATATAGCGTGGAGCTACTATTATCATAAACCACTTTCATTGGCCCTATGAGGATTGGCTCAATTACTTTTGTACTTTTAGAACAATATTGCTCTGTTTGCAGTTGATATCCTGGGAACCATTCTTGTTTGCAGTGGGCCTGCATCATCTTCAAGACCTGCTGCACCAACTACAAATCACTTACAGGAGGCTGATGATCACACCGAGCAGACAACAGTCCATCTTTGGCGGTCACTGCAATACCAGAACCCAAAGCATTGAGAGGCTCCAACCTGGGAGAAGAAAAATAATGTTACCCTCTTCAGTCGAGGCTCCAGGGATAAAGAACACCCACAATTTTACCAGACAACCCTTCATCCTCCCCAAGTAGCTTTTCCATCCTTCTTCTCAAATGGTGGTTCCGCATGGAAACAAAAACATAATTTGCAGAGAGATAAACTCCATAATATGGATTGGCTTAATCTGGACCCTACTTAAATATCTCCCTGCAAAAATTTCAAATTGTATTTAATCCCTAAATTCAGCCAAACTCACTACCCATATTAGTGGGCAAATGTACTGTTTGAGCTCCAGACGTGACATAATTCCGCGCTGCTGCTCGAAAAAGAATAAGTCACATTTTTTTGTAGACACGTTCATGTAAGACCAAAATTTGGATGATTGGGGTTTACTGGGCCCGTGGACAAAGTACACTTGGCACAGACCGAAAAAGTGTGAGGTACGAGGATGAAATGCTGAGCTCCAGCAAGAGGGCATTAATCCATCGATAATGACCCCACCACTTGAGCCTGCATTGAACTGGCAGAGAAGTACTTGTAATGGCCTCTAGCCCCACATCTTACCTATTCGGTGATGTATTGTGTTTTCATTCTTTCCCGCGCATGTCTAAGTAAGTGCTTTGGGTAGATTTATATTTAAGTCTTCGCTGCAGGGCAGGTGTTTGTCCACATCATTTTACATAACTCAGTGTAGCGGACTGTCCGTGTGGGCAAGCATGTGAGTGCCTTACAGAGGGGTGGTAATACGCTACACAAATGTTAAAATACATTATGCCATGTTACATTTAACTAATGTTGTTCCCTTCTACATTTTTACATCCTCAGATTGCATGCCATCTCCAAGAAAAAGTCTCCTCCCTCTATGTTCCCAAAGCCTGCCGTGAAAAATAGATCTTAACATAAACCTATTGAAGGTTCACTCTCTTTTCAGCCTATCGATTGACCTTCGTCCTACCCTTACCCTCCAGCCTCTGCATGCCTTACTCTCTCTGAGGGCAGCCTACTCTGCGTTTCATGCCTGCCTGCCTTACTCCCTATTAATGTACTCCGGCAAAGTGCCCACACCTCATTTCATGGACCTCAACCTATCGTTCTTTGGGAACCATGCATACCTGTGCAACCTCACACTATCTAATCCCCTCTGGTGTATCAACCCACTGATCACTTGTGTGAACTCACACTAGTATTCACACTAAACGCATATTAATGTAATCTACCGCAAAGAGGCATGAGTAAATGCATTCCACTAACCTACAACAACCAACCGTAACCAATATCCACTCGACTGACCTCTAATCTTGGCTTCCAGAGTAGTGTGCTGCCAGCATTAAAGCGCTTCAATGCCTCATCAAGGTACTAAGTGCTATATGAATGTAATTACACTAAACTACAATGCCCACTCTTTGCACCACTGCATGATGAAGCCATGGTACATTTAACATAAACACTCACCGTTGCACTGGTGCACTTCACTCAGTTCACACGACAAGCACTTTCACTACTACATGGCAAACCCTAGATGCACTCAACACAACACCCCATTGAGTAGTCTATGGTGAACGCATTGTGCACGCCATGCACTAACCAACCCTTGCACTAATCCATGTTGAACCCATAAACAGCACACTCAGTGCATGCACTGACCCTTGCACTGGTTCATATTGTACCCAAAGTGTGCTCAGCCAACCATTGCACTAGTTGCTGATAACTTATAGTGCTTTCAACGCACTTGCACTAGTCCATAGTGAAACCAGAGTGCCCTTAACCTACACACACCTCCCAGTGCACTATTGCAAGGTGAACCCAAGTGCATTAAAGCATACCCAGCCCTTCTGTAAGTCCATGGGTATCTAGGCACCTTCCCTCCTGACTCCGCCCACACTCATTCACTGAAACAAAAGACGGCATGAATCTCCCCTGAGGGTGAAAGGAGTAGCTGGAGAGGCCTCTCAGGGAGAGAGCCCGGCCGGCATTCCCAGGACCTCGGGCCGTCTCTTGGAGACAACAGAGCATGGGGCAGCCAGGAAACAGGGGCGATGAATAGGGGGGCGCGGGGCAAAGCCCTGAGAAGGGGACGGGAGGCGGAAATGGAGAGCGAGGCATGATGGGAAGGTCACCCCCCCAATCAATCAGTAATATTGCCTTGGAAAATTTAAGGTCAATAATATGGCACACACAAGATGTTGGCTGTTGCCTAAACTAAACAAAGCTAAGTTGTTAAGCTCTTCACTCCGACAAAGTATGTACTACGCGGCTCAGGGGGGGGGGGCGGGGGATTTTTTAAATAAAAAAAGGAAATCCTACCTGAGTGAGCAGGTCCCGGTCCGCCGTCCGCGCCGCCTCGGGTCCGACTCAGTTTGCGCCTGCCCTATAGCCCCTCTCAGCCAATCCTGGCGCTGCTGGCAGCGCCAGGATTGGCTTAGGGCACGGTTACCTCTCGCCCACCTGCCCATTAGGAGACCGAGGTTTGAGCCTTTGCTCAACCCTCGCTCTCCTAATGGGCATGCGCAAGCCAGTGCAAACACAAGTGCGCATGACTGGGCACGGCGCGAAAATTCGGTGCCCTTCCCCACTCATGCGCACTTGTGCTGCAGTGCTGCCTGCTGCCCCTGGTCCCTCTGACAATCATGTCAGTCAACATGACGCAGGACCGCCCACCCCCTTCAGACTCTGAAGGGGGTGGGCGGTCCGACGTCATGCTGACTGACATGATTGTCAGTTCTCCCTCGGCGTCTTTGAACCTTAGGTTCAAAGACGCCGAGGGAGCTGCTGGGGGGGGGGGGCTACGCCCCAACGCCCCAATGGACGCACCGCCCCTGATTCTGTTTTATCAAAAAATGCTTTTGAAATCAATGGCGTTGTTACAAATGCCACAGAATTACGGCGTAGTAAAAATGTCCCCAGGGTAACTCAATTAACAGTGTTTTGACCCCGACGATTTCACTTCCGCATTCAGAGTAAATGGGGTCGGAATAGGAAATGACGTGCAAATGCGGGTTTGCCACCCCCAAAAACTGCACTTTTCCCCCATTGCAATCTGTTATGCCTGACAACCGAAAGTGCAGCAATTTCACACTACTCCGGATTCGAGATGAGGCTCAAACAGTGCTTATGCCCAATATCCGATGCAGTCAAAACCATCTGTATTCGTCAATAACCAGAAAAGCATAAAACACTTCCATAAACAACATAATTAAAAATTATATATACGATGTGACCCAAACTTGTAATGATAATGGAGAGGTGGAATTGTTGTAAAATGGGGCTCAAGTGAGGTTTGGGTAAATGAAGGTTTGGGACAAGTGAAGTGTTTTGAAGTAAGGAATTGGGGTGTGGAAGGTTGGCAAATAATGGAGGATGGAGGGTGCAAAATGGGACAAATTGAAGTGGGTGGCAGTAGAAGGAATGTTTTTTTTGTTGCGAACTAGACCCGAAGATATCAGGCATCAGAGCGCTTTACATGTGCACCAGTTTCGTTACAGATGAACACATTCATTTTTGCTAGGCACGGGGAGATTACGTGATCTGCCCAGAATCACAAGATGTTGAGCGTCGTAACCGAGACTCGAACCCGGTTCCCCAGCTTTGAGGTTGACCGCTCTAGCGGTAAGGATGCATCCTCTAGAAATGGGGTTCGAGTAATAGGGGTGATGATGGGCGTAATGTAGGGGAGTAGAATTAAACAGACTGGGTTTAAGGGAGAAACTGAAATATGATTTGGGCAGCATGAGGTGATTGAAGGTAACGAGAGTAAGGTATGGTGATTGAAGAGAGTAAGGTATGGGAGTCGGGGAGGTATAAATTGGAACAAGGGAAACAGATGTGTAATTTTGTAATAAGGCAGGTTTTGGAAATGGACACATTAGGGAAGGGCAGGGATTGAGAAGATTGGGTGAAAAATAAGTGTCTTCGCAGAATTCGGGTATAGAAGGCCTCATGAAGTGGTGTAAGTAGGGAGGATTTGCCTAGAACGATTTAGAGGGGGTATAGGTTAAGGGTGGGCGTAGTTCGCGAAGTAATGCTTCGCGAAGCTACGCAAAGTGCAGTTCGCGCTACGCAAGCTTCGCGTAGCACTACGCGAACTGCGTAGCGCACTGTTCGCAATGATTGCACAGTGCCGGATGCTTGTCCGCACTGTGCAATCATTGAAAACGGCAACTTGCACAGTGCGAGCTGTCTTTTACTGCTGCTCGAGTAGATTTTTACTCGAGCGGCAGCTTTCTCAACGCGGACTGGTAGTTTCTCATCGCGAGCGGTCGCGAGCATACGCGACCACTCGCAATGAGAAACCTGACCTCCCCGCGTTGAGAATCTCGCCGGGAGGTTTATTTTCCACGCTCGCGATCGGCAACTTGATGTTGCTGATCGCGAACGAGGAAAAAGTCTCGCCGGGATGTCATTTTGCTTGCTCGCGGTCGCCAACTTGACGTTGAGGACCGCGAGCAAGCAAAAAATGACCGCGGCACTACGCTACGCTACGCTACGCGTGTTCGCACTGTGCTACGTGCAATTCGCGTTGTGCGAAGTAGCGCAAGCTTCGCAAACTACGCGAGCGTAGCGTAGCACTTCGCCCAGGGTTAGTATAGGTGTGAAGATATTTCGAAAATTGGGGTTAAGGTGGATTATCAAATGGGGTTTGAAGTCTGCTTTGAGCGCTATTGCTTCCCTGACTCACATTCTCTCTGTGGCAGGCAGCGCAGCCCTCTCCTCCTCCATTGAGGAATCCGTGTAAGTCAGCCATGGCCTCCGCCTTCTCGTCGGCCCCTAGGCTCCAGCAGAGGTTGCCTAATGCCTCGTGAGTGACCATGTCGGGGTCTTCAGTGCGACGGCTCCCTAGTGACTGACCTTTATATATACCCAGAATGTGTCACAATGTGCTCCTCATCACAATTGGGAAAGACCATGTGCCTCGAGGCTGTGGGGGTGGAACGGAAAATCACAGCAGCCATTGTGTTTTCCAAGTAATCTTTCTACCTGTTTAATTCATTTAAGCAGTGACGTGGACAGGTCGTTGTGTAGTCTCTGGGATGATTGCTGGTTTTACGAGGTCCTCTCCTGGCTTCTGCTACAGCGGAGTCGCCCCCGTTCGAGTACGTTGTTTCCATGTTCCCCACGCCTTGTGACGTCATAGTGCAGATGGTGTGATGTCATCGGGGGTTTATGCTGATGCTATGGGTTAGGATGTTGCCTTCTCTGAGATCCCCTCATCGGTGCATTACTGTACTTTGCCCTCATTCTCTACGACAATTTAGTAAACATGCTGAAGGGGTGGATGGGGTCACGGGTCACCTTTCACTTTCAACATATCCTCGGAAACCTCTTTTTCTGGATCGCGGCTAGACTTAGAATGACATTATTTATTTAAATGTTTCACTTATTTATTTGGTGCATTCTACAAACCTGATAATCACTCAGCGCACCCCCGGAAGGAATATAACGGATTAGACAATAACCTCCGAACGACGTTAATTAGAGAAGATACTTTTCAAGCTGTAGGAGATGGTTTATTGTTTATACCCAGGGCACAAGTCCTAAAAAAAGAAGTGGGGGGACTAACCTAGTTAATCAGTATGCGCGTGGCATCGCAGCGCGTGGCATCGCAGCGCGTGGCATCGCAGGAACTGGCATCACTATAAGTGATATCAGATCTTAAGCCCTCACATATATGCTTAGCAGGTCTATCATGAGTACATTTGAGCACATTTCGAGAATACTTGCAAACCCTCCTGATTTAGGCAGAAGATTCACACTTTTGTAGCTACATATAAAGCAATGTTACCTTTTGTCAGCGTTAAGCTTTCTATAGCCATAGTGCTTTAAAAGAAATAGTGATATTTAAATTATTACAACGCCTCCTCGAGGGTAATAAGCGTATATAAATGCAATTTATTTTGTGCAAATACTGGGAAAGGTCAACACATCTGACGTTCTTACAGTGTGCATGCATATCTCCTAAACAGAGCCTGAACAAAGTAAAAAGCTGCCTCTCCTAAGTATGTGTGAAGTGCTAACAAGGTGCGAGCCTTTGTTTCCACTCTGCTGCATTTGCATCAGGTGTGAGGCTCCTGACTGCTGCCAGCCAGGAAACTCCAACAAAAGGAGGCCTGATGACCCCTAAGACTCGGCCTTTGTTATGGCCAAGTATCCCAGCAGGAGTCAGAAATAAGAGAGCCCCGTCCCCACCTGCACGTTGTTGTGATCGAAAGCAGACAACAACGTGCAGGCGCTGCTGAATGTGTCCCGGTGTTTGGAAATTACACCGGGACGAATTCAGCATCTTTTTTAGTGGGGCCCAACTTCTTGGCAGGGTGGACGGCATCCACCCTGTGAAAGAAGTGGGGGGACGCCGTCCACCCGCGTGGTCCCCCGACTCGTGCCCTGTTTATACCTAATTAAAGGCGTTCCATTTGATTTCTCAACGCAAGTACATTACAATGCGACGAACAGCAGTGATCGAGAACTGAATGTGACTTCCGTTTCAGAGGCAGCAGTCAGTCCTATTTAAAAAGGAAAGACATCGGATATAAAGGCAGCAATATTGAACGCCCACAAAATAAAAATGTCGTGTGGCAAGAAAAGTACATTTTTAACAGATTATCAGACTGCAGTGATCTTTTAAATTTTCATTAGATATACCCATAACTTGAACTATTCAAGTATTTATGTAATTTTGTAGTGACGTGTGTACAAATGGGCGTGTCAACAGAGGGTGCATGAATTAATATTTGAAGAAAATATGTTAAAATGTCGCTTCCTTTCATAATAACTAACTGCAAAGATGTTTTACCGCTTAGTGGAGCTCAAACCCCGTGTGATTAGTTCTAGTCATTCCGCCAGCTCAGACTTAATTTCTTCTTCATTGCATAGGAAATAATATAGCTTGCCTTTCTGTCTAATTTGGCCCTGCAGTTACTTGACCTTTTACAAGACTTCAAATTAAGCAAACACTTAACGGCGAGGCTATATATATATATTTTTTTTTTAAAACATATTTTTATTTGCATTTGTAATTTGAGGCATTTGTATACACATTTTTCTCAGGTATTCACTTTACATTGCTTAATCAGCATAATTCTGTAGGCATTTCCATTCATGTTTCCACCTGATAACTGATCTAGCAACCACTTCTCTGTTCTCCAGATTTATCTGTACTCCTTCTAGATCTTTTCTACCATACATACAAAAATGTTGTCTGTCCATTTTGCCCCCGGATAATGCCTACTGCTATTTTTCGGTCCCATCCCATTGTCCGGGTGTAGTATAATGAAGGTAGTCGAATCCAAGAAGTTTTCCATGTAGGTTTATTGATTAGCAGGTTACATGGAAAAGAGAGCCACACTGTCCTCATCAAATCAGACTCAGAATTTAAAATTTAAACAAATAACCCAACATCGTGCAGAGGGGGGTTGCAGGGTACCAAACTCTAGGGATATACCACCATTCTTAGCTTTGAGGTTTTAAGTGCCAACTGTTACGCCTCTTCACAGGGGGGGTTCTCCTTACTGCCCGCTGCCGACCCAGTCCGAGTGTATGGCTCTGATCCAGCGGTGTACTAACAGCAGATACTCCACTACCATATACTCACCTGGGCCCATATAACTTCTTCCACTAATACCAAGTAGACCGCTGGAGCTTAGTTTATGATTTTCATCTATCAGGATTAGTTATCTCTCATTTCCAACTAAACCTTTCACTGATCAAATAGTTCTTTCCTCTGGTCGATGGACCATTAGTTGCAGCTAGTTGATGGTGATGATTAACAGAACTTATTAAACATTTCTTGGTTAGAAATGAAATAATCACAGACTCGGGAAGTTTCAAAGTCTTTATCTAAATTAATTGAGTGTGAACCATCTCAAAGTTTCAGTACAAACACCCTCATTCTCAAGAGTGTCAATACAATCAATAATCAATAAGCAATAACAATTCAAATTCACACAATAACTATACTCAGAAAGGAGAGGACAGAGAGAGAAGAAACATCTATCAATACGATGAATTCATAGTTACCAAGAATGGTGTGAAGACCAACCCTCTGGCCAAAGGGCTGGTAAGGGTCCCCCGAGATAGATCAGGAGACAAAGACTTCAGGACAGGAATCAGGACAGGATACTTCACCTCTCTAAATACCGACAACTGCGTCGCACCCCTCTCTGACACTCTCTTCCTCCTCGTGGTTCCTCCGCGATCTTCTTTCTAACCCAATTAAGTTAAATAGATGGTTCTGCATTCAATTTCTTCATCAGCATCTCACACCATCAGCACCACCCACAGCACCGACAGCATCCCGAGCTCTGCTTCTGTGCTCCCGCTTCTCTGCTCCTGTTAAGCTCTCACGCTCTGCTCTGCTGCTGCTCTCGTTTCTGCTGCTCTCACTAACTAAAACTACCTCAATTATACCTTTCAATAGTCATGTACTGTTGGACTTGGCCCTTTTTGTAGGGTCATCCCTGAACTTTTTGCCTTCCTCCTGTAATTTTTCTGACCTGGTGTTGGTGGTTTTATGACTCTGGACACTTTACCACTGCTGATCAGTGCTAAAGTGCATAGGCTCTCTATGTTAAATTGATGTATTGATTAGTGACTCCATGATTGGATTATTTGATTTACTTGTCAGACCCTAGTATAGTGCACCATGGGTGCCCAGGGCCTGTAAATCAAATGCTGCTGGTGGGCTTGCAGCACTGGTTGTGCCACCCACAGAAGCAGCTTGTAAAGTGTGTCTCAGGCCTGCCATTGCAGAGCCTGTGTGCAGTCTGTGGCTGCCATGTCAACTTGGCAAGTACACCTACTTGCCAGTCCCTAAACCTTCCCTTATCTTCATATCAGACACCCCTAAGGTAGGCCCAAGGGCAGGGTGCATTGTAAGTATAAGGTAGGACATGCCCTGGTGTGTATGGCATTTCCTAATAGTGAATTACAGCCATTTTCATTTTTCACTATTGCCAGGCTACCTGTTCCCCATAGGCCAGAATGGGCAGTTTGATTATAACATCCTATAATCCTAACTGACCCAGGGAACATGGTAGAAATTCGAGTTTAGTATGCCTGAACTCAGAATGATAAAATACATCTTTTAGTAAAGTTGGTTTTAACATTTTGTGTTTGAAAATACCACTTTTAGAAAGTAGGTATTTTCTTGCCTAACTGTCCAAGCCTGCCTCTGCTAGGTTGTGTATTCCATGTCTGGTTTGTGAGTGACAGGGGCTGGGGGGGTTCCAGGAGACAGGGTGAGTCAGCACAGGGCTGAATAGACCTATCTGCATGTAGAGTGGTGGGACGAGTTGCACCTGGGTCTGAATAGGGCTGTGCCTGCCTTCCACAATGCTGGCTCCACCTCCTGTGGTGTGTCTGATGACCCTGGCCCACTCTGACAAAGGGAGAAGTTGTGCACTGGCAGAATGCACCCAGAACTGGTTTGGACTAGGTACAGGACCCTCTGCCTTCAGAGGACAAAGGATTTACTGGTATAAATAGTGGGGCCCAGACCCCTGGACTTTAGATCACTTCTGGAACAACAAGACGAACCTCTGCCAAGGAGAAGAACCAAAGGAATCTGTAGGAGTTGGACTGCCCCCCTGCCAGTGTGCTGTGTTGCTGGGTTGGCCTACAGTGGTGTCTTCAGTGCCAAGGAGAGGAGAAGGAACTTTTAAAGAACTTTCATCATCTTGCAGAATATTACTCCAAGGGCTTGAACTTGTGCTTGCCTCCTGCTGAAGTCTCAGGGACAAATGACTTCACCACCAGCTCCCCTCTGAATTTCCTTGCTGGGAATTCTGTCTGCAGAAGCCTGCGTGTCGCTGGGAGCGCGACTCAACGAGAAGAAGCGTGTCGCAGTCGCAGCTGTTGCCGTCGCATCGCCGGAGAAGCGTATCGCCGTCACAGAGGTTGCCGCCGCATCACCAGAGAAGCGAGCCTTCGTCAAAGCTGTTACCCGACGCATCACCGGAGAAGCGTGTCGCCGCCGCAGAGGTTGCCGGCGCATCACCGGAGAAGTGTGTTGCAGGGCCGGTCGCGGCTCCAAAGTTACAGAGTCGCCGTACGGCCGCCGGGCGTGCACGCATCATCTTCACGTCGTCGCATCAAGGGCGCCATCTTATCTCATCGCACCGGATCGTCGCATCGCATCGAGGCGCCATCTTGTCGCATCGCAACCGGAACGCAGTACGAGAATCTACGCATCCCCTACTCTGCGCAAGCATTGAGGCGCGACGCATCGTCTCCCCCGAAGCAAGGAACTGACGCATCTCCATCCCTGCGAACCTTTTGTTTGTTTTGCGTTACGCATCCAGGTACTTTTGTGAGAACTTTGTCGCATTTACCATCAACTTGAACTAAGTTACTTCTACCATCTTTAAGTCTATTTTGAGTACAGTATTGTGGATTTTTGTCGTTTGTGGTCTTGTGTTAATTGTGTGGTGTCCATCTGGAGTGTTTTCACTGTATTACTGAATGTGTTCACAAATGCTTAACACACTGCCTCTGAGATAAGCCTCTCTGCTCATGCCAAGCTACCAAGGGGGTGAGCAGGGGTTATCCAGTAGTGTAATCCCCTTTCCCTGACGTAGAAGCAAGGGTCCCTATTTGGTCAAAGGTACCTACCTCTGCCAACTAGAGACCCCCAGTTCTAACATTGGTGGTCAGCGGTGAGGATTTGGACCTGCATTTGTGACTCATTTACAGTAATTGGTGTACACTACTAGTGAGTGCAGACCAAACGCAACCACATACTTTTTGGTAGAATTGTTTTTCCTTGGACTGTTATTTTTTCCTGAGAACTGCCAATTCTTACTGCCATGAGTAGACCAGCATCTGTTGCACCTATGGATCTAGATTTTGAGGAAGAGAGGTTGGAAACCTACACTTTGAAACAGCTCAAGCATCTCTGCAAGAAATTGAAAGTTGCTACACCAGGCATTTCCAAAAAGGATGACTACCAAAAGGCGCTGAGGGCCTGGGTAGAAGCAAGAAATGCCCCTGAGTTGGTGGTGGAGCCAGCTGGGGATGCAGATGGGCAACTGGATAGGCCAGAGTTTCCAGCCAGGGGAGGGGTACCGTCCCCACCTGGCAGTAGCATCTCTTCCAAAGACCTGTCCCCCAGAGAGTTGGAAGACAGGGAGAGAAATAGGGCGCACAAGCTGGAGATGGCTAAGCTTAAGATGGAGGGTCAGAGGGAAATAGAGAATAACAAATTGTCCTTGGAGAGAGAGAGAATAAGATTGGAACATGAGTTGAGAATGAGAGAGCTTGATTTGGAGCTCGAGAGGCTTGAGGCCATGAGGGTCTCAGCCCAGCAACAAGAAAATTGTGTAGCTCAGGAAGTGAGCTTTGCTGAGTTGGAGGTGGGATCCAGCTCAGATGGTGGCAGCAAAATTGAATTTTCTAGTGCTGAAGGGGTAGTACACACACCCAGAGATATGGCGCCTGACTTGGAAGGGGTTAACATACACCAGGAGGTTCAAGGATCTGAGGTAGCTCCAGTGGTGCGCAGTGTCCCAGAAGTAGACTGGGACACTGGCGCAGGGGTTCATGGTCCTAGTGTTGGGAGGGACACTCCACTGACTCTAGCTGAGAGGAGCAGGGAGGGAGGTTCCCCCATGGTTGAAGTCCTGGTGTGTGAATGTGGAGACCGCCCAGAAGAGTGTGGGTTGAGTGACAGAGACAGTCACATACTGTCTTGCCAATCTCAGGAGAGTGGTGTGGAGTACGTGTGCGAGGCACTGCATGGTGAGGTAAAGGATAGTTTGGTTAACCCTTGTAGGGGGCTGTGTGATCCAATTGTGGGAGAGCATATTGTAAGTCCCTGTTTTCCAGAGCTATGCCAACACCTGTTGGAGAGTGAGTTCTCTGACCCCAGGGAGCTCACCAGGGAGGCAGACCTTTTGGTGGATTCCAGAGGGTCTGAAGAGGCATTGGGGAGTGACCCGAAGGGGAGTGGCTCAGGTATCTTCCAACCCAGAGTGGTGGAGGTGGTTCACTGTAGCCCAGCTAGGTCCCGGTGTAGTGGGAGGGGTGTAGGGGCTCACGTCCTGTCTCAGAGGAGACGGAGTGAGTGTGGGGCTGCATGCCCCCAGGTGCCCGAAACCCAGTCTCAGGGCCTGGATGGTTCTTTAAGGGAACACCAGGTGGGGAGCCTAGTCTGTCCTGGTGGGCCGCCCGTTGAGGGGGAACCCCTAGTGTCTGGTGAACTGGGAGTGTCTGTAAGCAGGCCTCCATCAGTTCTGGTGTCTGGCAGTGCCGCTCCTAAGTGGAGGGTGCAGAAGTCCAGATTGAGGGGTGAGAGGGGGAAAGAGTCCCCAGTGGAAGAACCAGTGGGTCAGGGGCCAGCCAGAAGGGCTGAGTCACCAGTGAATGACCATGGTGACACCACTTCTGTCCTGGGGGATCTTCACGCACTGTCAGATGGACAGGGGTCGGGAGATCCGCGCCAGGCAGACTGCCACACGACACATGAGTTGTGTGTCACCCTCGGGGGGGCATATGTGCTCCCCATGAATTCCTGGTACGCCGGGCAAGTGTTCAACCACAGGGGTTGGTCCCTGGGTTGGGAAGCCAGGTTCAGGTGTTGTCTGACCTGGAGGGAGGGATAACTGTAAACAGTGTCCTGCCCGGTTGGTCTTCTAGGGGTACCACTCCAGGTGGGAGGGTACAGCACTCTGGGAGGGGGTACAGAGGGAGGGAGTCCTCGCCTCTGACCCCGGTTCAACTGGAGTGTTTAGACCCTAGGTTGGAGGGCCATGTTCGGGGTGTCCCACCTGACCTGGAAGCCCAGTTGCAGGATAGAACCCCTGAACTGGTGGGCAAATTGTGCAGGACACCTGCCACAGGCACCCTGACAATTCTGGAAGGGGGTACCACTCCAAGTGGGAGGATGCAGAGCCCCGAGGAGGAGGAGGACCGGGTGTGGGAAAGCCCACCCCAGTCTCCAGTCCAGCCGCCGGGTACAGGCCCGGGGCTGGTGGGTCAGTGTCAGGATGTCATACCTGACCTGGCAGAAGGGAGAGTGGACAAAGGGTGCCAAGCACCTGGGGCTACTGCCCCCACTCTCTGACACCACAGAGGTTTGAGAGCCCTGCGACGCATAAGGCCTGGGTCTCATCACTGACCACTGTGGCTTGCTGTCTGTCCGTTGGGACACACCTGTGCGCAAGCTAAGGTTAGGTGCTGCACAGATGGTGTCCACAGGTGAGGAGAAGGGTTCCCCATGGGTTAGCTTGGTGGGCCCTGAGTGTATGGACAGAGGGATCCAAATGGGTTCAGATTGGCGTAGAACTGGAGTATGCCCCTTCTGTTGCGGGCCAGGGTCCATGTTCTATCGCCCAAAGCAGGGAATCCCATCAAGGTAGTGATTGGTCTACCCTGCGTTTGGGCTGGAAGGGGGTTGTGTTGGACTTGGCCCTTTTTGTAGGGTCCTCCCTGAACTTTTTGCCTTCCTCCTGTATTTTTTCTGACCTGGTGTTGGTGGTTTTATGACTCTGGGCACTTTACCACTGCTGATCAGTGCTAAAGTGCATATGCTCTCTATGTTAAATTGATGTATTGATTAGTGACTCCATGATTGGATTATTTGATTTACTTGTCAGACCCTAGTATAGTGCACCATGGGTGCCCAGGGCCTGTAAATCAAATGCTGCTGGTGGGCTTGCAGCACTGGTTGTGCCACCCACAGAAGCAGCTTGTAAAGTGTGTCTCAGGCCTGCCATTGCAGAGCCCGTGGCTGCCATGTCGACTTGGCAAGTACACCCACTTGCCAGTCCCTAAACCTTCCCTTATCTTCATATCAGACACCCCTAAGGTAGGCCCAAGGGCAGGGTGCATTGTAAGTATAAGGTAGGACATGCCCTGGTGTGTATGGCATGTCCTAATAATGAATTACAGCCATTTTCGTTTTTCACTATTGCAAGGCTACCTATTCCTCATAGGCCAGAATGGGCAGTTTGATTATAACATCCTATAATCCTAACTGACCCAGGGAACATGGTAGAAATTCGAGTTTAGTATGCCTGAACTCAGAATGATAAAATACATCTTTTAGTAAAGTTGGTTTTAACATTCTGTGTTTGAAAATACCACTTTTAGAAAGTAGGTATTTTCTTGCCTAACTGTCCAAGCCTGCCTCTGCTGGGTTGTGTATTCCATGTCTGGTTTGTGAGTGACAGGGGCTGGGGGGATTCCAGGAGACAGGGTGAGTCAGCACAGGGCTGAATAGACCTAACTGGTTGTAGAGTGGTGGGAGGAGTAGCACCTGGGCCTGAATAGGGCTGTGCCTGCCTTCCACAATGCTGGCTCCACCTCCTGTGGTGCGTCTGATGTCCCTGGCCCACTCTGACAAAGGAAGAAGTTGTGCACTGGCAGAATGCACCCAGAACTGGTTTGGACTAGGTAGAGGACCCTCTGCCTTCAGAGGACAAAGGATTTACTGGTATAAATAGTGGGGCCCAGACCCCTGGACTTTAGATCACTTCTGGAACAACAAGACGAACCTCTGCCAAGGAGAAGAACCAAAGGAATCTGTAGGAGTTGGACTGCCCCCCTGCCAGTGTGCTGTGTTGCTGGGTTGGCCTACAGTGGTGTCTTCAGTGCCAAGGAGAGGAGAAGGAACTTTTAAAGAACTTTCATCATCTTGCAGAATATTACTCCAAGGGCTTGAACTTGTGCTTGCCTCCTGCTGAAGTCTCAGGGACAAAAGACTTCACCACCAGCTCCCATCTGAATTTCCTTGCTGGGAATTCTGTCTGCAGAAGCCTGCGTGTCGCTGGGAGCTGGAAGCGCGACTCAACGAGAAGAAGCGTGTTGCAGTCGCAGCTGTTGCCGTCGCATCGCCGGAGAAGCGTGTCGCCGCTGCAGAGGTCACCGCCGCATCACCAGAGAAGCGAGCCTTCGTCAAAGCTGTTACCCGACGCATCACCGGAGAAGCGTGTCGCAGGGCCGGTCGTGGCTCCAAAGTTACAGAGTCGCCGTACGGCCGCCAGGCGTGCACGCATCGTCTTCACGTCGTCGCATCAAGGGCGCCATCTTATCGCATCGAACCGGATCGTCGCATCGCATTGAGGCGCCATCTTGTCGCATCGCAACCGGAACGCAGTACGAGAATCTACGCATCACCTCCTCTCCAGTAAGGACCAAGACGCATCCCCTACTCTGCGCAAGCATTGAGGCGCGACGCATCGTCTCCCCCGAAGCAAGGAACCAACGCATCTCCATCCCTGCGAACCTTTTGTTTGTTTTGCGTTACACATCCAGGTACTTTTGTGAGAACTTTGTCGCATTTACCATCAACTTGAACTAAGTTACTTCTACCATCTTTAAGTCTATTTTGAGTACAGTATTGTGGATTTTTGTCGTTTGTGGTCTTGTGTTAAGTCTATATAAAGAATACTTATTTTTATAAAACCTGTGTGGTGTCCATCTGTAGTGCTGTCACTGGGTTACTGTATGTGTTCACAAATGCTTAACACACTGCCTCTGAGATAAGCCTGTCTGCTTGTGCCAAGCTACCAAGGGGGTGAGCAGGGGTTATCCAGTAGTGTAATCCCCTTTCCCTGACGTAGAAGCAAGGGTCCCTATTTGGTCAAAGGTACCTACCTCTGCCAACTAGAGACCCCCAGTTCTAACATGTACCACCCATTAATGTTTCAATTTCATAAAATACTAACTCTGATTGGACAGCCAGGGGGGATGATCGTCACACCATGCTTACATTTCACTTATTTCATTGAACCATTGTTTTCAAACCCATCCCCTTAAACTATATTAATTAATTTCCTTTCCCATACATCTCCAAACTTTATTAATACAAAATGTTTCAGTTTCATGAATAAGGCTTCTTCATATGAACTCTTCACCCTCGTGTTCCCAGGGCACATCTTCTCTGGCCTTGGACGCGTGACAACTCCTTACTCATCCTTCCTTGTTCTCTCTCATGTGCGCATGCGTGGGGTCAAGTCAGTCAACTCAATTCAGACAAGCGTGGAAGGCCCAAATACGCACTAATAATAAAGTCAAAAGAAGAAATGTTATTTTCAAAAATAAATGGTTTCACTGTACACCACCAACCTCTACTCTAACCCACTTTAATTAGTATTACCCTTTCTGCATTTGCGTTAGTATAAAACTTATTTTCTATTTAGCCAAGCAGGTGCCATGCATGTGAACTTTCAAGCTGCCATTTTAATGTCTTTTGCGCATGCGCAAGATTTTCCCTCCAAGCATTAAACGTCCTACTACGTAGATGCAGTAGACGCATGCGCAGTAAAGATCCCTTGTTAGAGTGCGTTTTAGTCCTTCATTCATTTTGTTATGGTTAGTAAATACATATGCAAGCTTCATTGTCCCGCGTGTCTTTTCTAAAATGCGAATTATTAATTACAAACACATCGTTAGTAATTCGTTAATGAGTGTTAGACTTGGCATCTTTTGGCGTGTTTCCCCTGACTTTTTGCTTTCTGACCTCCCGGTTTTGACTCTGTTTTTGCTGGTGTAATGATTCTGCGCACTTTCCTCACTGCGGTCCAGTGGGAAAGTGCAAGTGCTCCTGTATAAAATGCGTTATGGATTGGTGTTTCCATGATTGGCCTATTTGGTTTATGTGTCAGTCCCTTGTAAAGTGCACTGCGGGTGCCAGGGCCTATAGACCAAATGCTGTTGGTGGGCTGCAGCACTGGATTGTGCCACCCACGCAAACAGCCCGTAAAGTGTAACTCGGGCCTGCCATCGCAGAGCCTGTGCGCAGCCTGGGGCTGCCATGTCGACTTGGCAAGTGCACACACTTGCAAGTCCCTAAACCTTCCCTTTGCTACATGTTAGTCACCCCTAAGGTAGGCCCAAGGTACCCCTGTGGGCAGGGTGCGGTGTATGCGAAAGGTAGGACATGCCCGGGTGTGTGCGGCATGTCCTGATAGTGAATTACAGCCTAGTTCGTTTTTCACTATTGCAAGGCTACCTGTTCCCCCTAGGCCAGAACGGGCAGTTTTGATTATTACAGCTTATAATCCTAACTGACCCCGGGAACATGGTAGAAATCCGAGTTTAGTATGCCTGGACTCAGAATGATAAAACGCATCTTTTAGTGAAGTTGGTTTTAACATTCTGGGTTTGAAAATACCACTTTTAGAAAGTGGGTATTTTCTTGTCTAACCAGCCAAGCCTGCCTCTGCGAGGTTGTGTATTCCTTGTCTGGAGTGTGAGTGACAGGGGCTGGGGGATGCCAGGAGACAGGGTGAGTCAGCACAGGGCTGAATAGCAAGATCTACATGTAGATGGGTGGGAGGGGTCGCACCTGGGCCCTGAATAGGACAGTGCCTTCCCTCCACAATGCTGGCTCCACCTCCTGTGGTGCGTCTGATGTCCCTGGCCTACTCACTGAAAGAAGGGACGGAGACTTGTCAACAAAGTGCTCCAGAACTGGTTTGGACTAGGCAAAGGCCTCTCTGCCTTCAGAGAACAAAGGAATTTGGGATATAAATATTGGGGCCCTGACCCCATGAATTTAGATCTCGCTGGAATCAAGGAACCTGCCAAGACGAAGAGCTGGAAGAGCTGCCAGGAGGAGTACTGCCCCTTTGCTGTGTTGTTGCTTTGTTGGGTTGGCCTGCAGCTGCTGCTTCTGCCTTGGGAGTGAAAGGACTGGACTGAACTTTCTACAAACTTGTGCTGAGTATCTCCAAGGGCCTGGAACCGAGCCGGCCTCCTGTTAAGAAGTCTCAGGGACTACAAAGACTTCACAAGCCTCTGGGTACCGCTTCTGGAACGCTGTTTCAGTTGCCACAGAGGAAGGGAACTGCAACCGACTCCGTCAACCGAATCCATCCCTGGCCGGTGACCTGTTTGCACCGCAGACCGCATCGCCCTGCTTCGCATCGCAACCCTGGTCTCACCGTGGGCGACGTCCGACGCCGCCAACATCGAGCCGCTGCTTGCACCGTGACCTGTGGGCACCGCAGGTGGCATCGCATCGCTTCACTGAACCAACCGGACACGACCGACGCGGTCGCTGCAACTGACTCAAGAGTCGAGACCGCACCGCGTTTGGGGCACTGCTCGCACGTCTGCGACGCACCGCTCCGACTCGCACCGCTGTCCGACGCCAGCTCCCGCACTCCGGCTAAGTCGCCTGCATCGCAACCTGTCAGCACCGCATCGAGCATCGTCTCACCCTGCATCGCACGCCTTGGACTCACCGACTCCGTCTGCACGACGCTCATCGAGCCGCTGCCTGCACCGCATCGAGGGACACCGCACCTTGCATCGCTCCGTCTTGCCCCGCAACCGCGACGAACGCCGACCGGCTCGTACACTCCGTACCAGCCACAACGAGAAAGGTACTGTAACCGAGTCTGTTCATGACTCTGCTGGCCCGTATCGACGCGGTCGGCTGGAACTGTTAGACTCTGTGGTTTTCAGCATCACGGTAGGCTCGGACGGAGCTACCGACTCGTACGAACTTTGCTTTTGTGCTATTCCTGCAAAGAAGAAGTTACCGTATCAAGCATTCATTCGTAAAGTATAGTATTGTGGATTTTTGTCGTAATTTGTCTTGTCTTGAGTATATAAAATATTGGTTATTTTTCTAAACTGGTGTGGTGTCCGTTTGTAGTGCTTACACTGTATTACTGTTGGTTATGTGCAAATGCTTTACACACTGCCTCTGAATTAAGCCTGACTGCTCGTGCCAAGCTACCACGAGGGTGAGCAGGGGTTACTTCACGAGTGTAACACCCTTACCCTGACTAGGAAGACGGGTCCCTACTTGGACAAAGGTGCGAGCCCTTGCCAACTAGAGATCCCATTTCTAACATTGGTTGTCAGCGGTGAGGATAGGACTTGTGTTTGCACTTGACTTACAGTGATTGGTGTGCACTACTACCATATCGCAGACCATTACGTACCACATACTGGTTCTTTTTCTTTTGGCCTATTTTTGATCTTGCCAGTTTTCAACTCACTACTTTTGTCATGCCTGAATCAATTGCATCATCCGTTGCATCTCTGGAAGTTATCTTTGAGGAGGATAGGTTGGAATCCTACGCCGTAAAGGAGCTACGAGCGATTTGTAAAAACCTGAAAGTCCAAATTAAAGGCCCCACAAGGAAGGAGGAGCTACAGAAGGTGCTGAGGGCCTGGGTAGCAGCCAGACATGCCAATGGGCAGCCTGGTAATCTCAGTGAGGAGGTGGAGGAGCCTATTTCCAGGGTGGATGTGCTTTTGGGTAGGGGGGAACCCGCCAGGTCAGGCAGCAGCAGTCTGTCCCCAGAGGAGCTGGAGGACAGGCGGGAGGCAAGGCAGTTTGAGCTGCAGAAGCTCAGGCTGGAGAGTGAGCGGGAGGAGAAGAGATTGGCCATAGAGGAGAGGAAGATGCTCTTAGAGCATGAGAGAGAACTGAAGGAGCTAGAACTTAGGAGTAAGTCAGGCTCAGATGGTGGCAGCAATTCGTCCAGAAAGGCAGACAGGATTGTGCACATTCCCAAGAACGTAGGCAAGGAGTTCAAGAAGGGGGATGACATACAAAGGTGGTTTCAGGGTTATGAGGCAGCCATACACATGAATGGGGTCCCTGAGGAGAATTGGGGAGCAGGATTGTGGCCACTTTTCCCTGAAGAAGCAAGGGATGCTCTGATAGCTTTGGGTAAGGGGTATCACCTCACCTATGCTGACATGAAGGATGCCCTTCTCACGAAGTATGGTCTTACTCCTGAAAAGTACAGGGATCAGTTCAGGTCCAGTAAGAAGTCTGATGCCAACACTTGGTTGGAATGTGTGGATGTGTTCTGCAGGTCGCTGGATGGTTGGGTAAAGGGCAGTAGTGTAACAGATTTTCAGGGGCTCTACAACTTGTTTGCATGGGAGCACTTGTCTAGTCTATGTTTTGCAGATCTGCGCCAGCACCTAGTTGATAGTAAGCTAACTGACCCCAGGAAGCTTGCTATGGAAGCGGACCGCTGGGTGAGTACCAGGGTCCACAAGAAAGCGTTTGGGGAGACTCAGCCAAAGGTGGGCAGGGTCCCCAGCAGAAAGGTGGGGGGGACAAGGGTAAAGCACAGGAGTTCTCTAAAGGGCCCCAAACTAGTACCCAGGGTAAAGGTTCCCAGCCCCCGGCGATAAGAAGAAAGGGGTCTCTACAGGGAAGCCTGTTGAGACCGGCCCCCGCAAGTGTTATGCATGTGACCAGGTAGGTCACTTTAAGGGGGACCCCAAGTGCCCGAAGGGGACACAGCCGCCCACCGGTGGACAGTCCAAAGTGTTGGCTAGTGTAGCGCTCGGGGAGGAGGGGTGCCCACAGGAGGGTGGGGATCCCGCAGAAATGACCCTTGTCTCACTAGGGGACAGTGAGATGGTCCCAGGAAACTAGGTGCCCCCTAACACAAAGAAATATAGCACCTGGGTGACCATTAATGGGAAGAGGGTAGAGGCTCTCAGAGACACTGGAGCCAGTGTGACCTCAGTCCGGTGTCACCTGGTGTCTGAGAAGCAAGTAGTCCCAGGAGCATTCCACCAAGTAGTTGCTGTAGACAACTCAGAGCGCCAATGTATGGTGGCGCAGGTTCCCTTTGAATGGGGGGGGGTCTCAGGTCCCTTGAGGGTGGTTGTGAGCCCTACCATGCCTGTAGATTGTCTGCTAGGAAACGACCTGGAGCAGTCCTCATGGAAGGAGGTTGAGCTCAGGTCTCACTTGGAGATGCTTGGGTTGCCAGAGTGGGCATGCGTGTCTACTCGGTCAATGGCAGCCAGAAAGGGTGATCAAGAGGACTTGGAGCCTGAAACAGTGGCCCAAGTCCCTGCCAAGAGAAAGGGCAGGGGGCGCGGGAAACCGGCCCCCGAAGTTCCCACGCCCCGGTGCCTACAGGGGAGCAGGTAGCCGAACTGGGAGACATCTCTGAGCTGACCCATTGGCAGCAAGAAGGGGGTCCCACCAGGGAGGAGTTCTGCAGGGAGCAGAACGAGTGCCCTACTCTGGAGGGTCTGCGGCGGCAGGCTGCAGACCAGGCAGCTGGTAATCAGTCCGGGTCACATCTGATCTACTGGGAGAGTGGTCTCCTATACAGCGAGCCTAAGGTTGCTGAGCCTGGGTCAGCCCGTGTGCTGGTGGTACCCCAGCGCTTCAGGACCTTCCTACTGGGTCTGGCTCATGACGTGCCTTTGGCAGGACATTTGGGGCAGGACAAGACCTTTGACAGGCTTGTCACCCACTTCTTTTGGCCCCAAATGCGAAGGCAGTCAGATGCACACTGTAGGTCTTGCCAAACTTGCCAGGCAAGTGGTAAGAGTGGGAGGAAGGTCAAAGCTCCTCTCCAACCTTTTCCTGTTGTTGGAACACCCTTTGAAAGGGTAGGGATGGATATTGTGGGGCCACTGGATCCCAAGACAGCCATGGGCAACAGGTACATCCTGGTCTTGGTGGACCATGCCACCCGGTACCCGGAGGCAATCCCTCTCAGGACAACGACGGCACCAGTGGTGGGCCGGGCGTTAATGGGGATCTTTTCCCGTGTGGGATTCCCCAGAGAGGTGGTTTCCGATAGGGGGACCAATTTCATATCGAAGTATATGACATCCCTGTGGAAGGAGTGTGGTGTAACCTACAAGTTCACCACTCCTTACCACCCACAAGGAAACGGTCTGGTGGAGAGATTCAACCAGACCTTGAAAGGCATGATCAAGGGTCTAACAGAACCCATGAGGCGTAAGTGGGACGTCCTCTTGCCATGCCTACTCTTTGCATACAGGGAGGTGCCTCAGAAGTCTCTTGGGTACAGCCCCTTTGAGCTCCTGTATGGCCACCCTGTCAGAGGACCTCTGAGTTTGGTAAGGAAGGCTGGGAGGCGGCTCCCAGGAAAACTCCCCAGGATGTATTTAGCTACATGCTGGCCTTTAGAAACCAAACTGCCCGCTTCAGGAAACTCGCTCAGGCGAACCTAGAAGCAAGCCAGGAAGAAATGAAGAGATGGTATGACCAGAATGCCACTCTGGTCGAGTTTCAACCTGGGCAAAAAGTGTGGGTCATGGCCCCAGTGGCACCTTGTGCCTTGCAGGACAAGTGGACTGGGCCATATGAGGTAAAGGAGCGCAAAAGTGACGTCACCTACTTGGTGGATTTGCAGGCTCCAAGGAACCCTTTGAGGGTCCTTCACGTGAACCGCCTCAAGCCCCACTTCGAGAGGTCCGAAGTGAGTATGCTCTTGGCGACAGATGATGGGGTGGAAGAGGAGAGTGAGCCTCTCCCTGACCTCCTGTCTACCAAGGAGCATGATGGGTCAGTAGAGGGTGTGATCCTCTCCCCTACTCTGACTCAGGAGCAGCAGGGGGACTGTCGCCAGTTGTTGGGACAGTTCGCCCCACTGTTCTCCCTGACCCCCGGTGTTACTCACTGGTGTACCCATGACGTGGACACTGGTGACAGCCCTCCTGTGAAGCACAAGATTTACAGGTTGACTGACCGGGTCAGAGCCAGCATCAAGGAGGAGGTCTCTAAGATGTTGGCATTAGGGGTGATTGAGCCCTCCCACAGTCCTTGGGCCAGCCCAGTGGTCTTGGTCCCAAAGGCTGCGGCGCCCGGTGCCACTCCAGAACTCCGGTTTTGTGTGGACTACCGTGGGCTCAATGCCGTCACCAGGACTGACGCGCACCCCATCCCCAGAGCTGATGAGCTCATTGATCGGTTGGGAGCTGCCCGGTTCCTCAGCACGTTTGATTTGACGTCTGGGTACTGGCAGATTGCCTTAACCGATGGGGCCAAGGAGAGATCAGCGTTCTCAACCCCAGAAGGTCATTACCAATTCCGGGTGATGCCCTTTGGGTTGAAGAATGCCCCTGCCACCTTTCAGAGGTTGGTCAATCAGGTGTTGGCTGGGCTGGAGGATTTCAGTGCCGCCTACCTGGATGACATTGCTGTGTTCAGTTCCAGCTGGGAAGAACATTTGCAGCACCTTGAGAAAGTGTTGAGGGCTCTGCAAGGTGCAGGCCTCACGATCAAGGCCAGTAAGTGCCAGATCGGGCAGGGTTCTGTGGTGTACTTGGGACACCAGGTAGGAAGCGGCCAGGTGGCGCCCCTACAACCCAAGATTGACACCATTCTGGCTTGGGAACCCCCAAGACCCAGACAGAGGTGAGAGCCTTCTTAGGTCTCACCGGTTACTATAGGAGATTTGTTAAGGGCTATGGCACCATCGTTGCCCCCTTAACAGAGCTGACCTCTAAGAGGCAGCCCAGGAAAGTGATCTGGACTGAGTCCTGCCAGAAAGCTTTTGATGCCCTGAAGGCAGCCATGTGCATGGCGCCCGTGCTCAAGGCACCTGACTTCTCCAAGGAATTCGTCGTGCAGACTGACGCTTCAGAGCATGGTGTGGGAGCGGTGCTCTCACAACTGAACGAAGAGGGCCTGGATCAGCCTGTAGTCTTCCTTAGCAGGAGACTACTTCCCAGGGAACAGAGGTGGAGTGCCATAGAAAGGGAAGCTTTTGCTGTGGTCTGGGCACTGAAGAAGTTGAGACCATACCTGTTTGGGACTCACTTCCGGGTTCAGACAGACCACAGGCCCCTCAGATGGTTGATGCAAATGAGGGGTGAGAATCCAAAACTGCTGAGGTGGTCCATCTCCCTACAGGGAATGGACTTTACGGTGGAGCACCGTCCTGGTACAGAACACGCCAACGCAGATGGTCTGTCCAGGTTCTTCCGCCTTAGTGAGGAGAACTCCAATGGGGTTGGGTAGTTCTCCCTACTTTCAGCTGGAGGGGACATGTGTTAGACTTGGCATCTTTTGGCGTGTTTCCCCTGACTTTTTGCTTTCTGACCTCCCGGTTTTGACTCTGTTTTTGCTGGTGTAATGATTCTGCGCACTTTCCTCACTGCTGTCCAGTGGGAAAGTGCAAGTGCTCCTGTATAAAATGCGTTATGGATTGGTGTTTCCATGATTGGCCTATTTGGTTTATGTGTCAGTCCCTTGTAAAGTGCACTGCGAGTGCCAGGGCCTATAGACCAAATGCTGTTGGTGGGCTGCAGCACTGGATTGTGCCACCCACGCAAACAGCCCGTAAAGTGTAACTCGGGCCTGCCATCGCAGAGCCTGTGCGCAGCCTGGGGCTGCCATGTCGACTTGGCAAGTGCACACACTTGCAAGTCCCTAAACCTTCCCTTTGCTACATGTTAGTCACCCCTAAGGTAGGCCCAGGGTACCCCTGTGGGCAGGGTGCGGTGTATGCGAAAGGTAGGACATGCCCGGGTGTGTGCGGCATGTCCTGATAGTGAATTACAGCCTAGTTCGTTTTTCACTATTGCAAGGCTACCTGTTCCCCCTAGGCCAGAACGGGCAGTTTTGATTATTACAGCTTATAATCGTAACTGACCCCGGGAACATGGTAGAAATCCGAGTTTAGTATGCCTGGACTCAGAATGATAAAACGCATCTTTTAGTGAAGTTGGTTTTAACATTCTGGGTTTGAAAATACCACTTTTAGAAAGTGGGTATTTTCTTGTCTAACCATCCAAGCCTGCCTCTGTGAGGTTGTGTATTCCTTGTCTGGAGTGTGAGTGACAGGGGCTGGGGGATGCCAGGAGACAGGGTGAGTCAGCACAGGGCTGAATAGCAAGATCTACATGTAGATGGGTGGGAGGGGTCGCACCTGGGCCCTGAATAGGACAGTGCCTTCCCTCCACAATGCTGGCTCCACCTCCTGTGGTGCGTCTGATGTCCCTGGCCTACTCACTGAAAGAAGGGACGGAGACTTGTCAACAAAGTGCTCCAGAACTGGTTTGGACTAGGCAAAGGCCTCTCTGCCTTCAGAGAACAAAGGAATTTGGGATATAAATATTGGGGCCCTGATCCCATGAATTTAGATCTCGCTGGAATCAAGGAACCTGCCAAGACGAAGAGCGGGAAGAGCTGCCAGGAGGAGTACTGCCCCTTTGCTGTGTTGTTGCTTTGTTGGGTTGGCCTGCAGCTGCTGCTTCTGCCTTGGGCAGTGAAAGGACTGGACTGAACTTTCTACAAACTTGTGCTGAGTATCTCCAAGGGCCTGGAACCGAGCCGGCCTCCCGTTAAGAAGTCTCAGGGACTACAAAGACTTCACAAGCCTCTGGGTACCGCTTCTGGAACGCTGTTTCAGTTGCCACAGAGGAAGGGAACTGCAACCGACTCCGTCAACCGAATCCATCCCTGGCCGGTGACCTGTTTGCACCGCAGACCGCATCGCCCCGCTTCGCATCGCAACCCTGGTCTCACCGTTGGCGACGTCCTACGCCGCCAACATCGAGCCGCTGCTTGCACCGTGACCTGTGGGCACCGCAGTTCGCATCGCATCGCTTCACTGAACCAACCGGACCCGACCGACGCGGTCGCTGCAACTGGCTCAAGAGTCGAGACCGCACCGCGTTTGGGGCACCGCTCGCACGTCTGCGACGCACCGCTCCGACTCGCACCGCTGTCCGACGCCAGCTCCCGCACTCCGGCTAAGTCGCCTGCATCGCAACCTGTCAGCACCGCATCGAGCATCATCTCACCCTGCATCGCACGCCTTGGACTCACCGACTCCGTCTGCACGACGCTCATCGAGCCGCTGCCTGCACCGCATCGAGGGACACCGCACCTTGCATCGCTCCGTCTTGCCCCGCAACCGCGACGAGACGCCGACCGGCTCGTACACTCCGTACCAGCCACAACGAGAAAGGTACTGTAACCGAGTCTGTTCATGACTCTGCTGGCCCGTATCGACGCGGTCGGCTGGAACTGTTAGACTCTGTGGTTTTCAGCATCACGGTAGGCTCGGACGGAGCTACCGACTCGTACGAACTTTGCTTTTGTGCTATTCCTGCAAAGAAGAAGTTACCGTATCAAGCATTCATTCGTAAAGTATAGTATTGTGGATTTTTGTCGTAATTGGTCTTGTCTTGAGTATATAAAATATTGGTTATTTTTCTAAACTGGTGTGGTGTCCGTTTGTAGTGCTTACACTGTATTACTGTTGGTTATGTGAAAATGCTTTACACACTGCCTCTGAATTAAGCCTGACTGCTCGTGCCAAGCTACCACGAGGGTGAGCAGGGGTTACTTCACGAGTGTAACACCCTTACCCTGACTAGGAAGACGGGTCCCTACTTGGACAAAGGTGCGAGCCCTTGCCAACTAGAGATCCCATTTCTAACAATGAGTTAAAATGAAAGGATTGCTTCCGAGCAAGTCTCATTTACGAGTCCTTGCTCCATCAGCTCTGTCTCCGTTTAGAGATGCCAATATTCCTTGCGCTACCGTCTACCTGCCCACACCCGTCCCGACCTAAGAGTGTCCATCTAATGTGGTATAGAGTGAGCTACCCACTATCTCTCCCTGTCTCTCCTCCCGTTTCCTGTTCTGGCTCTGGATTCCCCCAAGCAGCCAGGGCTTCCCTCCATAGGTCTGCTATGGGCTGTCTCCTTATACCCTTCGATTCCTCCCAACTCAAGGCTCTGCCCTCTGCTCCGGCCCAGCTAATAACGTCCCGGTTCCAGCTGGATACCCTCGGCCCAAATGAGGACTTCCATTCTAGTGCTATCCGTCGCTTTGCCAATCCCAAGGCCAAATCGATCAGTTTATTCCCCACCTTTCATTTAATAGGTCGCGGGTGGGAAAAGCCCCAGTAAGCAGGTCTCTATCGTGGGGGCTAGCTCCCTCCCAGTGCGTCTTTAATCTTGGCTAAAATCTCTACCCAGTATATATGTATGATACCGCAGCTCCAGGTCATATGTATAAAGTCCGCGTCCGCATGGGCACATCTCGGGCAATTGCTCACTTCCCCACCATACATTACATTAAGCCGATGGGGCGTCATATAGACCATGTGTATGTAGTTGAACTGAGTGTATTTGAGTCTAGTATTTCGTGATATCTTCTTAGGTGAATGAAGAACCCTACTCCACTCCGCCTCCGTAAGCTCTCTATCTATCACCCTCTCCCATCTCGCACAGAGCTCCCCCAATGGTGTAATGGACGTGGAGACCAACGCCTCATGGTGCCACTTCACTTGGTGCCTCGCAGTACCCAGCATGAGCAATGCATGCAGCACCGGGTGGGTCGCTGGCTCCTCCCTTTCCTTGCCCCACAACTGATCAAACTTACGGACCAAGGCCTCATATCGTAAAAACTGTCCTGAGGGAAGACCGTTGCAATCCATCAAGTCAGCGAACGGAACTAGTGAGCCATCTTGGTAGCAGTCACCTACCGAATCTAGACCTACCTCCGTCCATGAAGCCATTTGCTCAGTCGTGAACATTGTCACCGGATCCCCATGAGGGAGCCCGACTAATGGCAGTGAGGGGGTGTACCATGGGGACCCCCTTAGTCTGCGCATGCATCACTTCCAAGTCTGGAAGGCTGTAAGCTGTAGCGCTGACCTGTAGGGAGTGACAGTCATTGGCCTCAGTAATTTAGCCAGTAGTAGGTCAGGAGTATCATTAGGGTCTATCAGCCAAGTTCCTTCCGCATTCACCCCCTCTACCCATTGTGCTAACCATTGCAGCTGGGCTGCTAGCATGTATAATTCAAAGTCTGGAACTCCTAAGCCCCCTTCCGTCATTGGGCGCTGTAGTATCTTCAGAGACACTCTACGCCTCCCGTTTCCCCATACCAGATCCCGTATTAGAGAGTTCAGAGGTCGAAACCATCCACGAGGCATCAGGACTGGCAGATTCACAAAAAAATACAATAACCGGGGCAGTATTACCATTTTAGTCAGCGAAACCCGGACGAGGATGGGCAGCTGCAAAGTGCCCCAGAAAGACACACAGCTTCGAAGTGACCGCATGGCTTTGCCCAAGTTCCCTTCTTTCAGGTCTTCCGTGGTGTGAAAGACTTGTATACCAAGGTATTTAAATGAATGCGGGGCCCAGTTAATGTCTGCCGGGAGCCTCTCTGGTCTAGGCGTCGGTCCCACCAATGGGAAGAGGTAGGTTTTCTTCTTATTGACCCTCAAGCCTGATAGGGATTCAAAGCGCTCCAAGAGTGTAAGAGCCGCTATAGTACCTGACACGTCAGACTTCAGGTACACCAGCAGATCGTCGCAATATCGGGAGATGGTGTGTAGCCGTCCATCTAGTCTAAGCCAAATGTCCTCCCCACCCTCTCGAAACAGTTCCGCCAGGGGTTCAATCGCTAGAGCAAATAGTAAAGGCGAGAAGGGGCACCCTTGTCAGGTTCCTCGCAGTATAGAGTACTGGGATGACACTGTTTTCCCCGTCCGAACCCTTGCCGTTGGGGATGAATAAAGAAGTTGTACCCATTTCACCCAACCTTCTCCTAAGCCCAGCCATATCATTACCTCAAAAAGGTAGTCCCAGCCAACCGTATCAAAGGCTTTCTCTAAGTCGACCGAGAGTACCGCTGCTGCAGGCGCGGAGTTCCTCTCCTCATGGAGGAGGACAGAGAACAGCCTGAGCAAATTATATGAAGTGTTACGGGAGGGGATGAATCCGTTTTGGTCCGCATGTATAAGGGATTGCATATGCGGGAGCAGTCTGAGTGCCAGTATTTTGCTAAGGATCTTAAAGTCCAAATTGAGCATGGATAGAGGTCTGTACTCTGTGACTGGTGCTCCGATCTCCTTAGTCTTGGGGAGAGGGATCACCAATGCGCTCTGGGTAGATTCAGGGAGCCCCCCTAAATGGAGGGATTCTGCATACATGGTCACTAAACGTGGCGCCAATTTGTCCACGTATCGGGCGTAAAATTCTGCCGGGAGGCCGTCCGGCCCCGGTGTTTTCCCAATTGCCATATCCGCTATTGCAACCCTGACTTCTCTCAGAGTCACCGGTCCCCCTAATTCCTCTTGCTCTTGTTCCTCCAACGTCCGGAGCGGTAACGTTTCCAGTAAGTCCCTAATACTAGCGCGGGAAGCCAGTGCAGGTGTGGCATATAGCCATTCATAGTACCTACAGAACAGGTCATTGATGGCATCTGGGTCATAAACCCGTTCTCCGGCGTCTGTCTGTATTTGCGTGATCGGTGATCCCCTGCTCTCCGGTCTGATCAACCATGCCAACAAGCGGCCAGCCTTCCCCTCCTCCCTCTGCATTTTATCTAGGTACTCCCTATGACTGTGGCATCTCAACCTCTCTAGTGCATCGTTATAGCTCGCCTGGGCATCTTTTAGTTGCACCGCTGAGGTATCATCCCTCCCCTGCATATTGTCTAACTGACTGATCTTGGAATCCAGGTCTAAGAGTTCCTGCCTAATTTCCCGCTGTGCACCAATCGACTGGCCCAGGCAATGTCCCCTTACCACCACCTTAAACGCCTCCCATTCCACCAGCACCGAGGACGTTGAATTGGCATTTATCGGGAAAAAGGTATCAATAAGGGTCCCCAATGACTCACGGAAGGGCGCGTCTTCCAACAACAAGGGATTCAATCTCCACAATGGAATCAGGGGACGTCTCCCTAGTGGTTGATATGTCATTAATAAAGGACTGTGGTCCGACAGAGTCCGTCCCAGGTATTCTGTATACTTTATTGATACACTAAAGTCTGGTGTGCTCAAAAATGTGTCCAATCTAGTATGCACTTGGTGCATTGGGGAGAAATATGAGTATTCCCTGTCCTCCGCGTGCTGTACCCTCCAAACATCGTCTAAACCCCATTGCTCTATCTAACCCCTGAATCCTGCTGCAACCCGATGAGTCTGTGCTCCCGGGAGAGGCGGGTGTGAGCGGTCCGCTGTAATGTCCGCAACACAGTTAAAATCACCTCCGATCACTAAGCTCCCTCCCGCACAGCCAGCCATTTGAGCCGAAAGGGTACCAAGGAACATCACCTGTTCAGTGTTGGGCGCATACACACTACCTAATGTCACCTCCCTCCCCGCCAATCTCCCGGTTACCAGAACGTATCTGCCCTCGCTGTCGATTCTGGTACTGATGTGGTCGAAGGGGACCCCGTGCCTTACCCATATCAACACCCCTCTGGCATACGCCGAATAGGTAGTGGCATAAAGCCGACCCCTCCATTTCCTGAGGAGTTTTTCGACTTCACTATGAATCAGGTGGGTCTCTTGCAGGAGGGCTATGTGGACATCTCTCCTCCTTAAGTATGCACACACCTTGTGTCTTTTACTCATAGTTCCCATCTCTCTAATGTTCCACATTATAAACTTTAGTACCGTATGTGTGGATGGCATCTTGATTGGTTCTCCCACCCTCGTCGATCCCTACTACTCTGCGGTTCAGTAATTCCCCCTGCCTTAGTTGCCCTCCTCCCTCTGCGCTTACAACACACAAAAAGAACAACAAAAAATTCCCATGGGACAACTCCCCGACCCCAGAACGGTCTGGCAACGGTCCTCCGCACAAACAGCAGGTAGGATTGCATCAGCAAGTAAAGGTCCCAAACCAGTAACGTAAGGACCTAAAGGGGAGCATGGCAGACCTCACAGGCAATCGGCGTACAATAAGGAGATTCCCCCATGGCGCAGCAGCCCTGGAAGACCGAGATAGCTCGGACCCAGGGGCCCACCCAGCCAGCCCCCTGGCCCCCTCACGGGCCCCGACCCCACAAAGGGAACCAGGAGAGACAGCAGGAGGAGAGGGGAAAGGCACCTGCCATCCTATTAAATAATCTCATCTGCAGTGTTCGGGGTCACCACCGGTAATTTAAGGTTACTATTACGGGACGAGTCCGACCCATCAGATCCCCTCCTGGAGCTGGATCCCTTCGCAGTCGACGATCTTCTGCTTTGCTTCATGTCCATCACCGCCTTCAGCGCCTCAGCCCTCTCCCTCTCCATTTGCGAGATGTTTGGTTTCTTGGGGTTTCCCCGCCCTTGTCGTCTCCTGAGCCTCTTCCCCAGTTCTCGGTCCCTGGACAATGCTTCTGCCTTCTGCACGTTCGGCTGTCTTTCGGTTCGGTAAGTCTCAATCCGGTCCCATGCTGCTTTTGGGTCCTCACAGAAATGTGTTTTCCTATCCAGCATAACTCGCAGCCGGGCTGGGAACATCAGTGAGTACTGGATCCCTTTATCCCTCAACACTCTTTTAACTTCCAAAAAGGAAGCACGCCGCCTCTGAACCTCCAGGGTGTAATCCGGGAAAAGGGACACTTTACTATTTTCGACCAGGTATGGCCCTCCAGAGCGGGCCTTTTGCAGCAGAAAGTCTCTATCCTTGAAGTGGAGAAGTCTGGCCACCACGGGTCGTGGGGGCCTTCCTGGGGCCGGTGGTCTTGCCGGGACACTTGCGCTCTTTCCAAAGTGTACTAGGGTGACAAGCCCTGGGGGGCCACCACGTCACAGAGCCAACCCTCCAGGAATTTAATCATATTGTCTCCTTCCACTTTCTCAGGCAATCCCAAGACCCTCACATTGTTCCTTCGGTTCCGCCCTTCTGCATCTTCTACTCTCCTCTCCAGAGTGCTGACTCTGCTATTGAGGTCCCCCATTTGGAGTGTCAGTGCTTGTTGCGCCGGCGCCATGTCCCCCAGGGAGTTTTCGGTCAGCTTTACTCTGTCCGCCAGCTTGGCATGCTCAGCTCTCAGCAAGCCCAGGCCCACTGCTACTGTGCTTATGTCCTGGTGGAGTGTCGCCTTAGTATCTGCAATGGCCGCCAATATTTTCGACAATTGCTGCTGAACTGGGTTGTCGGAAGGTTCACTTCCTGGCTCCTTCTGTGTTAGTTCTTGTGCTGAGTCCTCGTGTTCCAGGGGGTGTCCCATCTGTTTCCCTCTAGGCTTTCCCATTTTGCAAGGGGAGCGTTGTCCGTCAGAGAGTCTAACCTGTCCCCCCCTCTGGGCTATCAGAGACAGGCACCTGGCCTCTTCAGGTTTTGAACGTCTCAACCCTCCTTGTGATCTCACTCTCCGGTGTCCGTTACGTGCGTTACTACTGCCCCTGATCGTTCCCCCAGAGGAGCCAGGCCCTTTGCACCAGTTCCCTGGTCTGTCGCTCTCCTCCAATCACTCAGGTCTCCGGCCCAGAGCCGTTTCGTGCCTGCGAGTTTTGGGCCTCAGTTGGACCTCTTGTGCCCACTCGTGCCCGTCAGGGTGTGCCAACTGCCCGCAGTGTTTGTTATGCCCCACCTCGCACCTTCTCACGGGAATCCTCCCCACCATCCGTATGGGGTACGGCTCCCTTTCTGGATATGGTACTATCCCTGGCTCACTCCTGGTCATGTTCTTCCCTTATACCTGCTCCCGGGTCCATAGGCCGTTCTTCCCCTAGGCCTCTCTGCCGACCGCAGAGCGTTCAGCCCCATATGCGTGTTCAGGGGCACCACCGTTAGCCACGATCACAGCTCGCTGACTCACGACCCTCTCATTCACTCCTCTGCAGGGTCAGATGTTTAATTCTCCCCCTTCCCCAGCCTCCTCCTATGTGTCCACCAATACACGCACTCCACACTCCGGTACCGGCAGCCCATCCCAGTGAGGTCCGCAAGTTGCCCAGGTCCCTTTTCACCAGTCGTCTATGCCCACCGTGTCTCCGGTCATATCCTGTCTTGCTTTCTGTGGGCCCGTTTCAGAGTTTATGGGCCGCCCCTCCCCCAGGTCTCTCTGCCGGCCGCAGAGCATCCTGACCTGGGTAATCCTGTAAGGGCTCAACGTCGCTGCCCCGATCTCAGCCCGCACCTGTGTCACCCGTCTCTCTCCTCCACTGCTCGCAATTGCAGGTGGTGAAGCTTCTACCTTCTCTGGCCTCCGCATACGCTTCCTGCAGCTAGATACTCGTGGTCCGGGCTCCGGCCGTGTCAGCACTTCTCTGCGGCGTCCGCTAGACTCCCACGCCGCCTCGCCGCAGTCCGCTGATACTTGCGGTTCTGCTCTCCCGGTCACAGATTCTCTGTCCACCTATCGTCCCGAAGCGCTCCTCAGCACCGGTTCCGCTCTGCAAGACGCTTCTCTCACGGATCAAGCCGCCATCTTGCGTGCGCTCTGGTCTCGCGCACACCTCCCGATCACTGCTTCCCCTGGCCCCTCCCGGGCTCTCGACCCATCAGGCCGATCGTCTGCAACCCCCGGGCGGGTCAGGTCTCAACAGGGCGCCCCCGCCGTCTCCGTTAAGTCAGGATAAATTGGCTGGCTGGCGTGGAGCTCTCAGCTCACGCGTCCGCCATCTCCAGCCTCCAAGCTACGCCCCCAACGGTGAGGCTATATTTTAAAGTAAATATCTTGCATCCAATTCTTTCTTACACAAGTTACATGAAACAGTGCTGTTCTATTGACTTAGCAGCTCACCCTTCTTCCCACTCTCCTGTGTCGCCCCTTCTTTCTCACTTTGCCTCCTTCCCCCAACTGTCCCACTCACTGATTTTAGGCAAACTTATGGCGTGATAGAAGCAGCACCAGAAACCAACATGACAGCAGATTATCGTTTTCTCGTCTTCCCTCTTTCCTCCTTCCATCTTGTGTTCCTCAGAGCTTTGAAGCAGCCTTTTCATGTAACAAACGCTATACAAGAAACCATTATTCCGTAAGTCTCTGATATCTCTGAATTTAATGGATAGTCTCTAGCATCCAGTGCCACTTGGATAGTAAACTCCTTACCAGGTTGTCATGGCCATCTGAGGTGCTCCAAGCCCCATCCTGTGGCCCTCAAACACCACACCATAGGGCTTAACCATCTTCCTTAACTTCAACTCCACCCACACAGAATGGACCGCAGACCCATCTCTCCACCCCTCTTCCCACCCACTCTGTTATACTCCAGTTATGGACGTTGGTATTGACAAACACCCATCAAATGCAGATTCAGGAGAATCTTGGTCTCAGAGATGAAATTAAAAGATATTTTGGAACTTGGGGTCTGTGGAAAAAAAAGTAGGCTGGGCTGGAATGCTAGGCATGTTCTCTTTAAGATGGGGCTTGGGATATGTAGTGATTGGCAAAATATATCTTTTGAAGCCAGACTCTAATTTTTAAGCCACCTGTCCTCCAGCTGTAAGACTTTGGTTCAGTAAACCTTTTTTTCTGCCCTCCACTTACACAGCTAGGGCTTTTTTGTCTCTAGTCCTCCGCATTTAGCAGCTCTCCATCACCACCAACTGTGCTCCTGAAATCCTGGTTTGAAATAAGCCCCAAGTCTGCCATGGGTCCCTAATGTTCCTAAACACTACCCGAGGCCTCTTGGATTAAAGACCAATAACACCTATCGGAGCAGCTGCTAAGGCAGCCTCGGGTCAGTCTTGGAGCTCTGTAAGCTTACGCCAATCAGTAGCCCTGGGCTAGGAGTGTGCCAGGGCCTGCCCTTCAGCACCCTAGAAAAGATATCTGACTTGACGCCTGATGTCTCTGTTCTCTTTGAAGCCCTTCCTACTCCTTATTGCTTCATCCTACTCAGTCTTCAAGTTCTGTCTCTGGACATCAAAGTCGCAATTGGGATTGTAGAGTAGGGGTAAGATCTGTAGCTTCCATCAAACATTGTCAAAGAGAATGGGAAAAGTGGAGTCAACTGTCTCTATGGAATCTCTTTGTCTGGTCCTAATGCCTTTCCAACCCACTGTTCTCACTGATCTCTAACTCAGTGTCATACCATGATCCCTCTTATCCCTGATTTCTAAGACCTGTCCAAGCAATTAATCTGCTCCTTGTGACCTACTGCTTTCTAGTACACCCTCATCCCTTGATCTTCGCATCCCCTCTTGAGATCAATGTCTATAGAAGTTTCAGTCTGTTGTGTGTGCATTACTAGCAACCAACATGACTTGAAATGACTGCATTAAGCAGGTTGCATGCCCCATACTGGGACATTAAGTCATTAAATTGGTGAAGAAACATCTTTAGTGTTCCCTTCTTCTGAGCAGTAGTGCCACCTCCCGCATCCTAGACAGCAATGCATTAAAGTGAAGTTGTACCATCTCCTCTGTCTCAGGCAATAATTTTATCTTTCTTTCTTTCCTGGTACCCCCTCACCTTTAAAGTCACATACTTCCCTCTTCTGACCCCTCAAACGTTTAAGGTGGCAAGTGCGCTATACAAGTAACCACATAACATTGTATTCCCTCTCATCCTCTCCTGTCCACCATTGCCCATTCTCACTTCTGCTCTCCTTAACACTGTGAAGCAGACGTAGGGGTCATTTATAGATTGGCAGAGCAAGTCAGCTACCATAAATTGGCAGTTTACCTCCCCAACCAAACTTGCTTTTCTGCCCCACCCAATTAGAGGTGGGGCAACTGCAGGGTTAGTCCTGTCAGACCCTCAGCTAGCTGTGTTGGCACAAACCTATGACCTTGCAGACTGTTCGTCACTGGAGTGCAAGGCAGCCTTGGGCAGGGAAATACATTAGTAACCCAGGACACAAGATAGGAGATCACTGCACATCAGGATGATTGATTGTTCTTCAATAACAAATTTACACTTGTAAGTTTGTGTTTGATAAAAGAAACAGAGGTTCTGAGCTGCCCCAAAACAGCATGGCAGCCTCTCAACATATCCCTCAGCCTACAGTGTAGCCACTTGCGTGGTATCTCCTCTGTAGACTTAGAGATCCCTGCCAGGCATGAGAGAATCTCTAAATATGGGAAGGGGGGTCCTTCTCTGGGGGCAGGGTGGAGAACCATAACCTCTGCTGGCCTGGTTGGCCGGTCCTCTGCCCATCGAGGGCTAAAGGAGGCCCATAGCCACCAGTCCCACCTTTCGTTTTGAGGGTTAACTCCCTTTTTAAAAAAAGATAACAGCCACTCCCCCTCCAATCTTCTCAGCCCTAGGTTGATGGATTAGCAAGTTATTCCTAGATCCATCTCCGAGTCAGGGGGAATCCAGGCTTCAGTAATTAAAAGGATCTCCCATTCATCTGATTCCAGTAGGACATTAAGTTCTATGGCATGTTTCACCAAAGAGCGGGCTTTTAGCAGGCCACATTTAATTCCCTTCCCTCCTGATATTATGCCGACCGGGGTTGTGGTATTAATCTTCACATGTTCAGTGGCAAATGGTGGCTAAAGTAGTGGATCGTTGGCTGAGGCATGGCAAATTATGTGGTGGAAGTGATATTTTGGCAACATTTTGTGTGGTTCAGTCCTTGCCTGTGGATCTTTCTGAAGGGCTTTGGTGGAAGCTTCTGATTGATCTGAATGGACCCTTCCAGGCTCTGACAAGGAGGGAGGTTTAGGCTATTGTGGTTGTAAATTAGTATGGCAAATGTCCAGAGTTGAATGTTGATGAAAGTGTGACTTTGAGTACTGTAATCAATTTTTATAGGATGCCTTTTGTAAAGAGGGCGTTACTGAGTACTTGGTTACTGATAATAGGCCACGGGTTGACCTGCATTAGGGTTGCAAATTATCTTGTCAGGTGTGGTGTGGAGCATAAACGGATTACTTTTTACCACCTTAATCCAATGGTCAAGTTGAAGCTATCCAACTTGCAGCAACTGGTGAAATAAATGGGAACAGAGCATTCCAATCTATATTGCTTAAATGGCTACGCTTAATTCCGTTATGGGGTTTCACCATTTGCATTGTAGAGCGGATGGAAATGAGGTCTCATCTAGCACCATGGTGGTTGAAGGAGAATGTCAAGGAACCTACACAGGAAGATCATTTTTTGGGGTAATACATAGAGTTGAAGAATATAAAAAGAGAAATATAGTTTATTTGGATGGAAAGAGAGGGAACCCTTCTGAGAATCTGCCTGGAGTGTATGATTATGTAAGAAGCAGACATCATAGGAGTTATAATAAATCACAATCTAAACTGTCTAGTCCTGTCTCAGTCACAAAGAAGGAGCAGTTTAGGTTGAAGGGGATAATGTGTGGAATACGAGTAAGATATCTGTGTATAGAGGGCAGGAGTAATTTGATACTGTTGCCCCTGTTCCTGGCAACGTCTTGCCATGTTTGCTGGTGCTTTCTGTTCCTATGTCCAAATGGAGTAGGTTTGGGAGACAGCGCAGTTCCCTAGCTCTAGTAGAGCTAGGGAACTTTCTGCCAAGTTTATTGATTACAATATGTTTTATAAGTTTAGGTTGTGGTAGCTTTAGATTTGTTTTCCTTCTTTTTATGGTAGGTGTTCCGCATGTGTGTTCCTTTTGTTATGTTTCTTAATGGGGAAAGCGTGTGTTATGTGTCCTTAGAATCCGTGTATAGGAATGTGTGATGCTGGTGATGTGCCCTAGTAAATTGCTGTCCTAGTTTCATGACCATGAGTAATGGAGCAGGGGCTGAAGCACCCAAGTGTGGAGGGGATTGTAAAAACCACAGGTAGTTGCACAATGGTCGAGGGCAAGAAAGATCCTATAAATAACAGGGAGGACCAGGGACCAATAACCATTGTCGAAAAGGGAGCACCTCTCCTTATCACTTCCCCCCTTGCTTAGGGCAGTGCACCCACACAATGGATCACTGCAAACCATCTTAGATATGTCAACATTAGATGCCCCAACCCCAGACTTGTTGCTACCAAATTAGTGTATGCTGCATGCAGCTCCACCAGTGCTGGCAACCTTAAAGTGAAACCACCCAGCATCTACACATGGTGTGTAACGGCCGTTAGATGTAATGAAACCTATTGCACTAAATGGGGATAACGGCGTAGTACCAGAAAATCATATTGTAGAGACCGCCGTGGGACCCTTACCATCCAATGGGGAAAGGAACACAAAGGTAGAATCCACGAGGCACGAAATAAAGCGCCATGAGATTGCCACACAGCCTGGTGCAAATGACCAGGCATTACTAAATAGCACAGTGCTGGCCACTGAATTGGAACAAATGGAAGCCATAATAGAAGTAAACAAGCCAGAAGGGAAGGAAAATCATCAAAGCAAAATGGCTCCACAATAGAAACAGGAGAGCTATTTGGAGAGCAAGAGGAACGCAACAAAGACAATATGCAACTGTATCCAGTTTTTATGAAAAAACCCTGTACCCCAACTGCCCCCCCATTGCAGAGCCATGTGCTAAGTCCACCTCCTAGCCAAAAGTAAAGTGGAAAAAGAAGAAGAAAGTTAAGAGAATGAAAAAAGCTAGATTGCCTCTGAAGCGCACTAAAAAGATAAGGAGAACAAGGGGTTTTAACCCCGGATGCTGGAAATGTTTCCGGAGACACCGCCATCCAGGCAGGGACTCCCTTAAGTGTACTCGAAGATAACAACACTGGAATTGATGGTGAAGAGCAAAGTGGTGCAAATGGTAGGAGCTTTGCGCCATTAAACCTATGTGCGAGGGTTTTTCTGCCTGAATCAAACAGCACGGTAACTAAACCGCTGGGGATATTTGAGAATTGTAATGTATTGACTCCCCAAACACTAGCGAAATTTACTTTTATTGATCTATTCCCTGATCCAGTATGTCCATTACCATTAAATCAAGCATGCCAACTAGAAGTGTTTTGGGCTATTCATGCTCTTAGCCTGCTAGCCTTGCAGGATATTAAATTAGTTAATCCCTGTGAGCGCGCTGGCCCTAGCTCCCAGGCTGGCTAGAGTGGGGTATATAGTGACGTGGAGGTTTATGCACCAGTTACTCCGAATCTGATCAATGATAACATGGACCATCTGCATGTGAGGGGCCTAGATATGATCCCCCAAAGTAGGGATTGGAGCGTAGCATTGCCGCGAGAATGCCAGATGGTGTTGGGACAGGAGAACTCGGAGCAACACGATACGCGAGTCCTCCTCAGAAGACCGTAGGCACTTTACAAATTGACTCCCGGTGTCCTAAGGGAAGCAAAAATATGATAGTTACCAGGGGAGAAATAGAGCTGTTATTATCAATCAGAAGAGGAGCCTTAAACCTGCAGTAGGTGGTGGCATTAATTGGCACTGGCTGCCAGCAGTACTGAACAGCCCTAATACAGCAGGTTACAAAACTTATTACACCTCTGCCGCCTCATTTTAGCTAAAAGGGCGCCCAGTTTCCTGTCCAAAACTGTACCACTAGACCTGGAGAGATTCGAAGCATAAAGCCAGCGGGATAACCATTATGTCCAGGAATATAGCCGGCCTACAACCAAAGTTTGAGGATGAGGACGGAGTGGCATTTGTTAGTACCAAGAAAATTTGCTGGCTTCAGGATACTTGGGCTGCGAATGGTACTATAGCTGAATCAGTGCCAGGCTGCATGGGTTTTGCCACCAAATCAAATAGATTCAGTAAGGGGGGGGGTCTCTCCTCCTGGATCTAAAAAAAACTAGCTTATATGGTATCAAAAGTTTCTTTATTTTCGACTCGATTATGTTTGTTGCACGTAAAACTTACCAAGGCCCACAAGCCATAATAGTTGTTGCCAATGTCTATTTGAAGCCCAACCAGTGTGGTAAACCTGAGGATCAATAAGCAATACTACAGGAAGTCATCCATGGAATAAAGGTCAAGGTGAAACCCGGCGACATTCATTATCTGATAGTATGTGGAGATTTCAATATTCACCCGCCCAAATGTATATGGAACGAGGCAGCGAGCAAAGAGGAAGCAAGCTTGGGTATCCCTTTGCCTGATATTGCCTGCTCTATTCCAATCAGCAGGCATAGTAAAGGGAGATCCTCCCGTAACTTCCTCTCCAATCTAAAGCTAAGCTTCCGAAATGGCCGAACCACCTGGGACTCCTATGTTCCAAAGCAATAAGAGAAGTAGTATCCTATTTCCAAACAACCAATGGGAACTGGTGATGAAATGCAAGTAATTCAGCGGCGTAAGGGTGATCACGACCCTCTGTGCTTCAAGCATGGAATAGTGACAGGGTTTGAAAGTCCTCCATGTTATATTGCTAGTATCTTCACAGATAACAGTAGGAGAGATGTAAAATGGATTGCGGATAGCTACTCAATAGACAAGAACATGCTGATGGCATCCATAGAGGAATATCTTCTGAATATTCAAATTGTGAAAAATGGAGACCATATTGTGATACTAGAAAATGATAGGTCTCTGTCAAGTGAGCTTACACGCAAATGGTCTACATCGAGAGTGGCCAAGTAGAATGGTCGGTTAAAGAATTACTCTGGGTGGTACGATAAGGAGTGTAGACTTGCCAAGTCAAAGGTCTCTTAACGCATATAGGTACCGGCATCATTCGTTAATCAATGATCAAATGTTTTAGAGCGAAAGGAGCAAATGCAAAGCCCTACTAAGGAAGTAGAAATCAAACTACCAGCAAGGAGTGTGGAGCGACCTGATTGAGGCAGCAGAAGAGAAAAATAGTAGATCCTTTTGGGGGAAAATTGTCAGAGTGTTCAGGGATGGTCCAAATAGTCATGGCCATCAGATTTGCTCACACACCTAGGTGGGCCACTAAAAGGCAGTATATAATAGCAGTGGTGGTTTGACACATTTGGGAGAACTTGCCAACCATAGACCAAATGGAGAACTAAGCATTCTACGCCTGGAGGTAGAAAGAGCAGTCATAGAGCAAAAGGCCAATACAGCCCCTGGCCCCGATCGTGTCCCAGTGGACATGTTTCGCTCTGACCTGAAGGTCTGGTCAATGGTCCTATCTAAGATGTTTAGTGCAGCTATTGGGAAAAAATGCATCCCTTCTTCGTGGCAAACTGCTATTATAGTGCCCTTCCACAAAAAAGGAAGTAAGATGCTTCCCAATAATTACAGGCCTGTTTCATTATCAGACAGCACCTGAAAAATCTTTGGCTGTGTACTTTTAAATAGGCTGCAAGGGTGGATTGACAAAAATAATGTTCTAATCGATGCATAGGCTAGATTCTGTACAAGCATCAGCACCATCGATCAAGCTGTCAAACCATATATGGTGTGTGCCAAATATAGAAGGGTGCTCAAATTGTCTCTATACCTATCATTTATGGTTTTAAAATTGGCTATTGATCTAGTTAACAGATCCAAATTATGGCAATCACTAGAAAAAATGGGGGTGGAAAACGACCCTCCTTCAAGCTCTTAAAACCCTGCATGCAGAAACAAGCGCTTCTGTTCGCTACGGAAGCTCTGGGGTATACACCCCTCATTTTACAATCTGCTCTGGTGTACAGGAAGCCTGTCTACTTGCCCCGCTGTTCTATTTTTAAACAAATGCAAAGAATTTGTATCCATAGAGAGCCTTGGATGCCCCGAAGTTGTGCAGTAAAAACAAATACTCATTCTTCTTTTAGCATATGACACAGTTCTATTGATGCTATTGATGTATACACAAAACGCAATGCATAAATCTTTGGAGAACTTTGAGAGCATCTGTAGCCAGAAAGATCTTTGCATTAACACACAAAAAACAAAAATATTGCCAATATCAATGGCTCCGCCTTGAAGGAAATCCGCAAGGATAATGGGTCAGGTGCTTGAAACCATTAAGAGCTATGAATACTTGGGCATTCGCTTCATTAACAAACTGAACTGGCGTGACCATATGGAAAAGGCAACCAATGTTTTGCAGCGTCAAGCAAACGCCATCCTTCGGACTAGATAAAAAATTGGTTGCCACATCCTGAGCATTATCTTACAAGTTTACAGACAAAAAGCGGTAGTAGCAGCTACTCTGGGGATACAGTGACTGCACGCAAATAACTGAAAATTCATTCCTGCGATCCCCTTTTGAATTTAAGTAAATCACAGCCGCCATGGGGCATCATATCTGAGAGTGGTTATGGAAGCATCGACCCTAGGAAATTCCCAGTACAATCCCTGGCTAATCTATGTTTTAGAGATGCCTGGATGAACTTGGACTCTGTCATCTTTGGTCCAGTCCAGCTCTTGTAGATCACGCCACAGTTGGCTTGGTAAAAGACACCTTCATGAGCTGGAAACTTGTCGCCTTCGACAGGCCTGTTCCTTACATTTGACTGTTAGCTATTTGCAAGTAAAACATACATTAGGTATTTAGCTAACTGAAATTGCCACTGTTGCACGCCGCACTTTGTATTTAAACTTCCGCTTGGGTACTCAACCTACCAGAGTGTATTTGGCCAAGTTTGCTGTTAACCGTTTTGGGACCGATTGCTGTGATTGTAAGTTTGGAGTGTGGGAGACACACCTCACTTTTTGCTGTTTTGCACTAAAACCAAGCACTTACGCTCCAAATGGCTTGTACCACTGTTTAAGCAGTTCTTGACCGTAGCTTGACTAAAGCACTTGCACTTTGCCACAGAACGGTTAATCCAGCAGTGGCCAGTTATATTCTGGCTGCCTGGCCAGTTACAAGAAGGTACTTGATAGCCCAGGCTCAAGCTAACGATTAATTATGTTGGTGTTCCTTTGTATAATCGTCAATGTTGTTGCTCTTTTGGGATAACGAAGCATTGTTGGCCAAAGTATAGGACGATTGTCGCATAGTTTGTCACCTAATCAATGAAAACTTTGTCTCTTTGTAGCCTTTATACTGGGCTGAATATGTAGTGTGAAACATGGAAACTGGTGGTTTTAAAGGGATGGGTGTGCTGCTATTTGTTTTTAATGATCTTTTATTGGTTGCATATTTATTATTGTATTATTTAGTTTGATATGCAATGGCATATTTATGCTCATAAAGGAAGATTGGCTCACAATTGCTATTGCGCCTTTACGCTTACTGTTGAACTGCTGAGAGAGGGTATCTTGACGTGATCTGAAGAGGGCGGAGAAGGAGCTGCCTGGATGAAGGGAACGCAGTGGTGTGTGCAGGAAACAGAGGTCCTGATGGGGCCTCTTGCTTGCATAGTCCAGCTGCATATTCTCTTTACCATTTAGACAGTTTTAACTTCCCCACTGACTGGTGAGCCAGCTTGCAGACAGATTACCATGAGGTTCAAACTGATCTACTTCTGGTTTGAGGACTTTGGCTTCTGCAGAGGTCCTCATGTTTGGACATATGAAGAGTAACTACATACCCTCAATCACCACAAGCCTTTTTGTCACCGTGCACACCATTTTCAAATACTTATCTCCATGAGCATTATGTTTTATGCACGTAGGTAATGCTAGGTGCTGAGCAGAATGTTCTACACACACATCTCCACTCTGTAGGTAAGGCTGTCATCAGGGGCACGAACATTCAGCCTGTGATGTTCAGTAATAGAACTGTAGGCATTTAGAGGACTGAAAATAAGCAAGCTAGATTTTGCTTGCCATTAAAAAAAAGGATCTTACAGCATATTGCCAAATTTAATCCGCTTGCTCCCTGGGACATGCAGACAGGAACCGTGGCCTGAAATAGTTACACAAGGTGGCAACCAGATACTTCTGCATCCAAAACATTGGGTCCTTCGGTGTAAGGACAATTTGCTGCACCAAGAACAGACAGAAAACATAGAGGCAAATTCATTAGGTTACAGGCCGTCCTCCTCTGTAACCTGCTGGAACATCATCTGTGAGTCTGCCAAGCCTTCTTGTTCACAGCAGCAACCTCTAGTTGTCCCATTTCAAGATGGTGTTCATGCCGTAGTTTAACCAGACTAAAAGCACCCGCTCTCCAGTGAGGGACGGAGCCACAACAAGTCGGAGACCTTTCACGGTTCATTCTTTTCCATTCATAGCCGATGGGCAGTGTCCTCATCTAACTAACCAGTAATTAAAACTCCAGCTTCTGTAACATTGTGGAACTGGTATTCTAAAGGAGCCTAAACACAAAAAAGAAATAATAATAAACCACATTGGCTTAAGTTCATCTGTAGCCATCAAAAGTTTCAAATGGCAGCTCGCGGTGAGTGGTCAGCAGTAAAAATGCGCTTTATGGACTTGTGGTCCCCAATATACCCTCAGCCATAGAAGTCTCAGAGGACGACCACAGTTTGCTATCCTCACCTTTAAGAATGTAAGCAATTCGAATTGCATCACCAATGAGTCATTGGGCCATAATATTGTACATGACTATGATGCAAGCTCTTGCAGCTAACCAGTGTAGAAGAATAAAGACATTGTAGGTTTTAAGAAATGCTTCGCTTCTATGCAGTGCTTTATAGACGATTATGGAAGAGCATACTAATATCACAAAGCACTGTGCGGGTCATTTAGAGTTTGACAGAAGGTACTGCATCGCAGACATGACAGCTTACCCTGTCCGCCAAACTGATGGTCTGCCCTCCCCGCTTAAGGTTGAGAGGGCGGTCAGCCCCTGACTGGGAGGCGGAGGGGGGAAATCTGTCGACGGAAAGCCACGTCTGATGGCCCGACAGTATAGTACGTCAGACTAAAGTCATCACAAATCCCACTCTGTTTTAGAGTGTATGATCTGATGGGTCTTTTGTTTGTCCATCATCACCAGGGAATACCAGGTGATGGGACACAGGAAACAAATAGGACCCCCGCACCCACACCATGAAAGAAAACTCTCAGGGCGTGGGGTCATTAGTTTTTTGTTACTAATAAAGTTCCATTTTGGGAGAAAAATAAAAAACCTTAAATTTGGAGCTCAGCCGTCAAACCAACAGCGGCCGTCCACCAAACTTTTTGTGCCTTGAAGGGAACTGTAATAATTGCTGTTCTTTTCAGCGTACATAAATGACCACTGGGCCAGTGGTCATCTCTAAATAGGACAGACTACTGTTCATCACGATGGTGAACTTTAAGTCCTTTGCCACTGATGGAGCAGGGGAAACAAAATATTTTTGTACCCCTAGGAAATTAATGACTTCATAACAATTAATGATACTAACTGTTTGAAATGCATGTATTAACCAACAAATACACCTTTTTTTCTTAAACAGTACACATGGATAATCTGCTAAATGTTGAAAAATCTAATTTACTTACAAATGTGAAGTTTATTAACGTTAGTATTGTGATTTGCGTAGTAAATAGAATAAATTGCATGATTTGTGTGGCATAATAGAATCGTATTGTGGCAAAGAATCCAGATGGTAAGTTAAATGGCTTGAAATGTCGCTTCTGCTAGGTAACATCTAACATGGGTCTTAGAAATGGCGGGTGGTAAACATAAAGGCTTATTTTCTTTGTTTTAATTTCGGTTGTGTTTGTTCTTATGATAGTTTCATTCGGGCCTGCTAGGCCATGCTTCGAAAATGGCCGCTGGAAAGGATGAGGTCGCGTGTGATGAAAAAGATGGCCTCCACGCAGACTCAGTACGAACGCTACAGTCACGTGTATGCGGCCTGTGCCCGGAGTGAGAGATGTCAAGGCCAGTATGACCTGTAACAAGGATCGTGCCAAGAGTTCGACAAATATGCCTGGGAACGGATGAGAACAACGAGCGACAGGGAATGAACTAATGTGTGACCATCAAGGATGTTACAAAATAGATTAACAAATTGGACTACTTTTTGACAGTATGGTCATGAGACTCACTGTGTGCGCTATTGTCCCCCAAACCGGTTAGAACAAGGAGGGCGATGAGGTGACCATCACCACCCCTCCAATGGACCAATTAGCGTGATTCCTGCCCCTAAGGATTGGAACTTTTAGGTATAGTGAGCCAGAGAAAAGGGTATAAGAGAGTCTGTTTTTGCGTTATGAAAAAACTTGCTTTTTCATTTTTCCACCTTGATGCTGCGAGAGACTCTGTCATTCTGAACTTTGAACTTTGACTGGGGAAGGAACGAGATCGTTGCGGGAATTTCCCCGGGAGGTGCGTCTGAGGAGGTTAGCGGGACAGTCAGTCAGTTTGGGAGTCCTATCCTGTGATCTGCGGTTCATCTGCCTTTGGTGAACCATTCATGTCATCGCCCTAAGGCCGAGGGTAATGAGTATTTTTCCATTCTTTACTAAATCTCTCTTAAATGTTGATTGATATTTCTAAATGTATTGTCCAATAAAGAATTTTACTTATATGCTTAAAGAATCTAGATAAAATTATATTCTAACTCTAAAATGAGTCTGTGGTTCTTTAAAATAGAATTGTGATTTATAAATGTCAAAGGTTTTGATTGTGATTGAGCTGGTCTTAATCACCATCAACTGAATCTACTAGTTGGTCCATCGACCAAATAGCGGAGTGCCTTGATGTTTAGAACCGACAGGATCCGAAGTTAATGTATATAATGTATAGGTTAGTATTCTGTCAAAATTTCTAATAAGGTATCCCGCTTGTCCAGCAGCTCATTTTCCTTTTAAGCGCTCTTGATCCAGAAATTGAGTCATTGTATGTATGCGGCGTTATGGGCCCCACCGACATAAGGTTTTTATGCTAGAGAAGAGTAAGTGTTTCTGGATCAGCGTCATAAGGGGAAACAAATTTGTTTTAGCCGCGCTGGATCAGATTTCTTGGTAGCAGAGATATGGTTACTATAGATTAGTTTGGCGATTATTGATAATAGACTATTGATTTTTCCATGTCTAACATTCTATGTTGAGTCCGTATTACGTTATGTGTAGTCAACATTTTGAAGGTTCCGGGAAGTAGGAAGTGGACACGGGTGGCAAGAGAAGTCACACGGAATTGTGCATTGTCTGATTTCACATTTTGGTGATAACACAGGACTGTGTTACGTTAGGGAAATTTCATGTACGAATTGCATATGAGTGAAATAACAACATGTTTTCTTGTGAAACTTTGGCCTTAATTCTCAGGAGCAGTATAGTCTCCACATGTGTTTTATCCCCAGAGAAACGGGTTTACCTCTGGCTTGAGAGAAGGGTAAGGTAGAGGGAAGTGCTTCACTTATTGAACGAAACAGTATTTCTTGTGAGTTAGAATAAACTATCCCTTTTGTTTAGAGAAACAGACAATGGAAATGTGTTTTACGTTGTAACTAATTAATTTTGTTGAAAAAGTAAAAGTCAAAGAAAAGTGCAGATAATGTTTGTAAAGGAGGGGTCAGTAGAAGCAGGAGTAGAACTGACGTCAACAAAAACCGCGCTGGTATTGGCCAGTTGTGGGAGAACGAAGAGTTTTCTGATTGGTGCGTTGGTGTGAGACGCGCTGAGATAGGTTAGTGTGAGAGTGACGTAGAGCTTTCTGATTGGTGCGTTGGTGTGAGACGCGCTGGGATAGGTCTGAATAAGCCGAACGATAGAAAGAACCAGGTAGTGAAGAATTGCGTGATTTTGTTTCGGCAAAAGAACAGTGAAATATGGTTTATTATTACGATCAACGTGATATAAAGAAACAGTCATGGATTGCGAAGCTTAAAAATCTTTTTAAGAAAGATAAGAAAGTTGTGACGAGAGAAGGAGAAGTACTTCCTCCGCCGAAAACGCCAGCATCTTATATGATGTTAAAATATGGCTATCATACTTGCATTTGGTTGGAAAAATGGGCGAAATATACCAAAAACGATGGAGTATTGGCATTTCCGGAAAATGGTCCGTTTAGCACGGCTGTAATTCCAAATTTGTGAGAGACAATGATGAGACTTGAACTATTGTACATGGGGTTTTGGATTACATTAGATCTTTAGGTTTAACTTTGGACTCAATAGCCACTGCTGTTGTTTGTGGTTCAGGCTCATGTTCTTTCTCAGGTAGATGGTTAAAATGTGTTTTTTTTATTATCCCAAAAAACCATCACTATCTTGAAATTACGCAATACCTCAATCTCCACACTTGCCTCTCATTTGCAACTTAAACTAGGCTGTCTGACTTACAAGCAGCTGTTCTCAAAACAACCATCTTGTCTGGCTTGTAAGCCAGTGGTATAAAGTAATGATTGCAGTCATTTGAAGACCCTGAAAGTCTATAAAGCTATTCTTTCTCCATAGGCAATCTATGTTGCAGCATCTCCTTTTGGGAGCCTTCTCCATTTAACCTGAACATTGGTATATGTTATGTGCTCTAAAATTAGTATGCACAAGTTATTTCTTTCTTGCAGATGCTGATAACCTAGTTTTATTTATGGGGCTATGTGCTTTGTTCTAGTTTTCTAACACATGTATTGTTGCTAAATTATTGCTTTTGTTTTGATCTTAGAAATGAAAATGAATGGATGTATATAAAGTCAGATCTATTCCCAATCTGGTTTTACCTTGTGTGGATGCTAAACAACGCCCTCAACATTGGCTGGCTTTTCCTGTGGGATCGCGAGTAAGTCTAAACTGCGACATATCTAAAAGAGTATTTACCATTTAAAGTAATAATATAGCAAAAAAGCAATAAAACGTTTTCCACCAGAGAAACTGAGATATGCCTTGTGGAAGAGGATGCAGGCATTGAGGGTGGTCAGTGGAGCACTGATGAAGATGAACTGCCTCTATCAGTTACTGCCATCCCACATAACATGCAAAATACATACCTTTCTTTTCATTACTCCGATGAACCCCGTGCTCCGGTACTTACTACCTTAGGTGTGTACAGTTTCCTCTAGGCACAACATGACATACACTCAGGCCTCCAGGAAACATATCACTACATCAACAACAGCTAGAAATAAGTGCCCCCCCACCGCTGCTCCATCACCAACATTGAGGAGTAAACGGCAATCCCAGCCCTCAGCAGAGTCCCTCTCTCCACACCTGCCTCGCCAGACCGGGAAAAAGAAAGCAAGAAGAAAATTAGATGGGTGGACCAGGCTTATCTGAGTCTGAGCAACATCCTCTGGAGGAGAAGGCAAAACAATAGAACTTTGTGGGGCCTTCACGGCCCTGGAGGGAGGGACTTGCAGAGGAAGAAAAGAGGATCGTGTAGGGAGATTTGTGGGGTTTTTCTTTTGCTTGGTCAAGTGGTGCCTTCCCAGACCATGCCCTGCAGGAACAGATACCGCCCCTGAGTGTCCGCCCATGTCTTGACATGTGTGTATGTGTGTATGTGTGTATGTGTGTGCGTGTATGTATGTGTGTATGTGTGTATGTGTGTATGTGTGTATGGAACTCGGCGGTGGATCAAAATAGCCACCCCCCGTGACCCCCTCACAAACCAGGAGTGAAACACCTGAAGGTAACCATAGCGCTGAAGGCAAAGTGCCTTCAATCCCATAAGGTGTGTTTCTTGTAGCATGAGTATGTCTGCATGGGCCCTTTTGGCCTGTTGAAGTATGGCCCCACGTTTGATTTTGTCTAGAGCCCCCCTGACATTCCAACTTACTATCCGAAGGGTACCGGAGGGCACCCGTGAACTATCGGACAGGGCTGCCATGAAAGACCCTGATAGCAAATGCTGGTGCAGCGGAAAGTATTCGGTGCGTGCATGGAGGCCTAATGGTAGTGTAAAGAAGAGCGATCCGGGGACAAAAACAATAACAACCCAACAACCCCCCCACCCTATACCTCAACAACGATGAAGTATCTGTCACAGCGGGTGTGGCCTTCAGACCCCAACGGGGGTCCCGGCACACCCCGACCAATGGATCCCCAACTTACAACCCATTGTCCACAGGCACTCTCTCTGTCGGGGAAGGTCCAACAGAGAAACCGGGACTGGTACACCACCCGAAGCCGGGCCGGATACAGCAGAGCGTATGGAAGCTTAAGGTCTCGAAGACGAGCTTTGGCCGCCAAAAAAGATTGTCTCCGTTGCTGGACCAACTTCGTGTAGTCAAGAAAGATCAATATACGAGCATTATCAAAGAGCAGAGGTTCCTTGGCCCTGGCCTGTTTGAGGATAACGTCACAGTCATGATAGTTCAGCAGCTTTGCGATGACCGGCCTCGGGCCCCAGGCGGAGGCTTCTGCATAAGAGCCCTATGGGCACGCTCCACCACAAAACAGCGAGACAAGGACTCCGGGGGAAGCCAACTCTCCAGCCACTGAGTAAGAAATCACTCCATATCTCCCCCCTCACAGCCCTCCGGGAAGCCCACAAAGCGGAGGTTGTTACGCCTGGCCCTTCCTTCGGCATCCTCGACTCGTGCTGCAAGGCCCCGCTGAGTTGTCTCTAGTATGGTCACCCGCTTCTGTAGGGTGGTGACTTCATCCTCCACTCCAGAGATCCGTGACTCGGCCTCCATGATGCGTGCCACTGCATTCCGCAGATCTTGTCGTAGGAGCATGACATCGGAGCCTACAGCTCCGATTTTAGCATCCAGAACATCCCTGGACTGCGTGATGGCGGCCATAAGTGCGGCATTGTCTGGCATAGTCAGCCCGGCCCCTTGCAGCCCCCGGGCACTGCCGCAGGGGCCCAAGGGCCTGTAAATTTGTCGAGCGTTCTCTGTTTGGCCGAGCCCCCACTTGCCTTGTCTCTCGTCATGGCAGCCACCGAGCCCTCCGACTCCCAGGATAGCTTCAGCCGACTCACCAAGAAACTGCGTCAGGGGACCGCGGGCCCGCCAGAGACCTGGGAAGGGGAAGCACACTCCCCCATGCGAATCGATCTATCGCAGCCCCCTAGTCCAGAAAACAAGCACACTGAAGAAGTGCCACAGGGGTGTAGATACGTGGCCCGCGCGACCCGATCCGGCCGCCGATCACGGGGCCGCCAGCAAAGAAAAGGGGTGGAGGGGTCCCCCCAGGGGGGTGCCCAGCACCGGACCGACAGTGTCCACGGGCAGCCGCCCACCACTGAGATGTCACACCACTCTGTCAAAGTCCCCCGCGTTGAATCCCAGGGCGGCCGCGTACCTATGGGTGCTTGCGGCTGATGGAGTTCTCCGTCAGGGAGCCAGGGGAATCACCAACACTCTTCCCGTTGCCCCCTCGAGGGTCTACCACTGGCCCCTGAAGTGCGCAAGGGTCAAAGAGCACCGAGGCCCCCGGCCACCCTGTAGGCCGCGCACACCGCAGCTGACTCGTGCGACCCGAAATGGCTGCCGAAGCGAGTGCGCAGAGCAGCCGATGAAGACAGGAGCAGAGGGCGGCTCCCCAGGAGTCAAAGAGCCGACGAGGCCCTGGACCCAACACCGGCCCAGTAACAACGAGGCGGCCGCTGATTCCAATATGCGGCTTCACCCCTACCGTCTCCATCCGCGGCCCGTTAGGACTGCCAATACTCCAACAGCTGCGCATGAGGGGGAGTGGGGAAGAAGACGGCCTCACACCGGGCGTCCGTAGCTCGATCCAGGCAGTCACCACCGCCCGATACCCTCACAGCAGGATCGGTCCCCGCAGGCCCTCCGGCGCCGTCTCGGTACTCCGCCGGGGGGTGCCAGGCATGGCACACTCCACTCGCCAGCTGCCGCACCAGGCCGCCAGGCTATGGCGCAGCCCGGCCGCTTCAGGCCGCACTCCGGGCCGCCGCTTCCACGTCTCTCCGGGCAGTAATGCACAAACACGGGGCGAGGAGCACAGCCCCCACACGCACCCCACCTGGGACACGATCAGGGTGTATGTAGAGATCAGAGAAGCAGGATAATTGCAGGATATTTGCTTAGGCTGGACTGAGCTCGCCTAGCACATGTCCGCCATGATGGCTTGCTAGGCCACGCCCCCTAAGTTGTATAATTTTAATCATTTTGATTACACAAAGCTACTTTATTCCTCATATCGATACTTAATGGATTGACAATAAATTGACAAACTATAGGCACCTTGCACTTTAGTATCTATATGCACAACCTGTTTTAATATCTTGCTTTTGGTAATTTTATTGTTTGTGCAATTTCTATATTTGTTCATAGAGAATGTCTCACTGGCAAAATGTAGATTTTATCTTGTGCTGTTTGTAATGATTTTCATTAATCAGACAATAAATATATTACATTACATTTGGTAAGGTTGTTTAGGGGTGGTTATTGTTTCATTGTTATTTCGTGTAATGCAATAGACAGTCCTATAGTTTTGTGGCAGAAGTACAGTGCGGTGTACTTTGTTATGAGTTTTACTATGTTTGTAGAGTTGTAATGTTATGTTTGTATTCTTCTTTGAATGTTTGTAATGTGAGGGTGGTATTTTGTGTTTTTTTTTATAGGTTTGGAAGTCGGAGTGCATCATTTTATGACATTTCTTTTAAAGGAAATTATTGTAGTTTAATTGAAACCAACATTATTTTTAAATTTCCTTTGATTTTTCAGCTTTCCCGGAGTGGTTTTTACCTTCAGTTTTTTAATGGTTTCCATTGAAAGTGGATTACATTGGTGGATTTAATTTGGACATTTCATTTTTGCATTGCTTTTGAGTTACTTTGTATTTCTTTTCCACTTTTTTGTGTACTGGATTTTTGCGAAATAGAGGTGGATCAAGAACTTAAGCTACTCAACTGAAAATATGATATTTTTATTTATTTATGGGTGGTAAACGTTATATTTTTATTTGTATATGCATTTTGTTTTGACTGCGAAGGAAAAGGTTTATTTTGTATATGTGTGTTTTAATATTGTATTTTTTTCTTAGTTCTCCTATGAATGCTTTTAGGCATTACAATTTTTGTATTTCTTTTATTTTATCAGGCTTGTTTTCTAGTTTATTATTATTATTGTAGACTGGTTTATAAAAATAAGCATTTTACTATTTATTTAAGAATGTTTATGTTTTAATGATGTTAGTTTTTGTTGCATTTTACATGTCAGCAGATTGGTAGGTACTTGGTTTATAATAGTGATTGATCCACCGTTTCTAGGTAGTGTACACCTTTCTTATTTAGAAAGAGTCTGACTGTAGCTCTTGTTCATTTCTCTGATTTGTTTACTTATTTTAGGTTTGATTTGATTTACTGATTGTTCCGTCCTTAGTTGTTGGTATCTTTGTTTTCTTTTTTGGAGCGCTTCTATGAATTTGTAAAGTATTGGTTGGGCTTTTCCTAGTGAGGCTTGGAAGGCACTGTGGCATCTTTCCACTATGTTTTCGGTGTTGGCTTGTTGAGCCAAGGTGCCATGGAAGACAATCCAGCATAGTATTTGGAACTTGGGTCAGTGTCTGCGTCCAGCGCGGTGCAGTCTTTCAATCCAAGTGTCTTCAAAGTAGTCCATAAGTTGGCTTGGTGTTTGTTCATTTCTTTGGTACGCTGTGTGTTATTAACTTTTTAATTTCAAAGGCATATTGATTGTTTGTTGTTTCTTCTATGCTTAGTGCTGATTCTTGGAGATGTCTCCAAATGCTTTGATTGAAGTGGTAATAGCACCCTGGTATGGCTGTGTGTGGGTATAATTTAAGTATTGTTCGCATCATTGACTGTTCAAAGTCTGTTATAAGGTGAGGTGAGTAGTTGTTTGTTTTTACTTTGATGTGGTTTAAAAGTTCATAGTAAGTTGTAATTTGGCGAATGAGGAAACCACGGGCCAACTAATTAACAAGGTTTCTCATCGGCAAACATACCAGATTTAATGTGATAGACCGCAGGCATATATTGATGGCCAGGAGAATTTCCTGGATAGGGTCCTCGAGGAAGAGCTTAGAGGGAGACTGCGTGATCATTACCCTTAGATATCCTGATCTGACATGTAACATCATGAAACATTCAGCCCAGTCCTATCTTCCTCATTTGAATATTAAATTATTACCGCTGGGTTTTTTCTGCAGAATATCCCAATTAAGGAGCATCTCTCGGCCTGTAGGGAGGAAGATTGTGCTCAGGGAAAACTGATCGCATTGTCTAATCATAATAACCCCCTGGCAGACATTAATGATCTGGACTGACTCACATTTGATGACACTAGATGTTTTATGAATGATCTCCCGCCAAGGCCTCCCTTACAGGTTTTGGCAGATGATGTTGTCCCCTCTTATTTAAATGTATGTCACCCTATGTGCAGGCTCTCTACTGAAGTCCCCATATCCTAATCAGAAGGTATCATAACTCCTCTCCCAAACCGTAACCACGGCAAAGGGAAAGACCTAAGCCTTGTCTCATGGAATGTGGCCGGATTATCAGCAAAATTTGCAGATGCAGGGTGGATTTCGTTTATTAGATTATTTAATATCATTTGCCTCCAAGAAACCTGGGAGATTGAGAATAAATTCTTTCTAGAGGGTTTTAAAACTTTCTTTCTCCGAGCAGTGAGCTCCAGAGCAGGCAGAGCGAGTGGGGGTCTTATTAGCTTCATGGCTCTTGATCTTGGTGGGTTGGTGAAGCAACTGAAATGAGATTCTAGAGTGCCCCAGGGCATCACATTAGTGGTGGGAAGATTGCTCCGCCTTACCATAGTACATTTTTATAATGCTAGAAAGGGAAGGTTTGGGCCTTCAAGTGTAATAGAGCTGAGAGGGGCTCCAGACACGCTGCAGGGAGAGGGCCTCTGTCTTGACAACTTAATTTTAGCTGGGGACTTTAACTGCCACCTTGATTCATTACAACCTCAACAAAGTGCACAAACATGTTTGATTAGGGAAGGATTGCATATGGAGCACTCCACAGAAGGGTCTGAAGTGAATAGCCTCCTACACGCTCATAATTTAGTGTTCACTATAGAAAAGAGACCGGACCCTTTTAATACTGTTATTTCTCCAACCTATTAAGGTAGGGGTCACATGACAATTATTGATTATATTTTTGTTTCTGCCTCGCTGGGGGGGTCCTCACTCTGTTTTAAGATTTTACATAGCCCCTATAGCGATCACAACCCCCTGACACCAGTGTTTGAAAGGGTGGTTAACCAATTGAAGCATCCTAGTTCATCTGTGGACTCATTATCCTTAACAGATCAGGGGAGAAGATATGATGTTCGCACGTAGACCCTAAGGTTTTTAATTATTCTCTATTTAAAACCAAACAAAAGGAGATTCAAACCTGCCTAGAACCAATTAGCATCCGACAAAGAGATTATTAATTCGTTCATTGCCATCATGCAGTCCACTGCCAGCTTATTGTCGGCTCCTGTAGCTCAATCCATCCCCGACCATCCAAAATGGTTTGCCGGTAAGTGTTCTTGGGCCCTTCGTCTCCTAAAGAAGGTCTTAAAGAGACCCCTAGGGACAGAGATAGGGTGATTGATTGTCGCATCAACTACAAAACGGCCCTTAAGGACCGTTGGCGAACACTACAGGGGCAGGCATGGGAAGAATTAACCCAAGCAAGGGAGCAGAGGGATAGCACTTTATTTTGGCAAGTAATAAATAGACCCTGTTTTTCTGACCCACTGAAACCCACCTTATGTCAGCACATCACCCCGGAAGAATGGATTGCCCATTATGAAGGGGTATATCATTTATTACAATGTGAGGGCTCTGCCCATGAGAACCCAGATGGACATTCCCATAATCTTCACCTTGGATTAAGTGCGGGTAGGCATTGAGGGGCTGGCCCGGAGTAAGGCCCACGGTCCTGACGGGGTTCCCCCAGATCTTTTCCGGGATAATACTGATGTATGGGCACTGGTTTTGACGAGGGTGTTAAATGCTGCGGTAAGGAATAGGTTGCCACCGTCATGGTCTACTGCCACGATCGTGCTGATCTTTAAGAAGGGGGATAAGAATAATCCTCACTGTTACTGCCCTATCTCTCTCATTGACTCTTCAGTCAAAGTCCTGGGAAGATCTTACTTAAAAGGCTTTTTGATTGGGCCGAGTCGAGTAACATCATTACTGATGCACAGTACGGCTCTCGAGTGGGAAAGTCAACCATGGAGTAATGGCTGAATCTTTATATAATAATTGCTAAATACACGATTGCTCAACCTGGTGCCCTCTTTTTGGGTTTCATGGATCTCACCATGGCTTTTGCCGGGTGAACCGCAATAAACTATGGGCCCTACTCAATTCCTTGGGGGTTGAGACCGCCATTGTAAATCTACTAAGGACCCTTCATGCCCACACTACAGCCGCAGTTAGACACTCACAGGGGGCGGGATCCACTGATCATTTTAACTGTACCAGGGGTGCAATTTAGCCGCTTATTTATTTACCTTATATATTAATGGCCTAGAGGCGGCCTTGACATCTTTGCAGATAGACTGTCTCTGAGTGGGGAAGAGAGCAATTCCCGTTCTTTTACATGCCGATGACGCAGTGTTAATGGCGTGCTCCACGAGGGGCCTACAGGCCTTGATTCATGGATTTGTTGCCTTCATGAGCAGGGTGGATTTGTCGGCCAACTTCACAAAGTCGTATGTTTTGGAAGTTGGCCCTCAGGGGACCCACTCTAAGACATTTAAAGCAGGTGCCCAGACTCTAGCCAAGGTCCTGGCTTTCCATTATTTCAGAATTTTATTCGCTGAAAAATTGGACTGGAAACAGTTGCTAGAGGGGAAGGTTAGCGATATGAACAAATACATGGGAGCCATTGCTAACTATGCCCATAGACTAGGTACCTGGAACCCGGCTGTGATTATAAAGTTTTATTCGTCCTTCTGTATATCAAATCCCTTTACAGAAGCAAGTTTTGGGGCTATATTGTAACCAATAAACTTTAGATCGCAAAGAATAAGTTCCTGAAACGTATTCTGAAGGTATCCCAGAGTACTCCATCATTTTCTGTGCATGAGGAACTAGGATTAAATAACATAGCTGATATGGTGGCAGTAAAACCCCTGACCTGTTGGGTGAAAATCTGGACTAATAATGAGATGGCTCTAAACTGTCTGATTGTCTCAGATTGTTTATCATTAGACCATGCGCTAAAAATCCCCTGGTTACGTTGTATTAAAGAGACGTTTCTAACTCTGGGCAGGGCAAATATTTTCTTAAAGCATGATTCCTTGAAGCCGCAGGACCTGAGTATAGTGAAGGAGCTATTTTTTAGACCTACCACAGTGTCCCGTGAAAACACCGAGCTTACTAAGGCAGCGGTGAGAGGGCATGCTCTTCTAAACTCAGTACAGGGCATGGAGAATCACCGCCGCATTTTAAGAAATACCTCTGATATATTTTTAATAATTCGTTTTAGATTTAACCAGCTCCACCATCTTTTAGCTTTGCCGGACGGTTTTGTTTTACACAATGAGATGAGAGGCCCCTGTGGCTTTCGACAATAGATCTCCACAGGATACCTTACATTTTGTACTTTTATGTAAATATTTTACTCACCCTAGGAGAATATATCTTAAACCCCATTTAAAAGTGATGCGTTTTAGACAAGCCCAGGTTGCCTTGATGTATCTGCAGCTGCTGCCTAATGATTATACGCTCTTTGCAGTTATTCATTTTTTAAGAGCAGCACTTAGATCTAGTAATACTAGATGTGTTAATGGGTAAATGGATTCTGCATTTTTTGCACATCGCCTGTTGAATGTGTTTTAAGCCTTGTTTGTTTTTATTATTGTATCTTTTATGGATGTCATTACCTCAGAATAAATATTATTATTATTGTTATTATTATGATAGATATGGATTTATATATAGGGAAGTAAGTAATACATTTATTGTTCAGTTAATTAAAACTCACAATTAAAAATATGACCATTACATTAAAAACCACATAAAATCCATCCAACTTTTTAATTATTCCACGTGTGAGGTTGGTCCAAAGTGTATAGTCTTTAACAGGGAGTTCCCAAAATATGTGGCATAAGTGGAGGACCACACCCGGGTCTCGATCCTGATGTCTTGTTGGGTGCAGAGAATGATGCCAACTTAAAGTGCCGGTGCATCCAGATAGAAACATAATCAGTGCAATTTAGCCAATCAAGATACCAAATTGATTTATATGTGAAAAACGTTATGTTTCTAGTTTTACTGTAATATTAATATTTTTAAGTAGTTTATTTATTTATTGATATTTTTTATATTTATTTTATTCAAATAAAAGACATTTTAACATTACTATTGAAGTTGATATTTTGTGTTTCAATATTTTCGATATTGTATATACATTTAATTAGTAGATTATATTTTTAGTTTCAATATTTGTGTGTTCGATACTGTTAAATGTCGTTTTTTTATGGCAATATTTTTATCCTCAACAGTTGTTATTTTTAATTAAGAATAGGATTGCGATATATCTGTAAACAACATTATTTTGATGATATTTTGGTGAGCCTATATTGTTTTCCACGATATTCTTTCATGGATCCAGGTACACATACAAAAACTACATATAAATATGTGCCAAACACAGGTCCATGTTTCAAATATTTTTTCATCTAACATAAACATGCTGCTCGGGGGATGAAGTCCACTTTAGTCCTGAGGTCCTTAGGACACAAGAGGACCTCTTCGCCCCACCAGCAATGCGCCAAGAGGCACGTTTGCAGAGTGTTGTAAAAAGGGTTATACCACCTCTCAGCAATTCCACTGTGTGGGGCTTACTGGAGGTACCTAATGGGCTAGTTGGCCCCTAAGGACTCTTAGCATTTAAGGGGACTTAATCCCCCAACCCAGAACGTGCCAGGAGGCGAGTTTGCAGAGTGGTGCAGGGAGCGGGCGGGGCCTCCGGCAAGATGCCTGCTTTTCTTTTCTTTTGATATTTTTAGAAGGGGGCTGTGTGGCCCCCTTCTCTTACTATTTTGTGGGGCCCGGGGGCCCCATCCCCCAGGGCATTGCCTCTTTTTTAATTTTTTTTAAATTAATGTTACAGGAGGGGGTCCGTGTGGCTACCCTTCCCTGGGCCACTTCTGGCCCCGAGGACCCCATCCCCCAGGGCCTGGCCTCTTTGTTGGGGACCGCGGGGGAGCCTCAATGCCCCTGAGGTCCCAGCCGTCTCCCCGTCTCCTGCGGGAGCCAGCATTGCTTTTGGACAAGGAGAGCTGCTGACATGCAGCTCCCCTTGCCCAAAAGCAATTCTGCTTTGCTTCACGGAAGCGAGAGCAGGTTTGCTGCTCTCTCTTCTATGAAGCAAAGCAGTGTTTGCTATGGCAGGGCGGGAGCTAACTGTCTTAATTTATCAACTTTACTGATTAAATTGTAATACTGAATCAAATACATGTTTGTTTATAGACAACTAGTACAACCACCACAGATGGCCCTTGCCAGAGACAAAAGACGCCAGGGAGGTGATAAAAAATTGCAACTCACCTGACAAACTATATTGGACTTAGCACAAGAGCTTTCCCCAGATCTGTTGCCTCTGAATCATAACCCCACCATGATAACACCACTTATGACGACTACATCAGTATGCATTTCACTGCAACTGGCTCATTCTAGTTCTGGCTCATGGTTGAAGATATTGAAGGTAAGATTTCTATATATTGATCAATTTGTGTGTATATTTGTCCTCCAACAACACTTTCAGAGTCATGGAGTGATTAAAAGGTTTGTGGGTTTTCTGAAATGACAACAAAAAATGTGTGTGTATATCCCAGAACCCTAATTTATGATGACAGTGTCTGGGAAACCTAACAGTTGTGTACTGGATGAAAACATAAATATTGGGCAATTGACATGTGGAGGGGGACTCCAAGAGAAAAACATATACCACCAAACTTTTCTTATGGTGATATCATTTTACAGTTATGTGAACACACAAATTGCTGGAGAAACAGAAGTTGTTTTAGTTGTCAAAAAACAATAAAAAACCATGCTAAAATAATACTTTTGTTAATTTTTTTGTGTAATGCTAATTTCATGAATATTTCTGTGTTTCTTAATGCTATATGTGTCACGGAATTATACAATGTGTATATAAACATCAGTATATTAGAATTATAAAAAATGAATGTATATTATAATAATGCTTTCATGAGGTATAATCATGTCAAGATAGTACTATGATGACAAATTTAGTAATGTTGTAAAATCAGATCTTTTGACACCTTACAATCGAAACAACACCATTCATTGTAAATATTTTTTATAGAAGATAATTTTATTTTCACATCATCAAATAAGACAAAAAATAAAATATTTGTTTTTTAACAATTAACAGGAAAAAGAACAAATTCAGAGACAGAATTAACTAGTATATTATAATGATATTACCATGAAGAGTTCACAGTTCTTTGAAGTCCTTGTACAGATGTAACACTTTTTTGAGAAGGTAAATATCTTTTACAAATAATCCAAATGTGAATGCTGGTGCCTCACACTAGTGCTCAGATGTCTCCTGAGTTGCAGGCTGAGATGTGATGCCAGGTTTCTTTGAGGGTTTCCTGGGCCTTCCTTTCTGTGGATGAATGTGGTTGTATGCTGGATGTGGATGGATCTACACAGAAGAGAAGGTTCCTTCTCTTTGAGCTCTACAAATGTTCAGGAAACCATCCTGCACCATTCCAGGAATGGAGCACATGACGGAGATGTGGCGCACCAGGAGTCACTTGTGGCAATTAAAAGGCCATCAAATTTATCAATGAGTATGCCGTTAGCAAAATTCAACACGTGGGCCACATTCATGTTTGACGTCACTTGATATTTGTAATGTTACATAAAGTATTTTAGCAACATTTGCACTTTTTTGTGACAGCCTCTTTTGGAGTACTCAAAATTTTAATCATATAGTTTTTAATACTTGAACACTGGTGTACTACAACAAATGGACAAGCTGTTTCACAAAATGTAAAAGCCATTGTGTAATACTTGATTGTCCTAATGAGCAGATCTTACCTGAAGTACCTAAGTGAATGTAATTTATAAAGCTTGACCATATGAGATGAAGTGTCATAGGAGGCCTCCCACCACTGGTGCTATGTCACAGAAGTGGCTACAGAAATATGCTAAGAAATGCTGTTGGTACCATTGAATAATAAAGCACAATTTATTAAGGCATGATTGGCATAGAAGACTTGTTGCTGATGGCCTGGTGTGGTTGTGAGAGGAACACAGGAGTTACAAAGTATGGACAGAATTGTGTGCTTCAGCAGTTACGGTGGCACCCCAGAGTTACCAGCGAACACATGCCTTTGGTATGAACATTGCAGACTGCCTGAACAACTTAGAAAGTGATACATTGTTCATGTGCTCCAAAAAACAAACAGAACCTGTTTGTATATAAGGACGCACTATTCACATGCCCTTACGGTGCTTTTTAAATAAATGATAGGTTCAAAGTAATTTGGTAATCTATGCTATCTATCAACAATATTTCTGCAAATATGTGGTTGCAAATATATTTCTTGTTTTACATATAAATCTTCACATGAAGTTATACACAAAGTGACACATAAGGAAACAGATTTATCAAACAAATAACAATCAATATATGCTTGTTTATTTTCTTGATCATTTTCTCATTTCTTCATTGTTCGAAGCGAAATATTTATATTTCCCAATGCATTTCGGTAAGAAACCTTCATCAGGGGAATACTGCAAATAATACAATTCAGTCTTTAAAAAATAAATTCTCTTCGGTTTTGAAAACACAATGATATCAACAATGTGCAACATAGGGAGTGTCGGATAAGCGCCAATGGTCCCAAAATAGTAATTGTGTTTGTCTTGCTCATCACCCATGCAGATCTAGATCACGCACAATGGACACATCAAAAGTGAATACCTAAGTATAAGTGTGTGCACTACTGTCACCCAGTGTTAAAATCAGTGCGATGTGTGCGGACGCAACACCTAAACCCAACTCCGCAATTAAACCTCATTCTCCGTGCTACCCTAAACCTGCCACCAAAACGCTCACCTTTACATGAGCTGAAAATAATCAGCCAGTATATAATATCTGTAAAAAACGAACCTCAAATTAAATATAAAAAAACGCCATCATATGAAAAATCATATAGACCACATGCCCCATCAAGGGCTTCAACACAAGAAACCTACTTGTTATCCCAATGTCGTCCCTCTCTGCTTTCCTGAAGGTTATGTGGTAGTGAACCCTGTATTCTACTGTAAATGACAAAAGTAGTCATGTAATGTGTGTCAAACCACATTAACTAAATTCAATATACAACCCCTCCCTATGGGTTTACCCATAATCATACCTGTCTGGAGGTTCGTACAAAAGAATATTCACTTCTCTTTCCCGCGTAGTAAAAGTTTACCGGGAGACTCGCTCCTCGCTAATGAATCCCGCGTCTGAGTCTGACGTATGCAGCACGCGGTGACGATAAAAAACAGACTCTATGCTGGTGCCCCAATTGCAAAAAATTGATTCGCAAAAAAAAGACTTTACCGAGTATCAACACTACCTAAACCTATAACGTAACTACACGTTGTACAAGCAGACTGTTGATCGTATTTACGTGACCTCAATATTTAGAAAAAAGACTCATACGGCTAATCTCAATATGTAATTATAACCAAGACTCGTCACCAAACGTATGTTGCTGGTATATTGAAATCCCTTCCTGTAATTGACCTATTCTTAGAACATCAACATAAGCTTAAAGAAGCATCCTTGTGTGTACTCATATACACAAGTGAAAACATAATTCAAAACGTGAAATGAAATAAAATAAAATAACATGAAAATTGTGTTTGTGTCTTGCGTGCCTTACATTCCTGTAATGAGCCAGAGAAACAGTTTCTAACAGAGACTCTCTGTAACAACAAAAAGAAAAACTACTGTCACAGCTCTACAAAAGTATCCATGATCACACCAATATTTTCATCATAAAAAGCAAGTCATTTCGATTTTGTCATTCAGACCACAAGGAATAAGTGTTTTTAAAAAGCGTATCCAGAATGTTTCTCTCTGTGCCAGATGTCTGGTAGCATCAACATGTAGTGGTTCTGACACCCTCTCCAGTATTGTAAAACGTAACTGTGGTATGGTGTGCTTCATCTCCCCCCAGTGTAAGGCTAAACATGACTTAATGTTAGCAGTTCGAATCATACTTTTATGTTCGGTTATTCTAACCTTAACCTTCCTGGTTGTGCGTCCTACATACACTAGCCCACATGGGCATTTTATGGCATAAACTACCATACTGGTGTTACAGTCTGCGGTGTGTTTAAGTTTAATCATTTTCCCTGTATGCGGGTGCGCAAAGTTATCACCAACAATGACGTTCCCACAGTGACCACAATTGTAACATTTACGCATACCCTGGTTAACAGTATCTGTATGTGTCATGCCCTTTTTCTTGAGAATTTCCTTAATGTTTTTTGACCTAGAATATGCAAAAATAGGCCGTGCCGTAAATACTTGTTTAAAGTCATGTTCCTGCTCAATGATCTCCCAACGTTTTTGAATGCTACGTTTTATTGCAGATGCTGCAGTGGAGAACTTCAGGACACAAACTTCCCTAACTGATGTCGACTTTATTGTTTTTTTTAAAAGCTCTGTTCGGTCTAACCCGAAAACTTTTTGTTTAGCTAAATTTAGTACAGTTTCTGGATATCCTCTTGATCTATATTGGTGGAATAAGTCCTCAATGTCTCGATTACCCTGAGTCTCATTAGAACTTATCCTCCTGATTCTGATAAATTGCGAAAATGGTAAGTGATTTTTAAGAGTGTGTGAATGAAAGCTGTTGAAGTGTAATGCATTGTTTCTATCTGTGGGTTTTTTGTTCATGTGACCACTTTGCAAAGTGTAAAGTATTTAAAAATGTCTATGTAAGACATTCCTAAAGCAGTTGTAAGGAAAGCATAATTCAGGATGAAATAAAATACATTATATTTGAACCATGGACAAAGATGGTGCATTATGGAAGATGTAGTCCTTGTATCCAGACTGGGTTCCACTCCAGCGCTGACGGACTAATGTCTGACGACAGATAAGTGTACGCCTAGAGAGGACAATGGCTGGCCTGATGGAGAAACCGAAATGAAAAAAAGATAGGAGACACCCCACTTAAAAGAGGAGGGAAGGGGTAACATCAGCAAATAAACACAAACAATCCCTGCTCTTAATTAACCTTCAACTCTACTGATCATGTGAGAAGCCGCATAAACAGAGAAATTACACTATATCAATCTAAATGGGTGCATTACAGTTATGTAATAAAACCAGTATAGTTGGAAAAAGGTTTCAGTCTTAAAACATGAAAAAAGTTTTATTAGGGTAAAAACATATCATACTTCATTAAAACAATTTCATTAAAAATCATCATATCAATAATCAACAATATTAAAAAGAAGATACACAAGTGTTCATAGGCAAGAAAACTAAAAGCGGTCGACGCAGCGTTTCGGTGAGATCACTTCTCCACCTTCTTCAGGACTGAGTTTTCTACAAATTAATTATAAACATAAAACAAAATTAAGCTATACACGCATATCTTTTAAACAATTTATCCACAAAGCATGTGTATAAGAACTGAAACTAGAGTAACCTATTTCAATATTGGTACCCACAGTTAATGCCTCCTATATTATTTATATCCAAAATAGGTCTTAAACCCAGAAACAATTATACCGCTAGCTATTTATTACAGATCTCATGTCACCCATGTAATAATGCAGTCCTATTCACAACACATGATCAGTAATTACTATTTGGAAAAAAACCTATTGTAAATGCGCATTTTCTAACAAGTTTCATTTTTTATATTTTTTATAAACACTCAACCGTTATAATAAATCGGCGTTATTCGTATGTCATGATTGAATGTCCCATATAATAATAAATAAAAACCTTGTGGCACATCAACCCATGCATTGCATGTATATATAACTTTATCCAGGAACCTCAATATCTCACATATTAAGCATACCTTCATGCGTGATTAGATCATCACTATAGTCGTTGGAGCCACCGTGTTACAGTTAGATTTGGCACAACCTTCAAAATTTTTTAATAAAAAACAACGTCATATATAGGCATCTTTAGTTTGATAAATGTATTATACCCAGGGTTTTACATAATGGGCTTACCAATAATGATTTATGGTTGCTGAATGACACACTCTTGGGCTGTTTTGGACCAGGAAAGTGGTATATAATAATATTGAACAGAGGGTGTTGCTCCACTCCGTAATTTTCTAATACATGGACCGTGTCTGGTTTGTTCTAAATAAATGAAAACCAGAAGGAAATGTTATAGTTTTCAATTTTGTGCGATATTGTATTAATCATTAGTATTGCACCGCCGGTCTGTGTGTGTACTAACCCAATATAAATCTCATCCCTATTCACATAAAAGAAAAACTAAATTAGCTTAGCCCTTATCAACTGGGGTAGAATAACTTCGTCAACTACGCTACATGATCCTTTGCTATGTACATAAGGACTACAGTTACTTTCAGGACTAATTCTGTTATTGCAGTTATCTTATGCAATCTGCAATATAGATATAATTATTTAAGACAAAATAACAGCGTCTAAAGAATATATTTACAACTCTTCTATCATAAAGCAAAGATCTTTTCATAAAAAAGACTATTTAGGACTATAGCTAGCCTCACGCTAGTATATTAGCGTTAAATCGTTCCGACACCTCAAAGTCAAAGATCTTACCGCTGAATATTACATCGACCTCCCTGCTCCAACGATACGACTTCCGGATTGATTTCCGCAGTTGTGAAGACCCGGAGGCGTTTAAATACAAACTCCCGCTTTATCACGTGATTTTGCGTGAATCAATTTGCACTGATATTTAAAATATAAATTCACCAAGGTATTAATAAAACATGATGCTGCTAATAAGGTTTAAAACATCTTTTGTATATATTAACTGAGTATTAAACGAAGCGGTCTAAAATCGCTAAAGTGGGTAATAAACGAAGCGGTCTAAAATCGCTAAAGTGGCGGCCATATTGGAATGGTACCCTTAGACCGCTTTAACTGATCTAGATGCTAGAAGTCACACCTACTCTACACTACACTATCCGCAGAGTATAGAGTATAATGTTAGAATTACCAAACTATTAAATAAGTAAATGTGTACATTCACTTTCAAAAGCACAAGCTTAAATTCGGTACAGAGATATTTATAAGCACATCTAATCGCGACTCATACCTAGAGGCAATCTACGCAAATACAGAGTACCTATTTTATTCACTTCCTTAGATTGTTACAACCGCAGTACATGATATAACAACAGTGTAAATTGAAATTTGAATTAAAATTAAAATGTAAAAACCGCCATACTATATAGTATTTGCTATATATCCTATATATAACAAATTCTGTTATTCAAGAGCATATTATATAGTTATCCATGGGTGGGGACTAAATTAATTTTTCCCAATCTTCTCTGCTATTAAGGCCTTGTCTGCATGTGTTGAACTTAGACATATAGAATTGTTCACGTTTTTTTCTTTTTGTCGTGCAGTCACCACCACGAGCATTCATTTCAATGTGTTCAATCACACACCACTTTAGATCTTCTATTTTGTGTCTTCTGTCCATCCAGTGTTCAACTAATGGAGCAGTTCTTTTATTAGTCCGTATAGCAGATTTATGTTCTGTAATTCTGATACGGATCTCTCTAGACGTCTCGCCAATGTAGCCCATCTCACAGGGACATACAATTAAATAAACGAGATTTTTAGAGCGACAATTGGTGAAGCTCCTGAATGTGTGGTTTACTCCATTGTGGGTAACACTGGGGCCTCTAAAAATATTTTGACAATTATTACAGGAGCTACAGGGGAATGTACCTTTTGGTAACGGGGCATTCATAATACCCAGTTGACTATCCTCACTTGTAGTCTTATATGTATGCACTAAACAATTTCTAATGGTTCTATTACGCCTGAAGGAAAACATGGGTTTATCTAGTTTCTCCTTACTCTGTGTTGCAATCAGATGCCAATTTCTATGTAAAATATTCTTAACTTTATTACTTATGTTACTAAAATTCGTCACAAAAATTAGGGGCATCTTTTTAGGTTGTGATTTCACTATTTTCTGATCGAATAGAGACTCCCTATTATAATATTTTGCTCTTTTATATGCTTGTCTTACAAGCTTCTTGGGGTAACCCCTGTCAATAAGTTTTTTTGTGAGTATATCAGAGTGTACATTAAAATCTTGTATTTTGGAACAATTCCGTCTTATTCTAAGAAATTGGCCAAAGGGGATATTATCCCTTTGGCAAGCAGGATGGTTACTTTTATAGTGCAAAAGTGTGTTACGATCTGTAGGTTTAGAAAAGAGCTCAACTTTCAATAAACCATCCACGTTTTTGATTTTAATATCCAAGAAGTCACAACAATTTTTGCTGACGGATGACGTGAAACGTAAATTAACATCACCCGTGTTGAGCCACTCAATAAACTCCGTAAGGGATTCTTTGGTGCCTTCCCATATAAAAAAGACGTCATCAATATATCGCGACCAATTAGAAATGTTTTCATAAAAAGGAGCTACCGTATTAAAAACATGTCGGTCTTCAAACATAGCTACATATAAACAGGCCAGACTGGGAGCACAGGTAGCTCCCATGCTAGTCCCTTTGATTTGTTTAAAAAAGGCTTCAGTAAATAGAAAAATATTGTTTTTAAGTATAATCTCAACACATTCGACTATAAAAATTGCATGAGATGACAAATCACAGTCATTATTACTAAGAAGATCTTTAATCATTTGTATGGTATCATCCTGTGGTATATTTGTATATAGTGCCTCAATGTCTAATGTGACCAACCATTGAGTATTTGTATAATATGGAAGGTTTTCCACTTTACCAATCATAGAAGTGGTATCCTTTATATATGCTTTCTGTTGTATCACTAGAGGTTGCAGGAAAACATCGACATATTTACTTAAAGGTTCAGTGAGAGAGTTTATACTAGAGACAATAGGTCTCATGGGGGATTTATCATATCCTTATGGACCTTAGGCAGGCCATACAGTGCTGGAATAGTTGGATTCGTGTTTCTAAGGTAATTATATTCATCGGTACATATAATGCCATCTTCCTTAGCTAATAATAACAGGTTATCCACCGTATGTATTAATTTATTCCATTCCTCCTTATTAGATTTCTGATAGTGAGAATCAATATTTAAAAGAGAGATCATTTTATTATTATAGTCACTAGTGTCCATTACTACGATACTACCTCCCTTGTCTGCTGGTTTAATGGTTAAGCTATGACACTGTTCTAAAGTTTTCAATGCAGTATTTTGCTGTGAGGTAAGGTTTTTATCAATCCACAATTTTTTATTCAAAAGTTCCTCGACTTCTTTCTCTACTACTCTTTCAAAAAGCTCAATGTTTTTATTTACTAAATTGATAGGGGGGGTCCAGGAAGATTTAGGTTTCAAACCCGACTTATTCTCTATGATCGGTTTCTGTTTCCCTTCAAAGAATGAGTTAAGTCTTATTTTTCTAAAAAAGGATTGTAAGTCTCTTTCCAGATTGTATTTATCTATAGGTGAGACAATCGCATAACCTAAGCCCTTCTCTAAAACTTTTGTTTTGTCTTGAGTCAACGGTCTATTGGACAAATTGATTACCTACGCTTTATCTGTTAGTCCCACCCTTTCTGGCTCCGAGTCTTCATATATGTGCGATTCTGTGTGGGGTTCAAGGGAAAGAAGCCTGCTCTCCCTCTGCCTCTCCCCCGATTCTGACTGTAATTCACTTGACGTTGCTCTAAAAAGAGAGAGTGTCTCTGCTGGTACTAGGGACAGACTCCTTTTCTTTATTATTTCTATTATCTTGTCTCTTGTCATATATAGCCTCATTCTCAGATTCAGAGCTGGTATATGAGGTATCAAAAAATGTGACCCTCTTCTGAGGGAAATTCCGTTTTGGTTGTTGCCAATAATTTCTCCTACTGTAGACCTCTTCTCTTGATCTTTCATAGAAATCTACTTGCAGGTAGGAATAAACCCGTTCTAAATTATATTTTGTGATGTCTTTTCTTATTTTACTAGATTTTTTATTCATGAGATATTCTTTATACCCAGAGATATCTGCCTGGATATCTTCTAATTTCTTTTTGGCTTCCTCTAAAGTAGTGCTCTCTCTCAATTTTAATTCCATCTCTTCTATTTCTTTTCTCTCTATAACCAAAATCTCATACGCTGTTTCAATAATTAATAGCATCCAGTCACGGCTGCACCTATTAGCTATCAATGTCCAATTCTCAAGGAATTTCCGAATTTTAATAAAAATACCCGGCTCATTGGTCACCTGTAAACCCTTGGGTATAATACCTTTTTTACAATATTCGATTAGGAAATCCGCATGTAACTCTGTTCTTATTGTTTTCTTTTTACAGTTCCATAACGATCTCCATTCTTCCTCATTATTATCCGTTGATGTAATAGACGATACATTCTTAGAGGAACTATTTATAATTTTAGAAAATTGCTCCTCTGAAAACCCATAGGTTTTGAAACCATCCATATTATGGAATGGTCACTTATTCCTCAGAGAGCCGGGTATTTTTATTAAAATTCGGAAATTCCTTGAGAATTGGACATTGATAGCTAATAGGTGCAGCCGTGACTGGATGCTATTAATTATTGAAACAGCGTATGAGATTTTGGTTATAGAGAGAAAAGAAATAGAAGAGATGGAATTAAAATTGAGAGAGAGCACTACTTTAGAGGAAGCCAAAAGAAATTAGAAGATATCCAGGCAGATATCTCTGGGTATAAAGAATATCTCATGAATAAAAAATCTAGTAAAATAAGAAAAGACATCACAAAATATAATTTAGAACGGGTTTATCCCTACCTGCAAGTAGATTTCTATGAAAGATCAAGAGAAGAGGTCTACAGTAGGAGAAATTATTGGCAACAACCAAACGGAATTTCCCTCAGAAGAGGGTCACATTTTTTGATACCTCATATACCAGCTCTGAATCTGAGAATGAGGCTATATATGACAAGAGACAAGATAATAGAAATAATAAAGAAAAGGAGTCTGTCCCTAGTACCAGCAGAGACACTCTCTCTTTTTAGAGCAACGTCAAGTGAATTACAGTCAGAATCGGGGGAGAGGCAGAGGGAGAGCAGGCTTCTTTCCCTTGAACCCCACACAGAATCGCACATATATGAAGACTCGGAGCCAGAAAGGGTGGGACTAACAGATAAAGCGTCAGTAATCAATTTGTCCAATAGACCGTTGACTCAAGACGAAACAAAAGTTTTAGAGAAGGGCTTAGGTTATGCGATTGTCTCACCTATAGATAAATACAATCTGGAAAGAGACTTACAATCCTTTTTAGAAAAATAAGACTTAACTCATTCTTTGAAGGTAAACAGAAACCGATCATAGAGAATAAGTCGGGTTTGAAACCTAAATCTTCCTGGACCCCCTATCAATTTAGTAAATAAAAACATTGAGCTTTTTGAAAGAGTAGTAGAGAAAGAAGTCGAGGAACTTTTGAATAAAAAATTGTGGATTGATAAAAACCTTACCTCACAGCAAAATACTGCATTGAAAACTTTAGAACAGTGTCATAGCTTAACCATTAAACCAGCAGACAAGGGAGGTAGTATCGTAGTAATGGACACTAGTGACTATAATAATAAAATGATCTCTCTTTTAAATATTGATTCTCACTATCAGAAATCTAATAAGGAGGAATGGAATAAATTAATACATACGGTGGATAACCTGTTATTATTAGCTAAGGAAGATGGCATTATATGTACCGATGAATATAATTACCTTAGAAACACGAATCCAACTATTCCAGCACTGTATGGCCTGCCTAAGGTCCATAAGGATATGATAAATCCCCGATGAGACCTATTGTCTCTAGTATAAACTCTCTCACTGAACCTTTAAGTAAATATGTCGATGTTTTCCTGCAACCTCTAGTGATACAACAGAAAGCATATATAAAGGATACCACTTCTATGATTGGTAAAGTGGAAAACCTTCCATATAATACAAATACTCAATGGTTGGTCACATTAGACATTGAGGCACTATATACAAATATACCACAGGATGATACCATACAAATGATTAAAGATCTTCTTAGTAATAATGACTGTGATTTGTCATCTCATGCAATTTTTATAGTCGAATGTGTTGAGATTATACTTAAAAACAATATTTTTCTATTTACTGAAGCCTTTTTCAAACAAATCAAAGGGACTAGCATGGGAGCTACCTGTGCTCCCAGTCTGGCCTGTTTATATGTAGCTATGTTTGAAGACCGACATGTTTTTAATACGGTAGCTCCTTTTTATGAAAACATTTCTAATTGGTCGCGATATATTGATGACGTCTTTTTTATATGGGAAGGCACCAAAGAATCCCTTACGGAGTTTATTGAGTGGCTCAACATGGGTGATGTTAATTTACGTTTCACGTCATCCGTCAGCAAAAATTGTTGTGACTTCTTGGATATTAAAATCAAAAACGTGGATGGTTTATTGAAAGTTGAGCTCTTTTCTAAACCTACAGATCGTAACACACTTTTGCACTATAAAAGTAACCATCCTGCTTGCCAAAGGGATAATATCCCCTTTGGCCAATTTCTTAGAATAAGACGGAATTGTTCCAAAATACAAGATTTTAATGTACACTCTGATATACTCACAAAAAAACTTATTGACAGGGGTTACCCCAAGAAGCTTGTAAGACAAGCATATAAAAGAGCAAAATATTATAATAGGGAGTCTCTATTCGATCAGAAAATAGTGAAATCACAACCTAAAAAGATGCCACTAATTTTTGTGACGAATTTTAGTAACATAAGTAATAAAGTTAAGAATATTTTACATAGAAATTGGCATCTGATTGCAACACAGAGTAAGGAGAAACTAGATAAACCCATGTTTTCCTTCAGGCGTAATAGAACCATTAGAAATTGTTTAGTGAAATGAAATGAAATGAAATTTGTACTTGTAAAGCGCACCCATACCCCCAAAGGGGTGTCCAGGCACTGTACGCATACCGCTGTGGAACCCTTCCTGGCTTTTCCCTGTGAAATGTCCACTCCTGGGCACCCCCAGGGTGAAGCCAGGCATCCCAGCGCTGTTGGGGCCGTTGTGGAGATTAAGCAAGCTATTGCCCAGAGTTGCAGAGTGGGACCCATGATTAGAATAGGCACCGAGGCGAGAATTATCAGGTCCGAGGAAATTGAGCCCAAGACCCGCCGAGGCGGGAATTGAACCCTGGTCCCGGGCCAGATTTCTGCATCAGGGTCTGCCGCTCTAACCATTGAGCCACACTTCTCCACTTTAGTGCATACATATAAGACTACAAGTGAGGATAGTCAACTGGGTATTATGAATGCCCCGTTACCAAAAGGTACATTCCCCTGTAGCTCCTGTAATAATTGTCAAAATATTATTAGAGGCCCCAGTGTTACCCACAATGGAGTAAACCACACATTCAGGAGCTTCACCAATTGTCGCTCTAAAAATCTCGTTTATTTAATTGTATGTCCCTGTGAGATGGGCTACATTGGCGAGACGTCTAGAGAGATCCGTATCAGAATTACAGAACATAAATCTGCTATACGGACTAATAAAAGAACTGCTCCATTAGTTGAACACTGGATGGACAGAAGACACAAAATAGAAGATCTAAAGTGGTGTGTGATTGAACACATTGAAATGAATGCTCGTGGTGGTGACTGCACGACAAAAAGAAAAAACGTGAACAATTCTATATGTCTAAGTTCAACACATGCAGACAAGGCCTTAATAGCAGAGAAGATTGGGAAAAATTAATTTAGTCCCCCACCCATGGATAACTATATAATATGCTCTTGAATAACAGAATTTGTTATATATAGGATATATAGCAAATACTATATAGTATGGCGGTTTTTAACTTTAATTTTAATTTTAATTTCAAATTTCAATTTACACTGTTGTTATATTATGTACTGCGGTTGTAACAATCTAAGGAAGTGAATAAAATAGGTACTCTGTATTTGCGAGATTGCCTCTAGGTATGAGTCGCGATTAGATGTGCTTATAAATATCTCTGTACCGAATTTAAGCTTGTGCTTTTGAAAGTGAATGTACACATTTACTTATTTAATAGGTTTGGTAATTCTAACATTATACTCTATACTCTGTGGATAGTGTAGTGTAGAGTAGGCGTGACTTCTAGCATCTAGATCAGTTAAAGCGGTCTAAGGGTACCATTCCAATATGGCCACCACTTTAGCGATTTTAGACCGCTTCGTTTATTACCCACTTTAGCGATTTTAGACCGCTTCGTTTAATACTCAGTTAATATATACAAAAGATGTTTTAAACCTTATTAGCAGCATCATATTTTGGTGTTTTATTAATACCTTGGTGAATTTATATTTTTAAATATTCAGTGCAAATTGATTCACGCAAAATCACGTGATAAAGCGGGAGTTTGTATTTAAATGCCTCCGGGTCTTCACAACTGCGGAAATCAATCCGGAAGTCGTATCGTTGGAGCAGGGAGGCCGATGTAATATTCAGCGGTAAGATCTTTGACTTTGAGGTGTCGGAACGATTTAACGCTAATATACTAGCGTGAGGCTAGCTATAGTCCTAAATAGTCTTTTTAATGAAAAGATCTTTGCTTTATGATAGAAGAGTTGTAAATATATTCTTTAGACGCTGTTATTTTGTCTTAAATAATTATATCTATATTGCAGATTGCATAAGATAACTGCAATAACAGAATTAGTCCTGAAAGTAACTGTAGTCCTTATGTACATAGCAAAGGATCATGTAGCGTAGTTGACGAAGTTATTCTACCCCAGTTGATAAGGGCTAAGCTAATTTAGTTTCTTTCTTTTATGTGAATAGGGATGGATGAGATTTATATTGGGTTAGTACACACACAGACCGGCGGTGCAATACTAATGATTAATACAATATCGCACAAAATTGAAAACTATAACATTTCCTTCTGGTTTTCATTTATTTAGAACAAACCAGACACGGTCCATGTATTAGAAAATTACGGAGTGGAGCAACACCCTCTGTTCAATATTATTATATACCACTTTCCTGGTCCAAAACAGCCCAAGAGTGTGTCATTCAGCAACCATAAATCATTATTGGTAAGCCCATTATGTAAAACCCTGGGTATAATACATTTATCAAACTAAAGATGCCTATATATGACGTTGTTTTTTATTAAAAATTTTTGAAGGTTGTGCCAAATCTAACTGTAATACGGTGGCTCCAACGACTATAGTGATGATCTAATCACGCATGAAGGTATGCTTAATATGTGAGATATTGAGGTTCCTGGATAAAGCTATATATACATGCAATGCATGGGTTGATGTGCCACAAGGTTTTTATTTATTATTATATGGGACATTCAATCATGACATACGAATAACGCCGATTTATTATAACGGTTCGAGTGTTTATAAAAAATATAAAAAATGAAACTTGTTAGAAAATGCGCATTTACAATAGGTTTTTTTCCAAATAGTAATTACTGATCATGTGTTGTGAATAGGACTGCATTATTACATGGGTGACATGAGATCTGTAATAAATAGCTAGCGGTATGATTGTTTCTGGGTTTAAGACCTATTTTGGATATAAATAATATAGGAGGCATTAACTGTGGGTACCAATATTGAAATAGGTTACTCTAGTTTCAGTTCTTATACACATGCTTTGTGGATAAATTGTTTAAAAGATATGCGTGTATAGCTTAATTTTGTTTTATGTTTATAATTAATTTGTAGAACACTCAGTCCTGAAGAAGGTGGAGAAGTGATCTCACCGAAACGCTGCGTCGACCGTTTTTAGTTTTCTTGCCTATGAACACTTGTGTATCTTCTTTTTAATATTGTTGATTATTGATATGATGATTTTTAATGAAATTGTTTTAATGAAGTATGATATGATTTTACCCTAATAAAACTTTTTTCATGTTTTAAGACTGAAACCTTTTTCCAACTATAGTGGTTTTATTACAGAACTGTAATGCACCCATTTAGAGTGATATAGTGTAATTTCTCTGTTTATGCGGCTTCCACACATGATCAGTAGAGTTGAAGGTTAATTAAGAGCAGGGATTGTTTGTGTTTATTTGCTGATGTTACCCCTTCCCTCCTCTTTTAAGTGGGGTGTCTCCTATCTTTTTTTCATTTTGAAGTACAGCTTGTTAGCTGGGGAGTTGTGTGTCTAGTATCTCCATATCTCTGGGGAATAAGTGACCATTCCATAATATGGATGGTTTCAAAACCTATGGGTTTTCAGAGGAGCAATTTTCTAAAATTATAAATAGTTCCTCTAAGAATGTATCGTCTATTACATCAACGGATAATAATGAGGAAGAATGGAGATCGTTATGGAACTGTAAAAAGAAAACAATAAGAACAGAGTTACATGCTGATTTCCTAATCGAATATTGTAAAAAAGGTATTATACCCAAGGGTTTACAGGTGACCAATGAGCCGGGTATTTGTATTAAAATTCGGAAATTCCTTGAGAATTGGACATTGATAGCTAAAAGGTGCAGCCGTGACTGGATGCTATTAATTATTGAAACAGCGTATGAGATTTTGGTTATAGAGAGAAAAGAAATAGAAGAGATGGAATTGAAATTGAGAGAGAGCACTACTTTAGAGGAAGCCAAAAAGAAATTAGAAGATATCCAGGCAGATATCTCTGGGTATAAAGAATATCTCATGAATAAAAAATCTAGTAAAATAAGAAAAGACATCACAAAATATAATTTAGAACGGGTTTATCCCTACCTGCAAGTAGATTTCTATGAAAGATCAAGAGAAGAGGTCTACAGTAGGAGAAATCATTGGCAACAACCAAAACGGAATTTCCCTCAGAAGAGGGTTACATTTTTTGATACCTCATATACCAGCTCTGAATCTGAGAATGAGGCTATATATGACAAGAGACAAGATAATAGAAATAATAAAGAAAAGGAGTCTGTCCCTAGTACCAGCAGAGACACTCTCTCTTTTTAGAGCAACGTCAAGTGAATTACAGTCAGAATCGGGGGAGAGGCAGAGGGAGAGCAGGCTTCTTTCCCTTGAACCCCACACAGAATCGCACATATATGAAGACTCGGAGCCAGAAAGGGTGGGACTAACAGATAAAGCGTCAGTAATCAATTTGTCCAATAGACCGTTGACTCAAGACAAAACAAAAGTTTTAGAGAAGGGCTTAGGTTATGCGATTGTCTCACCTATAGATAAATACAACCTGGAAAGAGACTTACAATCCTTTTTTAGAAAAATAAGACTTAACTCATTCTTTGAAGGTAAACAGAAACCGATCATAGAGAATAAGTCGGGTTTGAAACCTAAATCTTCCTGGACCCCCCCTATCAATTTAGTAAATAAAAACATTGAGCTTTTTGAAAGAGTAGTAGAGAAAGAAGTCGAGGAACTTTTGAATAAAAAATTGTGGATTGATAAAAACCTTACCTCACAGCAAAATACTGCATTGAAAACTTTAGAACAGTGTCATAGCTTAACCATTAAACCAGCAGACAAGGGAGGTAGTATCGTAGTAATGGACACTAGTGACTATAATAATAAAATGATCTCTCTTTTAAATATTGATTCTCACTATCAGAAATCTAATAAGGAGGAATGGAATAAATTAATACATACGGTGGATAACCTGTTATTATTAGCTAAGGAAGATGGCATTATATGTACCGATGAATATAATTACCTTAGAAACACGAATCCAACTATTCCAGCACTGTATGGCCTGCCTAAGGTCCATAAGGATATGATAAATCCCCCGATGAGACCTATTGTCTCTAGTATAAACTCTCTCACTGAACCTTTAAGTAAATATGTCGATGTTTTCCTGCAACCTCTAGTGATACAACAGAAAGCATATATAAAGGATACCACTTCTATGATTGGTAAAGTGGAAAACCTTCCATATAATACAAATACTCAATTGTTGGTCACATTAGACATTGAGGCACTATATACAAATATACCACAGGATGATACCATACAAATGATTAAAGATCTTCTTAGTAATAATGACTGTGATTTGTCATCTCATGCAATTTTTATAGTCGAATGTGTTGAGATTATACTTAAAAACAATATTTTTCTATTTACTGAAGCCTTTTTCAAACAAATCAAAGGCACTAGCATGGGAGCTACCTGTGCTCCCAGTCTGGCCTGTTTATATGTAGCTATGTTTGAAGACCGACATGTTTTTAATACGGTAGCTCCTTTTTATGAAAACATTTCTAATTGGTCGCGATATATTGATGATGTCTTCTTTATATGGGAAGGCACCAAAGAATCCCTTACGGAGTTTATTGAGTGGCTCAACATGGGTGATGTTAATTTACGTTTCACGTCATCCATCAGCAAAAATTGTTGTGACTTCTTGGATATTAAAATCAAAAACGTGGATGGTTTATTGAAAGTTGAGCTCTTTTCTAAACCTACAGATCGTAACACACTTTTGCACTATAAAAGTAACCATCCTGCTTGCCAAAGGGATAATATCCCCTTTGGCCAATTTCTTAGAATAAGACGGAATTGTTCCAAAATACAAGATTTTAATGTACACTCTGATATACTCACTAAGAAACTTATTGACAGGGGTTACCCCAAGAAGCTTGTAAGACAAGCATATAAAAGAGCAAAATATTATAATAGGGAGTCTCTATTCGATCAGAAAATAGTGAAATCACAACCTAAAAAGATGCCACTAATTTTTGTGACGAATTTTAGTAACATAAGTAATAAAGTTAAGAATATTTTACATAGAAATTGGCATCTGATTGCAACACAGAGTAAGGAGAAACTAGATAAACCCATGTTTTCCTTCAGGCGTAATAGAACCATTAGAAATTGTTTAGTGCATACATATAAGACTACAAGTGAGGATAGTCAACTGGGTATTATGAATGCCCCGTTACCAAAAGGTACATTCCCCTGTAGCTCCTGTAATAATTGTCAAAATATTATTAGAGGCCCCAGTGTTACCCACAATGGAGTAAACCACACATTCAGGAGCTTCACCAATTGTCGCTCTAAAAATCTCGTTTATTTAATTGTATGTCCCTGTGAGATGGGCTACATTGGCGAGATGTCTAGAGAGATCCGTATCAGAATTACAGAACATAAATCTGCTATACGGACTAATAAAAGAACAGCTCCATTAGTTGAACACTGGATGGACAGAAGACACAAAATAGAAGATCTAAAGTGGTGTGTGATTGAACACATTGAAATGAATGCTCGTGGTGGTGACTGCACGACAAAAAGAAAAAAACGTGAACAATTCTATATGTCTAAGTTCAACACATGCAGACAAGGCCTTAATAGCAGAGAAGATTGGGAAAATTTAATTTAGTCCCCACCCATGGATAACTATATAATATGCTCTTGAATAACAGAATTTGTTATATATAGGATATATAGCAAATACTATATAGTATGGCGGTTTTTACATTTTAATTTTAATTCAAATTTCAATTTACACTGTTGTTATATCATGTACTGCGGTTGTAACAATCTAAGGAAGTGAATAAAATAGGTACTCTGTATTTGCGAGATTGCCTCTAGGTATGAGTCGCGATTAGATGTGCTTATAAATATCTCTGTACCGAATTTAAGCTTGTGCTTTTGAAAGTGAATGTACACATTTACTTATTTAATAGTTTGGTAATTCTAACATTATACTCTATACTCTGCGGATAGTGTAGTGTAGAGTAGGCGTGACTTCTAGCATCTAGATCAGTTAAAGCGGTCTAAGGGTACCATTCCAATATGGCCACCACTTTAGCGATTTTAGACCGCTCGTTTATTACCCACTTTAGCGATTTTAGACCGCTTCGTTTAATACTCAGTTAATATATACAAAAGATGTTTTAAACCTTATTAGCAGCATCATGTTTTATTAATACCTTGGTGAATTTATATTTTAAATATCAGTGCAAATTGATTCACGCAAAATCACGTGATAAAGCGGGAGTTTGTATTTAAACGCCTCCGGGTCTTCACAACTGCGGAAATCAATCCAGAAGTCGTATCGTTGGAGCAGGGAGGCCGATGTAATATTCAGCGGTAAGATCTTTGACTTTGAGGTGTCGGAACGATTTAACGCTAATATACTAGCGTGAGGCTAGCTACAGTCCTAAATAGTCTTTTTTATGAAAAGATCTTTGCTTTATGATAGAAGAGTTGTAAATATATTCTTTAGACGCTGTTATTTTGTCTTAAATAATTATATCTATATTGCAGATTGCATAAGATAACTGCAATAACAGAATTAGTCCTGAAAGTAACTGTAGTCCTTATGTACATAGCAAAGGATCATGTAGCGTAGTTGACGAAGTTATTCTACCCCAGTTGATAAGGGCTAAGCTAATTTAGTTTTTCTTTTATGTGAATAGGGATGAGATTTATATTGGGTTAGTACACGCACAGACCGGCGGTGCAATACTAATGATTAATACAATATCGCACAAAATTGAAAACTATAACATTTCCTTCTGGTTTTCATTTATTTAGAACAAACCAGACACGGTCCATGTATTAGAAAATTACGGAGTGGAGCAACACCCTCTGTTCAATATTATTATATACCACTTTCCTGGTCCAAAACAGCCCAAGAGTGTGTCATTCAGCAACCATAAATCATTATTGGTAAGCCCATTATGTAAAACCCTGGGTATAATACATTTATCAAAGTAAAGATGCCTATATATGACGTTGTTTTTTATTAAAATTTTTTGAAGGTTGTGCCAAATCTAACTGTAACACGGTGGCTCCAACGACTATAGTGAGGATCTAATCACGCATGAAGGTATGCTTAATATGTGAGATATTGAGGTTCCTGGATAAAGTTATATATACATGCAATGCATGGGTTGATGTGCCACAAGGTTTTTATTTATTATTATATGGGACATTCAATCATGACATACGAATAACGCTGATTTATTATAACGGTTGAGTGTTTATAAAAAATATAAAAAATGAAACTTGTTAGAAAATGCGCATTTACAATAGGTTTTTTTCCAAATAGTAATTACTGATCATGTGTTGTGAATAGGACTGCATTATTACATGGGTGACATGAGATCTGTAATAAATAGCTAGCGGTATAATTGTTTCTGGGTTTAAGACCTATTTTGGATATAAATAATATAGGAGGCATTAACTGTGGGTACCAATATTGAAATAGGTTACTCTAGTTTCAGTTCTTATACACATGCTTTGTGGATAAATTGTTTAAAAGATATGCGTGTATAGCTTAATTTTGTTTTATGTTTATAATTAATTTGTAGAACACTCAGTCCTGAAGAAGGTGGAGAAGTGATCTCACCGAAACGCTGCGTCGACCGTTTTTAGTTTTCTTGCCTATGAACACTTGTGTATCTTCTTTTTTAATATTGTTGATTATTGATATGATGATTTTTAATGAAATTGTTTTAATGAAGTATGATATGTTTTTACCCTAATAAAACTTTTTTCATGTTTTAAGACTGAAACCTTTTTCCAACTATAGTGGTTTTATTACATAACTGTAATGCACCCATTTAGATTGATATAGTGTAATTTCTCTGTTTATGCGGCTTCTCACATGATCAGTAGAGTTGAAGGTTAATTAAGAGCAGGGATTTGTGTTTATTTGCTGATGGAGAAACCTGCATCAAGGCTGATGGAGATGCTCCCACTGAAGATATAAATCAGGTGGGAAAACCTCTGCCGATGGATTGAAACCTCTGTCATGGACGATGGCTGGACAAACTGCAAAGATGTAATTCAGGCCCATAATCATGCAAAACACACCACATTAAATTCTTTGCACTCCGATATATGAACATATCGTTATTTTACAATGAACAATTAAGACATCGGTTGTTGAGATACTCGGGACACTGACATATATGGAACAAGGAGACCACATATGTATGCAATAACTCTGTGTAGTTCTCTCAGCGCGGTTCACTGCTAGTCACAATATGTAAATAAGTGCCTATGCAGTGCATGGTCAATGCTACCTTACCCAATTAGGGATCTGTCTATTGTGGCATAGCAAAACAGGGGTCATGCCCCTGTACAAACACACTTTTACATACAGTATCCAATAGTAGATTTAAATTAAAAACATGCTAAATATAAATTGGTTAGCCAGACGTACGTCATTGAATGTGTCGTGCCAATCGCTCACCGTTCAACACCTAAACATACCTCTGTCTCTTCCTGGTTGCTCGCATCATCCACTGCATCATAGTTATGAGTGGGGAGCCCCGCTGTAAGAACAGGGTGCGGGGCTCCCTTCTGTGGTATCGTCATTGCTTGGTGCATGTGATGTCATCCACGCGTCATCGCCTGGGTGCTTTGAGGCAATTTATTTTCCTGTAGACCACGGTAGACAACAATCTCAAAAGTGCTCCCTGAAATATGGTTGAGCCCATCCTGTTTGTAAGGGATCGGGATGCGACCCGATGATGAAGCATGTCACTACTAGATTGGGGGAAGGTCTTTCAAAAAAACAAGGACAGTTGTGTTGTGGTCTGCCTTGAAGGATTGGATACCTTTATGTGTAATGTATTCAGTTAGGCAGGCTGTATACTTTAGCCTTTAATTTTCCCTCTCCTCAACCCAACTAGCAACCTTTGTGGTTGCTTTCTGGATTTGTACGGATTTTAGGACATGGCCATCTTTTGTGTGGTGTACCCACAGATTTTGCCCTAACTGCTTTTGCGTATCTCTAGAGCCAGTGCTCCTCCTTTCAACATGATGAACTTGGTATACCCCTATTTGGCATATTTAACTTACTTTTAAGTCCCTAGTATATGGTTCAAAGTGTATCCAGGGCCTGGAAGGTAAATGTCACTAGTGGATTACAGCACCTATTGTGCCAATCATTACAGTGCTAGTGTAAACATGGCTGCAGGCATACCATTGTAGCCTGACTGGGGCAGTTTAAACACTGTAATTTGACCTGTCAAAATAATTCCTTTTGACAGGTCAAAACGTTCCTTTTAAATATTTATGTCACACATGTGTAAGCCTTAGCAGTCTATAAGACAGTGTGAATGGTATTTAAAAGCAAGAGATATAGAAATGTAATGTTACGAATGTCCTTACAGTGATTAACGGGTAAGGACTCCGTCGCGACGGTTATGGAGTATCCTTACCATCTAAAATGCAGCTGGCCCACTGAATCTAAATGTGGGTGGACCTTAGGGTTAATCACGACATAGACTACTCGGTCTCCGCCATAATTAATTCCCTCTTGTGGCACTGGGAAGTAGGGGGCATCAGAGGCTGACCTGTCATTTTATTCACGTAATTTAGATGGGTGAAATGACGGGTCATTTTTCACTGCTCGTCACCGCCAAGAAAACCCTGGCAGTAAGGGTCAGTGAAAACTGCTAAATGATCCCCTCGTCATGAGAGAGGAATCCCATGTTGAGGGGAGTATTGCATTTTGTTTTTTTTCAAAACGAAAATCCAGTTTCAGGATTTTCTTTTTGAAAATAAAAAAGGAATCTGTTTAGTACAGGGCTCCATCCCATTAATGGAGCCCTGTATCAAACAGAAAAATGCATTGACCGGAACCGCCGTGACAGTGGTTCCTGCCAATGCTTTATGAATGATCGCCAGCTTGGCGGTCATTTATAAATCTGGCATGCAGTCACTCCACCAGGCAGACAGGGTCATTTCCTCCGTCACCCCGGCGAAACAACAAGCCGTCCACCAATATATAAATGAAGCCCTTATTCCCATGGTAAAACCTCCGACTGGGACAAACCTGGTTTCTGTACCCAACCTGCGCTCCATCACAGTTGACCTAGAATCATGCCTAGTTCCAAGACCAGTTGACCGTGGTTGCCTGTTGACACTTTTGGGTGGTATTTTTATTTAACACTTTAACAATTCATATCTCTGGTTCCACCTTATTGGATATTTGTTGTTTCTGTGTCACTATATATATTAACTTTTTTCTAAATTGTTTGTGATCGTTTTTTGCTGTGTTTTGACTTTATTACTATTTTGGTCCTGCATAAATACTTTACACACTGCCTCTAACTTAGGCCTGTATGCTCTGTGCCATAGCTACCAGGGGGTTGATCTCAGGTTTATTTAGTAACTCTAGTAGTTCACCCTGACAAGCATTACGATTATTGCTTGAGGTGGATTGTTACACCCCTCAATAAACACTCTCAAATTCTTATAATTATGCACTACAGAGGGGTGGCTGAGGTGCTGTGGGATTGATGGTGCACTGCGGAAGGATGACCAAGGTGCTGTGGGGGTGCTGGTGCACCATGTGAGGGATGAATGATGTGCTGTGCGTGGTGATGGTGCACTGCGGAAGGATGACCAAGGTGCTGTGGGGGTGCTGGTGCACCATGTGAGGGACGAACGATGTGCTGTGCGTGGTGATGGTGCACTGCGGAAGGATGACCAAGGTGCTGTGGGTGATGATGGTGCACTGCGGAAGGATGACCAAGGTGCTGTGGGGGTGCTGGTGCACCATGTGAGGGACGAACGATGTGCTGTGCGTGGTGATGGTGCACTGCGGAAGGATGACCAAGGTGCTGTGCGTGGTGATGGTGCACTGCGGAAAGATGACCAAGGTGCTGTGGGTGGTGATGGTGCACTGCGGAAGGATGACCAAGGTGCTGTGGGGTTGATGGTGCACTGCGGAAGGATGACCAAGGTGCTGTGGCTGGTGATGGTGCACTGCGGAAGGATGGCCGAGGTGCTGTGGGGGTGCTCGTGCACCATGTGAGGGACAAACGATGTGCTGTGCGTGGTGATGGTGCACTGCGGAAGGATGACCAAGGTGCTGTGGGTGGTGATGGTGCACTGCAGAAGGATGAGCGAGGTGCTGTGGGGTTGATGGTGCACTGCGGAAGGATGACCAAGGTGCTGTGGCTGGTGATGGTGCATTGTGGAAGGATGGCCGAGGTGCTGTGCGGGTGCTGGTGCACCATGTGAGGGACGAATGATGTGCTGTGGGGTTGATGGTGCTCTGCGGAAGGATGACCAAGGTGCTGTGGGTGGTGATGGTGCACTGCAGAAGGATGAGCGAGGTGCTGTGGGGTTGATGGTGCACTGCGGAAGGATGACCAAGGTGCTGTGGCTGGTGATGGTGCACTGTGGAAGGATGGCCGAGGTGCTGTGCGGGTGCTGGTGCACCATGTGAGGGACGAATGTTGTGCTGTGGGGTTGATGGTGCTCTGCGGAAGGATGACCAAGGTGCTGTGGGTGGTGATGGTGCACTGCAGAAGGATGAGCGAGGTGCTGTGGGGTTGATGGTGTACTGCCGAGGGATGAATGAGGTGCAGTGGTGGGGATGGTGCACTATGGAGTGATAGATGTAGTGCTTCTGGGTGATGATAGTGCATTCTAGAGGGATGTCTAAAATGTTGTGAGTGGGGGATATATAGTGCAATGTGGAAGGGTGGCTGATGTGCTGTGGAGGGATAGTGCTGGTGATGGTGCCCTGTGGAGTGAAGGTGAAGTGCTGTGGCTTGTGCTGATCCAGTGTAAATGGATGTATCATGTGCTGTGATTGTGGTTGATGGCGCTCAGTGGAGGCAAGAGTAATGTTTTGTGAGTGGGGGTAATGGTGCTCAGTGGAGGGATGAATGATGTGTAGTGAGTGGGGTGATGGCAGACATATGATGAGCTGAAAGGGGGTACAGTGCCGTGTGTGGGTACGGGGTGATGATGGTGATGGCGCACTCGGACAGACAGGCCTCACTTCAGTGGGAGGGGTGGTCGAAAGCTCACAACACAACAGGGAAATCAGAGGTACAGGACGTACAGAACAATCTGTTGTCTTTGGAAAGTTTCCACTGCTCTCCGCCCTGCTCGCCCCCTCACGACACTCATTCCCACTGGTACCATGTACGAATCCCCTACTCTTGGCAGCCGCTGTCTCCAGGAATAACCCCTGCTGCAGCTCGGGAGCACAGTGCACACAGGTGTCATCAATAACAACACTGTCACCTGTTCACTGGTCCTCGGAGTGTGATCCCTGGAGGCAGGGCCTGGTGAGATGTGTCCAAAGCTGGAATTAAAGTGTATCTTAAAATATTCCAAGCCTGGCTGTGTACGATGGGTTTATCGAGCTGGTACCTCGTCATGACCTCAGCTCCGGGTCAAGGGGTCAGGCCTACCGGTCTTTGTGTAGTAAACACACGTGACATAAGGGCTGTGCTTGTAGACACAATAGTCTTTTGAGCTTTTAAGAAGGGGCACTAAATAATGGGGGGAATGTTTGTGCCGAGTGACAGAACATGTGAGCTCAGTGATGGGACATGCGTGCAGTAAGGTGTCTTGTAGTTCCTACTAATCCGTAGGATCTGCGCATTGTTTGGAAAACATAAACTAAGGACTTGGTGTCAAGACTGATTACGGACACCCCTGCAGGGTATGTTGGCATATAGACCAGCTAGCTCACAGTGCCACTGTAAGCCCTAACCTACCAGGGAGAGGACAGTTTTTGGCAACCACTGAACATGACAACTCTGATCACTCAGTGATCGTGGAAACAGTACAGAACTTTTCACTCAGTCGATCGAGCTCACTTATTCTCAGAGAAATATACTGAGAATAAACAGTGGGAGGGTTTCAATATATTTATTGAACCAACGTTATTCTTGTATAAAATACATGTGCTCCAATGATTAGGAGACAGAAGCAAATAAAAGAGATTACAAGCACCAAAAGGGTAAACAGTAGATACAGTTCTACCATGGTGCTGAAGCAATGACTATATGCAGGCATATATGCAATATGGTAATCTTACGTACTCCTATTATGCGCACCCTACTCGGAGTGTACATAGGGTGAGTATGGGTGTAGAGCCAAGAATCACCCCGAAGGACTATCCAACCCCAATACCTGATAGGAGAGAGTGAAGGACTTCGTCTTGGTCTCGAGTTGGACACCCCTCACGGAATGTCAGACTGGTGTGTGGTGATTTCTCTGCATGCAGGGACCTTCAGTGTCAGCAGAAGCGCCTCCTCTACCAATCCTACTAATAAAAAGCAGCCTTTGTGATGTGCGCGCTAGATTAGTGATGGTTTGGATATGTGGATAGCGCTGTCGCCCCATAGATGAAGATAGGACGACTTTTGTACCTAGTGCGTAGAGAGGCATGATGTTCAAGGCATCGAGATAATGTGTGAAGCTGGATGTGTAAACAAATTAGTTTCAGAGAAACTAATCCAACATTGTCGTGCATGCAAATGTGTGCAAAAGTTCACAGCTGAATGTTATTTTCTAGGACAATGTAAGGAATAAGCTACCTCGCTACATGGGCCTAACTCGGGGATATAACAGAAGTATGGGGCATGTGTGTAGTGACTGATGGGACACATGCAGTGAGCAATGAAACATGTGTTCATTGAGTAATGAGACACATGTGCAGTGACTGATGGGACACGTGTTCAGTGAGTGGTGGGACGTGTACAGTGAGTGATGTGACATGTGCGCAGTGACTGATGGGACACGTGTGCAGTGAGTGATGGGATGTGTGCAGTGAGTGATGGGACACATGTGCAGTGACTGATGGGACATGTGCAGTGACTGATGGGACACATGCAGTGAGTGATATGACACATACTTGTGCAGTGAGTGATGGGACACATGTGCAGTGAGTGATGGGTCATGTGTGCAGTAAGTGATAGGACACGTGTGCAACGAGTCATGGGACACATGTGCAGTGAGTGATGGGATGTGGGCATTGAGTGATAGGACACATGTGCGGTGAGTCATGGAACACGTGTGCAGTGAGTGATGGTACACATTTGCAGTTAGTGATGGGACATGTGTCCAGTGAGTGATGGGGCACATGTGCAGTGAGTGGTGGGTCACATGTGCAATGAGTGATGGGACACGAGTGCAATGAATGATGGGACACATATGCAGTGATTGATTGGACATGTGTGCAGCGAGTGATGGGACAAGTGTGCATTGAGTGTTGGGCCATATGTGCAGTGAGTGATGGGGAATTGCATACAGTGAGTGATGGTACACATGTGCAATGAGTGATGGGACATGCGTCCTGTGAGTGATCGGACATGCATGCAGTGATGTGTGGGGCATGTGAACAGTGACTGATGGGTCACATGCAGTGAGTGATGGGACATGTGTTCATTAAGTGGTAAGACATGTGTGCAGTGACTAATGGGACACATGTGCAGTGACAGATGGGACAAGTGTGCAGTGAGTGATGGGGTATGTGCAGTGAGTGATGGGACATGTGTGCAGTGACTGATGGTACACGTGTGCAGTGATTGATGGGACACATACAGTGAGTGATGGGACACGTGTGCAGTGATTGATGGGACACATACAGTGAGTGATGGGGCACATGTGCAGTGAGTGATGGGACACGTGTGCAGCTAGTGATGGGACACAGGTGTAGTGATTGATGAAACTTGTGGAAAACTGATGGGACACATGCAGTCAGCGAAGGGACATGTGCAGTGAGTGATGGGACATGTGTGCAGTAAATGATGGGACATGTGTGCAGTGAGTAATGGGACATGTGTGCAGCAAGTGATGGGACACGTGTGCAATGAGTGAAGGGACATGCATGCAGTGAATGATGGGACACATGCTCAGTAAGTGATGGGACATGTGTACAGTGAGTTAGGGGACATTTGTGATGCCACATGTGACCAGTGAATTATGGTACACGTGTGCAGTGAGTGATGGGACGTGAGTACATTGAGTTAGGGGACATATGTGATGCCACATGGGTCCAGTGAATTATGGGACACATGTGTCCAATTAATTATAGTATATGTGTGCAGTGAGTGATGGAACATGTGTACAGTGAGTAATGAGGCATGTGTGCAGCGCGTAACATAATTTGTGCAGTGCATGATGGGAAACGTGTGCAGTGAGTGATGGGAGGTGCATGCAGCGGTTGATACAACGTGTAGGGAGAGTGATGGGGTACAGGGAGTGATGGAAAATGTGTGTACTAAGCAGTGGTCTATAAACCGTAAATAGTACTACGTGTGCACTGAGTGATGTGATAGGTGTGCTTAGTAAAGAAGCAGCTGAGCACTGACTACTAAACAGGTGTGTACTGACAGAACACGTGTAGTTGCACTCCTACATCCTAGACGCTGTACCGTTGTCCACAATGGACAGAGAGAGAGGGCTGAAACACACCGGCACACATTGCTGGAACTGAAAACACCTTATTGCGGAAACCCATAAATTGGGGGTCAATGTGTGGCAATGAAAAAGGATGGAGTCATTAGGGGCAGAGTCAGGAAAAGCAGTCTGTGACAGTAAATCTGTTCTGGATTAACACGTCACAGAGGCTGCATGTAATATACCTTAACGGGTTAGGGCACTGTTACAGAGATCTTTGTGTGCCCAGTAAATCTCGGGGTATGATACTGATGGTAAGATAACTCTGGTGGTTAATGCACTTGCTGGTATGATCTGTGTTTTGTCTAGTTACAGTTTTGAGGTTGTATAGAGGATTAATGTGTCTCCTGCAAAGCACATGGAGTGACAAGCATATCACAGATTTGTATTTTTTTGTAGAAAGGTGAGTAGGTTACTACTTTTGACACAGAAATCCTTATATTACTGCCAGTTCATAAATTGCAATCCATCTAATATATTACAGGCATTAGGTACCTGCGTGCAAACTGCAAGGCTTGGGTTTAGAACCTTATTTGTTTCAATCTTTTTTAAACCTTTATTTTTTTATTTTTACAATAAACAGTACAGCAGCATAAGATGACAATGTAAGCATACAATCAAGAGCTAATAGTTCAGGGAAACATAAAGAACTCCCACCTGGCCCCATGTAACTTTTTCTGAGACTCCCAACACGTGACCCACTGCGCGGACATCAACACCTGCTATAGACCAGGATATCTTGGTTGTGGGACACCCACCGACTGTTTCCTCCCCATCCCCATCGGCGTCCCCATTGTCAGTATCCTCTCCTTCGGAAGAGACCATAGTCGCCTCCGGATCTAAGAACACATCACACAGGTCCTTCCAAACCTCAAGATCTTCTCTTACTTTGTCATCACGTCTGGCAAGCCTCATGTGTGATTCTTCTGCTATGGATCATTCTAAGACATCTCTCCGCCAGCGAGTAAAGTCAGGCACTCTCTGCCCCATCCAAGTTACAGCTATGCGTCGCCTGGCCAGGACTAGCATCAAATGCAGAGATCTATATGCCATCTTCTTACCCCTTGGATGTCTACCATTACCCAGGAGACAGCACTGTGGTGCATGGTAAAAAGGTATACAGGCAGTCCCCTAAATCTCTACTACTATTCGGGTTCAGTAACCCTGTACCTCCCTACATTGCTAGGCTACGTGCATGAAGTCTACCCCATCATGACTGTACCTGGGGCAAGCACCTGATCTCAAGGAAGACTTGCGGCACAGGCGTTTGGGAGTAAGATGAGACTTATGCAGAAAATTATAATGCACAAGCTTAAAGCGAGCCTTGCAGGAGACAGTATGAGTGAGGTCATTGACTCGCAACCATTTTCTCTCAGTAAGTGGAGCATCCGGGTCCATGTCCCAGGATATCTGTGACTGCGGAAGGGGACCCTCTGCATCAGACCCCATGGTTTTCTACAAGAGCAAGATCAAGTGGCGGCCCGCACCGCATGTTAGGAGGATCCCGAGAGTGTGTAGGTGGTGGTGCAGCTGAGTAGGTCGGCCATGCTTCCCTGGCTATTTCTACCAGACCTATATGATGTATAAAATCACCAGGCCCAAGAAAAAAGCTGAGCTGGGCCTCCTCAACATAAGGAATATCTCACCAGGGTAAAGGTCTCCGAAGAGTTTAAACCCACCGCCACACCACGTTTGGAATGACATATTGTGCGCCATGTGTCGGACTGGCTTAAGTATCCAGAGAGGGAGTTCCTGATGAAACAGGGCTCGTTTTAGCACCGACCTAACTAATCTATGCCAGAGCATCGCCGTGTGGCTGACTATTTGTGGGACTTACAAAGGTAGTCCTGCGCCCTCCATGAGGAGTTCGAGCAATCGGTCAGCCTCCACCCTGCCACGTAGTTAGCGGTTTTCCCAGTTGTCAGCCGGGTCCAACCACCACGCTGCATGTTGTAATAGGGTCGCAAAATAGTATAGATCAAGCCGTGGGACTTCCAACCTTCCCTCTTCATATGGTCTTGTCAGTGTAGACATAACAACTCTACTACACCGGCCCACCCACAGGAGGGACATAAGGATAGAGTCCAGCTGCCGAAAGACCTTGGCTGGGAAAAGGGTCAAGGAATTCTGCAACACGTACAGACATCTGGGGAGGAGGACCATTTTGGCTATGGCCCATCAAAGAAAGAGGTAATGTGTTCCAAAATTTGACTGAGGATTTCAATCCCTCAACCGCTTTCTCCACATTGACGCAGAGCTGTAGTTTCTGGGTGTGGGCCACTTTAATCCTCAGATGGCGAAACTGGGTCATCTCCCAATGGAATCCCACATCTGGCAAGCGCTCAAGTGGAGTCCCAGCCAAGGTGGCCAGGGGGAACACCAAGGTTTTGGCCCTGTTAAGCCATAGACCGCATATATTCCTGACAGCTTTGCTGTTACAGCTACGCGGGGAAAGACAAGTAAAACAAAGCATCATCTGCGTATAGCGAAATCACATGATAGACATCACCCCACTCCTGGTGCATCCAAATCGCTAAAAGATCTATGGCGAGTGCGAAAGTGGACAACCCTGTCGTGTTCCCTGTCCCAGTGTCCATGGTTCTGAGTAAGAGCATCCCACCCGCACTCTGGCTCGAGGTTCAGTATAGAGCAGGTGTACCCACCCACGGAACTGGGGTCCAAAACCAATTACACACAAGACTTACAGGAGATAGCCCCAATCCACGGTGTCAAAAGCTGTCTCCAAATCAATGGTGACCAGGGCCATTTCCTCCTGCCGATGCTGCACCTCATATAGTATATGAGATAATAGCCTCAGGATTATCCCAGTGCTAAGTACTGGGTTGAAACCATTCTGGTCCTCGTACACAAGGTGTGGCATAGGCACAGGTAAACGTGCAGCGAGAGCCTTCCAGAGGATTTTTGGATCGGGATTTATCATCGTGAGAGGTCTGTATGCTGTTGGGTCGGTTTCATCCCCGTCCGGTTTGAAAAGCATACATATTTCCCCTTCCCTCATGGACTGTGGTAAAATACCCGCATCTTGGGCCTCTAAGAGGACCTCCAAAAGTCCCTGCATCAAAGTCGATGAGAACATTTGGTAAAGTTCAGGTGGAAAGCCATCACTACCAAGAGCCTATGATTGCGGCCGCGCTTGCAGAGCTGTCCTAGTTGCTTCAGGCTCAGAGCAGCATCCAAAGCCTCCACAATCACAGGATCTAGACTGGGGAGCCCCACTGAAGCCAAACAGAGAACGAAGCATTGTGTGTCAATACCTAGATCCGCAGTGTAGACGCGTTGTAAGTTATGTCAAAACGTTCATACTATACCCACTGTAGAGGTGACACTGCCACCCTCTGGAGTAGTTAAGTGAGTGACCAGTGGGGGGGCTTGTTCCCTATGTAATATCCAGGCTAAAAGCTAAAAGCCAGACTTATCTCCCTCTCTACCCAGTCTCTGGCGATACTGGTGAAGTGTATACTTATTTATCCAGTCCCAGAGGTCTCCCAGTCTTCTGTGGTTTGCAATTTCACACTTATGAAGGTCGGGGGAAGTAAAGGGAGCCGCCTGTATCCCTGTTAACTCCGCCTCTTCCCAATGAAGGCACGTTCCTGGAGCTGATGGCGCACCCCGCATGTGAGACCTAGGCAGGTGCCCCTCAGACCTGCCTTAAGCATTTCACACTCAGTGGATCAATGTGTGGTGGAGCTCCAGTTCGTGTCCAAATACTCTGTAAGGGTTTGTTGCAAAACCTCGTGCCCCTCCGAGTCTTCCAGAATGTCTGCTGGCAGCCTCCATGATTGCCCCATTCCAGGGGCAACCACCCAATTCAGCTTGCAGATGACAGGGGAGTGGTCGGACAGAAACCTCGCTAAGTGTGTGACCTCAGCGTCCTCTAGTCATGGAAACCCCCCAATCAGCACCCTATCCTGTCTGCTGTAGCTATTGTGTGTCAAGAAAAGACATGTGAATATCTGTTATGCAGGGTTTCCAGACATCATGAAGCCTTATATTGCCCATCACTTCATGCAGGGGTTAGTCATGTTAGGTTTCGTCCCTGTCTTTCATGGTGTTCTGTCCACATAGGGGTCCAAGACACAGTTAAAGTCACCCAACCATATCAGCGGTGAGTCCACAGCACAAGACATCAAGTTCTGCATAGTATAGAAGAACTGTGAGTCGTCATTGTTGGGAGCATAGGAGTTCTGTATGGTCAACTCCTTACCGTCCAAGGTACCCTGCAAGATGACAGACCTGCCATGCATGTCAGCTTCCATGTAAATGAGGGAAGACGGGACCCCGGGGGCCACCAAAATCAATGTGCCCCTGGTGTAAGTCAAATAAGAGGAATCATAAACTTATCCCCTCCACTTTTTAGCCAGTTGTGTGGCCCCAGCTTCATCCAAGTGTCTTTCTTGAAGGCAAGCGAAGTCAATTTTATGTTGCCTCAGGGAAGAAGAAATTCTACCTTTTCATGTAAGTACCCACCCCAGGACATTCCGGGTAAGTATCCTATTGTCACCCAGTATCATCCTTGGGGTATGCGGTGTCTTGTCTCCCATCCCATCGCACCATCGCTGATCGTACAGGCTGCTGTTCCAACCAAAAAACAATAACTGTGCGCAAACAAAACAAACAGAATCAACGGGCAAATATAGTTCAAACATGCGACTATTGATGCCCACCCACGAGTGTCCCAGGACAAGCACAACTCCCCAGTTGGTCCAACAGGTACCTACTAACTTATACAAACAGACAGTCGTCCGCCAGCCAGGTGTGTATGCAAGCATTCCCGTACATGAAGCGAAGTGAGGAACCTCTCGTTTAATGTGTGATAAAACTTCCCTGCCTTGAGTCAGAGTGCTCCAACCTCACTCTACGTCACAACAGACTTACAGCTGGAAACATTCCCTCCTTTCCCGCCCTCACTTACAGCATGCACAGTTTCAGGCTGTCAGATCTTAAGGCTCCTAAAACTTACCCCTCCTCTCAGCCCTCATTTAAGGCAGGTTCTACTTATGAGTATTGCATTTACGATGCCCCTCGGTCCTCCCCGACCCCCTATTTTAGCCATTGTTTCAGGGATCATGTCTGATGTGGGGCTCAGGGCCCCTGAGGCCGCACCCTCCAAAGACATCTGTATGGGAGAGACATCCTCCCCTTCTGGTGGCGCTGCAGCAGCCAGGTGCATAGTGCCTCCTCCCCAATTTGCACCCTTATGGAGCCCAAGGGAGACAAGTTCAGATTGCTGATCCCAGAGCGGGGCCGGAGAAGACCCCCATGAGGTCAATTTCCCCAATTCTGGCATTGGCTGCCTCCGGCGTGAAATTCCTTGGCTCCAGCCACTCCCATACCTCTTCTGGTCTCTCAACGAAGTGGGCTTTGTCGTTGAAGAGGACTTTCAACCTCACTGGGAACTGGAGCATATATCGCAAGTCCGGCACTCTCAGGGGGATATTCTCAAGAACGTGTGATAATTATCGCAAAATTAGCTTAACGCATCTCCACCCACACGCACAACAGCAAGGAGCTCTTCAGCATCATCAAGGAGTTCGCCCAACCCACCAGCGAGTCTACCGACATCCCTCCCTCACAAGACCTCTGCGACAAACTCAGCACCTTTTTCCACCACAAAATCAAGAGCATCTACGACAACTTCGACGAAGACAACCAACACACTGAACCCTCACCAACCACCCCCGACACCCGGAAACCAGCGATTGACGACTGGACAGCCCTCACCACCGAAGACACACTGAAGACAATGAAGTCAATCCACTCAGGGGCCCCGACGGACCCCTGCCCCCACCACATCTTCAACAGAGCCGCCGACACCATCGCACCCATGCTCCGCCACACCATCAACTGCTCCCTGGCGACCGCCTCGTTCCCCGACGACTGGAAACACGCTGAGGTCAACCCCCTCCTAAAGAAACCCTCAGCGGACCCCACCGACCTCAAAAACTACAGACCCATCTCCCTGCTCCCGTTCCCAGCGAAAGTCATCGAGAAAGCCATCAACAGCCAACTCGCCACATTAATTGAAGAACACAACATCCTCGACTCCTCCCAATCCGGCTTCAGAAAAAACCACAGTACGGAAACCACCCTCCTCGCCGCAACAGACGACATCCGCACCCTACTGGACAAAGGAGAAACAGTAGCCCTCATCCTCCTTGACCTATCAGCGGCGTTCGACACAGTCTCCCACCGCACCCTAATACGCAGACTCTACGACGCAGGAATCCAGGACAAGGCCCTCGACTGGATCCGCTCCTTCCTCTCCGGCAGGTCGCAGCGGGTCAGACTCCCCCCTTTCCTCTCGGACCCCACACCTACCACTTTTGGAGTCCCCCAGGGCTCCTCCCTCAGCCCGACGCTCTTCAACGTCTACATGGCTCCACTCGCCCCCATCGTCAGAACCTACGGACTCAACATCGTGTCATACGCAGACAACACCCAACTCATCCTCTCCCTACCCAACGAGCCCAACACCGCCAGACGCAACTTTCTAGAAGGCATGGAAGCCGTCGCCAAATGGATGAAAAACAGCTGCCTACAACTAAACACCAACAAAACAGAAGTACTCATCATGGGCCCAAACCCAGATGCCTGGAGCGACACCTGGTGGCCCCCGCCCTCGGAAACCCGCCAACCCCCACGGACCACGCACGCAACCGGGGAATCATCCTGGACTCTGAGCTCAAAATGGACCGCCAGATCAACTCCGTCTCATCTTCCTGCTTCCACACCCTCCGCCTCCTTCGTAAGACCTTCAAATGGATCTCCCTCGAACACCGAAAGACCGTCACTCACGCCCTGGTCACCAGCAGACTCGACTACGGCAACGCACTCTACGCCGGAATAAACAAAAACCTCACCCGCAAGCTACAGAACATCCAGAACGCCGCCGCAAGACTGGTCCTCAACCTGCCAAAACACTGCCACATCTCCCTGCACCTGCGCACACTCCACTGGCTCCCCATCGAGGCGAGAATCACCTTCAAGATGCTCACCCACGCACACAAGGCCCTCCACGGCACCGGACCAGCACACTTGAACAGCCGACTCAAGTTCCACGCACCCCAAAGGACCCTACGATCAGCCCAGCTCTCCTACGCCGTGGTCCCCCGCACCAGAAAGACCAGATCGGGAGGCCGCTCCTTCTCCTTCCTCACGGCCAAAGCGTGGAACGTCCTTCCGCTCCACCTCAGACAGACAACATCGCTCCCCATCTTCGCAAGAAACCTCAAAACCTGGCTCTTCGACAGACCCCCTCCTTGATAGAATGGAACCTGCACCCCCCCACCCCTAGCGCCTTGAGACCCTTACGGGTGAGTAGTCGTACTTTAACAAACCCCTGATTTATTGATTGATTGAACGCAACTCCTCACACTGCAGTCCAACGCGGGAAAATAACACTGTGTCAACGTGGTATTCCCAACATGGCGGTAACATGCGATAGTCCCCCGATAACGCGGAAAATGACCAAGAAGAACCCACCGGGATGGCGATAAAAATCCAAAGCCGAACGTGAAAAAAGTTGCGATGGGCCCAATCGCGATAAGACAATCATCGAAAAGCAGCGCCAGGCCTGCAAATCACACACATCAGGTGGGAAAATATCCCCATAAAAGCAGGAAAAAAAAAAACACAAACAAAAACCTAACCACAGCCAAGCACAATGGAGACAGCCGGAGCAGGTATAGAGGACGGCCAGAACCCCACAGGCCCCACGGAAGACCAGCCTGGGACCTTGGGGTCATGGAAGGGCAAGGACAAGAAGAAGAGGAAGACGAAGTTCAGTCCGCAGGAAAACAGGATCCTGATCACGGAGGTGGTAGAACACCATCAACAACTGTTCTTCACCTCCACCGTGCCATTGGCAACCAAAAATGCAACATGGTAGTCCATCCTGGACAAGGTGAATGCAGTCGGAGTGAGGAGGAGGACAATTGGAGAGGTCAAGAGGCGCTGGAATGATGTCAAGCGCAAGACCAAGCAGAAACTCGCCAACAACCAGAAGGCAGCAATGCAGACCGGAGGTGGGAGTCCAGCGCCACAGGAGGAGCTGGATGACATGGAGGAAATGGTGTCTACAGTCATGAGTGGGGAGACGGTGGTAGGAGTTGGGGGACTGGACACTGCTCGACATGACCGGACACAACAGTAACAGGGTGAGTAACCACCAGGGACTGGGGCAACGGGGGGAGATGGGCACAATGGCACACATGCACCACCAAGAATAGCACATTGCACACCCACAATGACTCTGGGTCATGCCCCTGATCTCCTTGGCATACTGCGGCACACATATAAACAGCAAGTGGGCCCCCGTCCACAATGTGCCCAGAGGGGGCACTCCCCACACATCACTGATCTCACAACCAACCCATGCACATGTGCCAAACCCAGCAAAGCGGCGTGTCAGTGAGCCACACTGACAATGCAAGTGACACTGCCTGACGATTAGCATGGCTGCAGTCCAATTATCATGACATGGTGCACGCCACTACACTGAGGTGGCTGAGTGTGGACCACATCCGTAAAGGAGCAGGTCACACTCTGACACATCCACGTGCACAAACAACCCCTGACTTCAATAACACATCTGCGGATAAACCATGCCCCCCAGTCCAAACTACCACCAAGGGCCCAATTAACACAAGTCTGCAACATCTCAGAACTGCAGAAGCACAGAACTCAAGGCACACCACCTGAAAGGGATAAGGCCCAGCCACATCAGAGCTGCAGGGGCGACTCTCCCAAAATGCAGCACACACACATAATATGCTGCGCACATCAACATTGACGACAATGTGCCATGAACTGCAACACGTTCACAACAGAACAGAGGACACAAGTGGTGCCGCTTGTGTGTAGAAACTGGCCACTCACAACTGGCATAGCAGGGAAACGTGATATGAAAATGTACTAGTACAAACACACATCCGTGATGTAGTTCAAATGTCCACTGTCCCGCATAAAATAGTCAGCCCCTCCCAAACAGTCACAATGTACATTGTCATGCAGTTTGTATGTAAACCTGTACAATGCGTCAACATACATGTGTAAACAATGTTAAACTGCATCTCCCCTTCACATTGCAGAGGGAGGACCAACACCTCCTGCAGAGCAGACCCAACAGCTCTTCACTGATGACGAAGAGGACCATACCAGCATCGACCCGATGCCCTCCAACAGCTCATGGACGCCCTGAGGACCCCACTCTCAGGAGCAGGGCAGCCCAGCTGCATCGAGGAAACCCCACCCCCTGCACAGGCCACACAGCAGGAAGCACCTAACACCACGGCCGCCTCCCAGGACCCCCACGAACAACACATGGCCTTCCAACGCCGTGTGTTGGAGTGCCAGGAGAAGGTGGCTGAACAGGTGCGGGTGGGGTTCGACCGCATGGCAGACAGACTTGATGCCATACATGGGTGTCTGATTCCCATCAGGGACCACTTGCAGTCCCTAACGGACACCCACAGTCCGCTCCATGCTCTCCAGCGATCCATGACTGACATCGCTGGAGTCATGATACTGAGACAAGAACAACTGTCCAGTCAGGGTGGCTACAGCGATGTCTGCCGGGAGTTGGGACAGATGCGGGGGCTCATGGAGACCATGGTGCAGATGATGGCGGACAGGATGGCTGCCATGGCTGCACACCAGCGGGATGTGGCTGGGGCCTTCAATGCCCTGCAGCACATCGCCATGGCATTGCTGCCTCAAGGCCTTGCTCAGATGAGTGCTGCTGCAGCTTCTTCATCCACATCTGCACCCCCTGATGTGTCAGGGCCTCACAGTGTGGCAGGCAATCCACCACCACCCACGTGTGAGGCAAATGTGCCATCAGAGGACGAAGATGCGGGTGAACCAACCATACTGGTGAGGAGGAGGCAGTAGCATTCATCTCCGCAAGATGGCGGGTTTCGGCTTGGTCCTGCCCTTTGCATCATCACCTTCCACTGTCCCCCGATGCACTCTACGACACTCACCTTGGACCTCGACATGGACTGCCATCTCCTGTTTGGTTACCAATGACACAGCGATCAGACTGCGGACTGACCTCTTCCCCTTCCGATGTACTTGTCATTCCCTGAAAGGACTCTGGCTGGCCCTCCATGGGCCAATGATGTGGAGTGGGGTTTGCATGGCCCTGTACTGCTCCAGCTGCAACACTCCACTGGATGTGTAATAAACATTCAGGATCGCACAGATGTGTCATGCCTTTGATCATTCACATATGTGGGTATGGTTGAATGTAGGGTGAGAGATTCCCCCTGACGTCCAGGTTGGTCATGTCGTGGAACTTGAGTGTCAGGGTGCAACAGTGCCGATTGTGGTCCGGGTGGCATAGTCACTACAACAGGGACACACGCATCAGTTACTTCCATATCCAGCCCAGAACTGGGGCACGCCCAGAGCCCCGGGGTCATTTTTCCCACCCCTACGCTGCCCTGCCATACGCCAGGCCAGTCCACTCCGCTTACACTTACAGGGGGGGGACAACGCTAAATGTCCAAGGTCGTCCCTGTAGTGATCTGTTGATCACTGGTCTAGTCATCAGCATGCTACGGCCACTCCCTGAGGGCTCGTTCAGACCCACACCACACCCATCCAGCACAGGCGTCACAGGACATGTGACCCTGCCAATCAGGGGGGCCTAGCACGTCACATACCCCACTGCCGGTGTGGTAGTCCGGGGGGCGGTCCTGGGAGGTGTGGGGGTCCTGGGTGTGGTGGCGGTGGGTGTTGTGGCCCTCTTGGGGCTCCAAGCAGCATGATCCGTAGCTCTATGCCATCTGTTGCTCTTCAGGTGTGGCTGTGGGCCGGGCCCCCTTTCATGGTGCAGGTTGTCGTCCGACTTAACACCAGGTAAGAGCAGGTGTTAAATCCCTGCTGCTAACGTGCCTTATCGCATGTTTTGTGGTCTTATCGCAGATCTGGCTGGTCGTTGTGAATGTTGCTTAGTGGTGTTTCCGCGGCTTTTTGCACGGGAACACCTACTCTGCATCTCATTAGCGTTAGTTGCCGGTGTCATCCGTGGCAATATTTTTTGCGTCTGCTATCGTATGGAAACTGGTGATATCGGCTGTTAGCACCAGCTTGTGAATGGTGCGATGAATTTATCACCACTTTGGCTGCAATGAAGTGCTGCTAACTCGGCGATAAGTCCTTGAGAATATGCCCCTCAGTTTCTGATTAACGGCTATGAAGGATTTACGTTGGTCCCGGACCTGTTTTGTATAATCTGCAAAGATAGCTATTTTACTGCTTTCAAAACAAGGGATCTCTTGTTCATGCGCCCCTCTCAGTATGCAGCCTCTGTCCCGATAATTAAGGATATTAGCAATGATGGCCCTGGCAGGGGCCAAGGGCACAGTGGAGGTGCCAAGGCCCTATGCGCTCTTTTAATTACAAACAGGTCAGAGAGGTGCCACGGCCGCAGCTCAGACCGGACTCAATCTTCCAAGAATCCTTCTGTGCAGGAGCCCTCCGACCTTTCAGGGAAAACCAGTACCCGAATATTACTGTGTCGGGAGCAGCCTTCTGCATCCTCTGCTCTCCTGCTCAGCTCCACTGCTGTAGTTATCAATTTGGCCATTTGTTGCTTTTGGGTCACCACCTCCCCCTGTAAGGATGCAGTGTTGGATTCAGCAGTCGTGACTTTATCTGTCACTTTCCAGATTTCTGCTTGTAGTAAATTAACATCTATTGAAACAGTCTCTATTTGGTTTTCTGAGTCAGTGTGAGAGCCTTGTATTGCAGCCAGGAGTTCTGCCTGAGATGTCTCCGAGCCCTCCTCCAACGGGTCTCCTGTTTCAGTTACACCTGACTGTCTTGTTAACTTTTGTGCAAACTGCCGTAATGGTGTTTGGGGCATGCGCTCGAGAGGATTTATCCTTGCCCATGATGACGTCCAGTGTGGTTTCCACCTTAAGCGCAAGGCTTTGAGGGCTCAGAGCACCCTGGACACCACTGGTTACATAGGAGGGCCCCCAGGGAGCAACAACGGGCTGCGTGTCCCCGCACCAGGTGAGCTGCCTCAATGGTGAGGGCCCCAACACTCCCCCGACACAGGAGTGAGTATAGAGCAGATGCCAGCTGATCAGAGAGACCACCCTGGGACCCAGTAGACGCTCCGCTTAGGTTTCCTTCCGGGGGGTTTCCCCACTGAATCTTCTTAGTCCCTTTTCCAACATTGCACAGCAGGGGAGCAGGTCCTCACTAGTCCAGTGGCATCCCCCAGGTGGGCTGCTCAAGTTCAAAGGCACTGGAGAGGCAGTGTGCCACTATTACCCTGTCAGTGCATACGCAGTGAATGGGCATGGTTGGGCCTTTGGAGCAGCAGATTTCATAGGTCGAGGTTGGTCGCTGCAACTGACCATCCAGCCATCAACTATGCACCAGGTGTGGTCCCAGGTGAGCAAAAGAATGATGGATTTAACCCAGACCTCTTTACTGGGGGTGAATGTTTGATTGATGATTTGTTCTGCATTTCGTCCATCATTTGGGTGTCTTTTGCTTTCTCATCCTAAGTGTGCCTGGTATGTCCGGATGTGGGTCCCAGCCTCACTGTGCCACTGGATTCAAGCTAGCCTGGCTGATGAGGGGTGTTACCCCGAAATCGGTCCCAGGTGCTTGTTTTTGGTTTGGGAGGGCCTGGCTTGGCAGTTCAGGATGGACTGTTCCCATGAGAAACCGGGTCAGGACTTATTTGCATTTGGCTGGGGTGGCATTTTGAGCAAAAGAATGATGTATTTAACCCAGATCTCTTGACGGGGGTGAATATTTGATTTGTTCTGCATTCCGTCCATCATCTGTGTGTTTTTTACTTTTAAAAAGTTGACATTTTGATGCCCTCAGTCCTTTTGCTCCTGCAGCCTGTCTTGGGTTACATGACATATTTATCATAAGTCACACAGAGCAGTGCAGTAAGGTACCTTGCTGCACTGTGCTGCGTGACAGGTAAAATAAGGAATGCACCATGTTTAACATAATATGACGCATAACTGTCTTCTCCCAGCTCTGACGCACAATGCGCTGCCTAGCGCCAACGCAAGCCCCCTTGTACCATGGTGCTAGGGGGCCTGCGTTGTTAGCCGGATTGTTTTTGTGCGGGAAAGGACACCTTCCTGCACAAAAACAATCCCTTGAGGCATTTTCCTCTTTCTACGGAAAGAGTATAAAACAAGTTGAAATAAACATATTTCTCCTCATTACGCCTCACCTAGGGGTGGGTACCAGTTTTGGCGCATTCACCAGGTGTTCCACTTATGGTAAATCTGGGAGTGCATCAAAATCCATCTATTTTGCGTGAGAACACCCACTCATCATCCATGGAATGCCTCCCTGGTGATTCTCACTGCTTTGTGTTACTCTGGACTTATCAAGCCACTCAGAGCTACGCAAGGTTACCTTGGGTGGCTTGATAAATCACACTTAAGGGTTGCGTCGGGCTTGCACCCCGTTGCATGGTGTAAAAGTGATTCAACCCTTTGATAAATATGACCCTTAGACTTTGTGAATTCCTCCCAGACAGTTATACCATAGCAGGATTAGATGTGCCCCAATGGGCCATCTGCTGGCAGGATAGAGGGGCGGAGCTCAGCCCCACTTGCAACTCAATAGCCTATGCTCTGCCTTCACACAAAAGGCCTAACAACCCTGCATTGTCACTGTAGCCATCTTGGAATCACGGCAGGAGAGTCAGGAAAATCCATATACTTCAAAGAACCTTTCCAGAAGCTTCTCCCACTTTCCAGTAGAAGGGCACCGGGGTATAAAAATTGGACCCGCAGACCCACTCTTAAGTTCACTACTGTCGTGTAGTTCCTATAAATCTATATAGGATCTGCACGTTTAGACAACATAAACTGTGGGATTGGTGTTCAGACTGATTCCAGACACCCTCACAGGGTATGTTCGCCTGTATACCAGCTAGCTCACAGTGCCACTGTAAACTCCTCTTACCAAGGAGAGAATAGTTCCTGGCAGCTATCGAACATGACAACTCTGTCCCATCAGGGATCGTGGAAACAGTACAGTACTTTTCGCTCAGTCACTCATGCTCACTTCGTCTCAGAGAGATACACAGAATAAACGGTGGGGACGTTTTTCAATAGTACCTTGACCCTGCTTCTCATGGAAACAGTCCATCCCAAAAGGTACCCTCAGGGGAATTCTACCTTGCTGTGTCATGTCGGCCGAGGATGACAGAAGGGATGACTCTTATACATAGTTATTATGCAGAAGATGGTAATCCTGCTGTGATTCTGAGAATCCTCATGCATAATTAATGAGGCTAGTTTTTGGGGAAAACCACACGACATTTATGCAGCGCTTAACTAGGTAAAAGGTCAATACCAAAACCCGTTATGTAGTGTAATGGTATGGTAAATGTAGGTGAAGGGTTAGGGAACTACTCAAGCCTATATTGGGGTACCCTATGAAACATAACACCCACTCCTCATCCGACCGGATGACATACTAAAAAGGCAAGCATTGAACATTGTCAAGAAGGGTATTAAAAATTCTTTAAAATTTCATAAAATCTCTAAAACATTATCTAAAAAGTGCTTTAAAATATGCTCATATATATTGTCTGAGCCTCTGAGTACATCTGAAAGCCATTGTGCTCAGTAAAAGTAAAGAAGAGAGAAATAAAATTGTTTCAAATTACAATTTCAGTTGTTTTGGAAAACGGCCGAATTTTTCCCAGCACATGGAGAGCCAAATGTTAATGTGTTCTGTGTGGGAGAAGCAACATCACTGCTGCTTGCCTTCGCAGACAATGGTCCCTGTAACACCTCATAGAGCAGGTCAATTGAGAAAAGATGACCTTCCTCAGTTCCCAAGCCGATGCTGGGGAAGTATTTGTAACATCCAAAGCCTGTGTGCCTGTAGTAGAGCCGGTATCCGATGCAACAGGAGCTGAAGCATCCTGTGGTGGCTCCAAGAATGCCGACATCAACATGGGAATACGCTGGGGACACTGCAGTATGTGGGCTGTTAACGGGTCCCACAATGCATCCATGTCTGGTGGGGCAACTGATGGAAGTGTTAGACAGAGGTCCAACATGCATTCGTAGCCGCAGAACAAGCAGCGGAGGACAGGCAAAACACAGTCAATCCAGACTGATCGAAATGATAGGAACCAAGACTTGCTTAGCTTCTGAAGTTGAGGTGTGCCAAGATGGAGTACCATGCGATCACGGTAACTTCGCTCCAAGAGCGCTTTTTCCATTTCCTTGGTGACTGGGACGTCCATTGCGTAGCAGAAAAATAAAAATCAGGATACCCACTATCAGTAGCAGGATCAGCGGAAGCCCTCCAAAAATGCTTCCAAAAACGGAGTGTATGAAGGCTGGAATCACTCCGAAGACTGTCTGAAAGGTGCTTAACAGTCCAGAACCTATGGTCTTAAATAGGTGTACTATACCCTTCGTATCAGACATGTTAAAGATACGTAGTACCATTTCTCTGAAATGGAAAGGGCAATTTGTTCGTACCGGTGTCTGTATTCCAGCTGAGGAGCTTGCAACCTGGAGATCAAAAGTCTCTCAGGCTGAGGTTAAGGGCACATCCTTCTGTAAAAGCATGGCTTTCATTCAGCTCAGAGTATCAAACTGTATAAAGGAAACATTCAATGAAAGCCATAACGGTGCCTCCCTGACTGTGTGGGTCGGTGGAAACAATACTTGCATACAACAAGTAACCCTGGAACTCACAGTGACAAGATATGCGATGCCTGGAAGCATCCCACAACAACCTTGATCATTCAGCATTAAGTAACTTCCATTTGAGAGCAGCCTGAACACTGGATTAATCACGGCAGCTGGGGAACCTTTCAAATGACAGGATAAGTTTGCTACTGAACCATTACAGGCCCTGTGGAGCATGATATCCTGGCAAATAAGAGATCCACTCAAAGAATTCTCACAGTCTGTACTGCTGAGAAATACTTCAGTGTCCCCGTTCCTGCATCAAAATCTATACGGTAATTCCCAAGATTCATGGATGAATTCCCTACCCATCGCTTCATACCTGCCTACCTGGTGGTGTTCTAGGCAATATTGAAACTGGAAAGTTGTTACTGCCAATGTTATATGGCCATGAATTAACCATTCTGTGGACAGTGACTCTGCCACGGTGAAAGGTAATTGGTCTAACTTTTCAATGCGCAGCATTGTATATTTCACATCCCTTTGTGCCTTTGTTGTCTGCCTTTTTGTCAAATTATATAAAGAGAACAGAGATGTACTGTTGATATATCGCCAGGGCACATAACCAGAACACAGTGACTGTAGCGTCCAGCTTCATAACATAATAGAACATAACTGTGATTATCCATGTTGGAAGATGGACAGATCTTGTTCCATTATATCTATAGCAGAAGATACAATGTTGCCCAGTGAATAAATCCTGGATGTTAGTGTGGTCATGCCATTGTCAACCACAGCCAAAGCCTTTTCCAAGTTAATTCTGTCAATCTCATGCAACCTCTCCGCAGCATCCTGTTGAGAGATTTTCCAAATTTCATTATAAACAGCATATAAGAAGCATTTCTGACGTGGCTTTCGGGGACCTAGTACAAAATCCCTAAGATCCACGTCATTTGACAGTAGGGACAAGTGTTGTTTCACCTGTGACAGTGTTGAGGTTCTTAGCCAATCTAGACATAACTTCCCAACACTGTATGATGTCACCACCCCGGGATGTTCTCGTTGTACATAGCGTGAGTCGGGCCTATGGATACTAAACCCTTCTGTGGTGCCCTTGAATCTTGACTGACACCTATTTGTGTCAATAGGCCAAACCAACCATCCCTTCCAATTGGGGTCTGTTGAATTGTATGAAACTTCATGCATGATGTCATCTAGTGCTCCCCCACCATTTTCTGTATAGTTTTGCCATCCCTCAAAGTGTGTTAGAGAGGGAATACAAGGTGTATTTTGGTCCCTAATCTTGGCTAACCCCAGACAGGAAGTCTGTTGCACAGTGTCGTTCAGGAAAATCATCCATTGTGGTATAAGGCATGCTCTAAATAGTTCCTCAGTTCCCTGAACCTGCCATTCCTTAGTACCCCAGATTGATTTTATGTCAATGGTGTCTTTCCATAAGTCGAAACCCTGTTCAGACAGTTGGACAATGAAGGACGCTGAATATATCTGTTTTGTGTTAGTGAGCATATTTTTCTTCGCAGATGTAGGTGCAAGCTTATTGTAATATTAGCGTGGATCTGATGTATTAAACCCAGAAAAATAAGCAAACGTTTGTGCAAATGTTTGTGAACTACCTTTTGGTGGTGTTGGGCAATGTTCCCATTGATGGTATGTGAAAACATTACGTGGTGCACTTGTTTTATGCAGAAAGTGATCACCATAATGTTGGTAACAGTACATGGTATCAAAATCAGATGAGCCATCAAACATTTCATTTTTTGAAAATGCAGCAGACAGTTCTAAATCAGACAACATATTATTAACAGTTTCAAAATCCCAATCGTCAGAATATGTACTTGAGGTGATGATATCATTTAAAGAAATTTTGAACACATGTGGTATTTTTAAAAGTTCAGTCGGACCAAATACCTCATATGCAACTCTTTCCCAAATTATTCCGTCAGGAATTGGAACTGCTGTAATGTTCACATAGGACAGGTCTCTCTGGTCACAATGAGATGACGTATGAGGTTTCAATACCAAGTTCACTTTTGATACTGCAGAGCGTTCTGGGAGATAGTGTCCATTCACAAGTAAGGAAAAGACAGTCACCAAGCCAAACCAGAATAGTAGGAACACATTCCAGTTATTATCCAGAGCTGTAGCCATGGTGAGACTAGGTATGTCTTTTTCAGAATAATGTAAAAGTCATGAAGTCGTTTATTACGGGAAACTGGAGCTGGCGGTGACTCACGTTCACTTGGATCCAGAGAAAAAGTGTAGAAATTGATGAAGTAGCCAGATGCAGTTCGATCTATCTTTGGTAGCTCATCAGGTTTTGTTGAGCTTGCAGATGTCTCTTGTGGAGGCATACTGATGTAGATGTCGGTATTAGGCCGGATTGATATTTGTGTTTCATTTGAATTTTGTTGTTGTTCAATTTCAATAGGAACGAGTTCAATGTCATTGTTGGTAACTCCATTACTTCGTAGAGTAGAATCTTCAAATGTTATCAGTCTTTCTGTCTGAACCTCCTGTATGGTAGCGAGAGGAGATCGGTGGCTACCCAGCAACCTACGCGGCCTGCTATTCAGTATCGGCCACATAGTGTGGTTTAATCAGATCAATGGAAACAATCTCTTTTCTTTTTTTCCGGCAAGGGGCAGAAGAAGTACTGCTCCTGTTCCTTCGACAGCCAGGCCAGGTGCATGCGTTCTGTAAGATGGCCCGAATTCTTTCTTGTCCACAATCTTTTCTCTGACCAGATCCAGGCAGGTCTTGCTGTGACTGATTTTACTTCCCCAGTGGCAGTGCATTTTACTTGGACGTTGCTTTGTACTGCCCAGAATTCATTGAGATCCTGTAATACAGCCAAATATTTATTGATGTCAAATGGTTTTTCATACGCCACTGTGCTTTCATAATCAAGATCAGGTACCCACATTCTTGTCCCAAATAGGACTTTGTAAGGGGTGACACCTCCTAGGGAACTTCTTGGCATATTATTCAGTGCCCTCTGGACCCCATATAGGTGATTGACCCAACTACCACCCAAACCTAATACCCTTGCTGTTAAAGATTGCTTAAGTCCCAGTTTCTCCTCTCCACAACTGAATTTCCCTCAGGATGGTATGAAGAGGAGTTAAGCAATGCAACATCTAGACTTCCCATGGCTTCCTTGTAAGCCCTAGAGCTAAACGCAGGGCCGTGGTCAGAATGTAATGTGCCAACTGCGTATGTCTCTATAAATACTCGCAAATCTTTTATAACAGTTTGTGTGTCAGCCGAGCACTGAGGCCAAACCCACAGGAATCTAGAGCATGAATCCACTGCCACCAAGATATACTTGTAAGCCCCATCAGATTGTAAGGGGCAGCAGTGCTCCAAATAGACACAAGAGAGAGGTCTGTCTGATATGGGTAGTGGTGTTTGCGCTGGACGTGCTACGGTGGAACCCTTCATCTGCTGACAGATGTCGCACTTAAGGACAAATTCTTTTGTCGGTTTAGGTAAACCTGGCCACCAATAGCATTGTTTCAGTAAAGAAACTGTCACGGTAATCCCTGCGTGTGCAGAGCCCAGACCCTCGTGTGCAGCTAGAATTAAACCCAAACTGCGATCCATGTTTGGTATTACTCTATCCCCCACTCCTGGAATTTTAGCATACAGAATGTTTTTTGCATCTAATTTGTAGGAGTACTTAAGTGGAAAGCCTTTCGGCAAGACTGTGCTGTTTTTGCGTGAAGCAATGACAGCTATCATTGTGCTTCCGTCTATTCTCGTACAAAAAACAAGTGATTGCAGCTACGGCAGTAGTTTGTACTGCCCCCTTTGCGGCTTCCTCAGCCAATGAATTCCCTATGATGTGAACGGCATCACGTTGAGACTCAACGTGTGTATCATGTGAGCCCACGGCAAGTCTTTTTTCAACTCTGCTACTTGTTCCCAAAGCAATTTGTGCTTCATTGTGCAACCTTTTGAGTCTTTAAACCCAGTCTGACCCCAGTAGTGAAGATATTCATTGTAAGATTGGACACAGTAAAATGAATCACACACTGTAAGTGTGGGGAATTCCCGATCCGTATTTATTAGTGCCAGTAATAGAGCTTTTAATTCTGCCAGCTGTGCTGTGCAGTCTCCGAGAGACTGTGTTCTCGTTCTGCTAGGATGGAACTTGCCTTCCTTCATAATTTCTGTTACAATCACACAAGCTGCGCAGTATTGTTGTTTACTACCTATGGCAGGCTGAGCAGAACCGTCAGTGTAAATAATGCATTCATACTGATCTAGAGGCAGGATTTCATTCGGCAGAGGATATTCTTGTTAATATTGCAGAAATGCCTGTGTTTTTAATGTAGAATCAAATTTGTAGTTTACATCTGTTGCAGTGAGAGAATTAGCCCATTGTATCCATCGTGGATGTAGTGTTTTTGCGTTTGGAATGCTAGCGTTTGTAACAGCCTCTAAGGCAGGTACCGGAGTTATGACAATTATTTGTTTCCTCTGAGCCAGTGCTCTTTCTCTCACTACAGTGGTCTATACTGCTGTCAGAATTTATTCTGTAGAAGCAAAACGCATTTCAGTGTTTGTGTACAAGTGTGATTTGCATGCTATGGGCACTGTTTCGCCTTCATTGAAGGTTAGGAATGTGTATTCTGATTAACCCATGATTACACAGATCACCAGATTGTGGTATTTACACGTGTGTGTAGGTGTTTTGAAGCTATCATGTCAGCTTGTAAGGAACGTAGGCTATCTGTGTGTTTCTGTGTTCCTGTGTCCAATATCTAATTGAAAAATCAGGTCTGATTAAATCATAGAAAGGTTTTACTTTTTCTGCGTAATCCAAAATGTATGTTCTGCCAACATTTAGGAATCCTAAAATGGATTGTAAATTTTTTAGAGTCTTTGAAGGTTGGAGCAGCGCACACTTTTCTAAAAAGTTAGCTGCAAGGCTTTTCCCTTCACTTTATAACTCATATCCCAAAAATAAGACATTTCGGTGGGCTATTTCAGATTTTTTAAAGTTGAATTTGTAGCCCTCAGAGGCGAACCCCAAAATTATGTTGCTCAACCTGGTCAAATGATCCTTTAAATTATCATCCATCAGATAAATGTCATCCACAGAGGACAATGCCTCCTCATCAAAATTTTGAAGTAACTCTGTTACCCTAGCAGAGTACAACCCGGGGCTATTCTGATACCCTTGGGGAAGTCGTCAGAATTGACGCTGAGAGCCGAGAGCTGAGAATGCTGTTAAATATCTGTTCTCAGGCGCTATATTTTGGCAGAAAAATCCATTTAAGATATCTAGTGTTGTTTTGTATTTTTGCCGCACTATGTTATTCATCAAAGCAACACTGGGTGCGTTTTGTACTGCAAATGTGTTTGTGCAAGTGTTCAGATGTCTGTAGTCTAAGACTAGACGGTATGAATTATCGGGTTTCATTACAGGAAACAAAGGATTATTCATTGAAGATGTGCAAGTTTCTATTACACCCTGGTATTCAAGTTGATCTAAGATCTCCCTGACCTGTTTCTTCGCATCTTGTTTAATAGAGTACTGTCTCTGTGGAGTTTGAGTAGTTTTTACTGGGATTACATTGTGACACAGCATCCCACCCTACATGGTTGCGATATAATGCTGGAGCAAGTGCTACCGCCCACTCTTGCGCGTATGAATGTTTTAAGTATATTTGGACGAGGTCGGAAAAAGACAGTAAAATTACCGTTTCTCCCTTTGGGCACTCCATAACAATCTTAGGTGGCCAATCGTTTTCAGCCAAAAGGATGTCATAGCCATAAGTCAGTTTTTCCCAAAAAAGACCTTTAATTTTTCTGGGTTTGACCCCCCTCCATTTCAGGTGTTTCCACCATGATGTGTTCATTCAACGCCGCTGTCAGAAATTCCATCAGGTTCTGGTGAGCTATTGTTACTTCTACTGCGCTGTCTAGCATCGTCAGAGCCCATTACCCGTTCAGAAGTTGAGTCCTCAGAATTCTGGGCATGTCTAACTTTAAGACCTGCTACCTTCTTATTTTTAAATTGAGGTTTTGATTTTGGTTTATCTTCTTTTTTGATATTATAGTCCGTAGAACGCCGTGTGTTTCCGGACTTTGTCCGTTCTTCTTGTCTGTGTTCTGACCGTCCCTCCCTTTCAGAGTTTTTTGATGAACCCTGAAAGGAACAAGAGGAGCATGTATCAGTATCCTGATACCTCTCAGGTTTTTTAATGTTATCACGATTCCTAAGGTTGTACCTCCTTTCGGACGGCTCCTGTTGAGGAGACCTACCCCTGGATTGTGACCTATTCTCTCTATTCTTTTGTTTTTTACTGTCCCATTTCTTCTTGGAAGAATCAGGTGCTTTCTTAGTGTTGTCCTTTTCAGGACCACCCACGAGTTGAGGTTTTGTTGCTCTAGCTCCCAAACTATCTCTACCTAATTCGGCATATGTGTCTTCAATAATTTTAGGTAACTCACGCTCCTGTTGTAAAGGAGTGAAGTCCCTCAGGCGTTAGCATATTGCCACTGCTGCTGCCTCCTCTTTTATGTTTGCTAATATAATAGTTGATACCTGTGCAAAATTTCGTAACAATTATATCCCTAAGTTCAGAGCAGGTTCTGCTCCATACTTATTTTGTATCTGTCTTAATACATCTGGTATTACTGCTATTGAAGGGATACCATGAGTTCTGGTATAGATGGCAGCGAAGACTGTACCCCAAGAGGTCAATCCTCTATCTGGGGAGCTATCCCCATTGGCAAGCAGATTGTTAGCATTCTTTGTGTTTCTTGAGGGCGTGCATGTGGAAACACTGCCTCTAACTGTAATTTTCTGAGCTATCCAGAATGGCCTTTCCTCACGTCTAGCAGGCATTTTACCCATAACTGCGTTTAGCATTTGTGGAGTTATTTTAGTTGCAGACCCCTGAATTTGTCCTACTGGTGTAGCCCTTGCTGGCTGAAGTGTGAGTGTTCTCATAACGAACTGTGTCAGATTTCTGTAAAGTTTTATTACTTCTTTGTGTAGTGGACGTAAGTCAGCTACGGGCATTGTGTCTATGTATGGATGCAGTGTGTAAGCCGCTAGGACCGGCCAAGTCACTCCGTCTCTACCGAGTGGACTGAGTCTTACTTTGTCTTTTGTGTGTGGGAGGGCACCTTTAAACCAGTTTATGTGCTCCTGGTAGGTGAGAGGAACCTCAATGTCCTCATATGGACAGTATTCATGTGGTACTTCATCTTCAGTGTATGAATGAAATGTATTTGTGTGTGTATCTGCTGGTGGGAATTTGACCCATGAATAGAAAACCTCTGTCCTATATGACTCGTGTGCCTCAATCACGAAAGCTACTGTCCCACTTCTAGATGTGACTGCGTAGTCTGCTAGTTTTAAAGTAAGGGCAGTTCTGACATTTTCTGAAATGTTTATCGCTCCTTCCTGCTCTTCTTCCCTCGCGGTATTCATACGTGATATTGCTGCAGCGTCGTCTTCTTCCGTCATTGTTGGAAGAGTTTCAAGGAAACTGAGATAAGGTTTTATTCACAATAGGAATTCTTTATCCTTCAAGCTTGATCAAACCTACAGCCAATACATAGGATATGCCTACTCAGCTGCGGTGGATTTTCCCTCCCCACACCAGATATCTCTGGACTAATGTGAGTAGGGGTCTCTGAGAGAGCACGACTGAACTACTCAGATTCGACCCTTCAATAAGAACCAAACTAACATTGTCACCATCTATATAGGATCTGGGCGTTTAGACAACATAAACAATGTTCCCTCTAATTTCTTTCCTGTGTGTGCAGCAGTGTAAGATTGCTGTGCGCTGCAGACAAGTCTATGTGCACTAAGGAAATGATCATACATGTGAGCGTTTTGCTCAGTTATATAAATCTGTGGCATTTACCACTCCAAACTTTTATTTACAAAAACAGCAAAAACAGGTGCATTTCATATATACAGCTACCTTTAATAGGGACTTGTGACAGTTGTGCAGTATAGATACACGCCGATATGACATGAATTGTTTACTCTAGTGGCACCTACACCCTAGGTTTAAAAAAGGACAGGACTCAGAAGGTTGTAGCATTATAGGATTTTACAGAAGTTAAAGTAGTGTTCTTTTGACAATAACCTGGAAGGGTTAGAGCTGGTTAATGCAGCCGGTATGAAATGAAATACCAGCATTTGCAAAGCGCACAACTACCTCCGGAGAGGTGTCCCGGCGCTGGGGGCCCTCGGGAAGATTAAGCGAGCTATTGCCCAGAGTCACATGGTGCTGGGCTAACCTGCTGCCAGCACCGGGGATTGAACCGTGAACCCCGTGGTCCGGAGTCAGGCACCCTGGCTGCTGCGCCACACCTCTTCCAAAAGGTATGGCCTTGTGAGAGGGGGTTTGAGTGGTGGTATTAGCTTCTACAGTATGCAATAAGAAAACTTACCTCAAAGTGATCCTAATGGCGAACAAGTCATAAGGCACAAAAAATGGGGCGGTCATCTTACCTGGAAGAGCGCAAGCCTCTTTTCTTCCACTTAACGTTTTGCTTGTTGCCTTGCTCCCCACGAGTCTTGTCCCCCTTTCCCACCTGAGTACTTTCTTCCCAGGCTCTCCTCCTTCATGGAATTGAGGACCTCCAAGGGTGATAGGTCAGTTGATCTTGAACTCCACATTATTTACTTTCTTATTAAATGTGTCCACCAACTCCATCAGTGTCCCCACACTCCTGAAAAGACCCGCTAAACCACTCTGCTCAGTGGCGTTGCTGTCTGCTGAGCCATCAGGAATCTAGGACCGCCGGTGAAAGTATTTTCCTCATCCACTAGCAAGTCCCAAATATGGCAAAACATGTTTGATTTTTTAACAATTTGAAATTGCTTTACTTGGGCTGTCAAAGTAGAGTTTAAACAGGTACTGGTATCAGACTGTGACATCATTGAGTGCTTTTGCATGGAATCATAGAAGCTAAAATTTGGGTGTTCCTAATTCGCAATAAGCATAAGACACAGCCTCTACTTGTGACTTAATTGTAGGGTGGTAATCTGCAAGAAGGCGGGTAGGGGTAAAATGGGGAATGCAGTGCACAGGTAGTTATGAAAAGTGTGTCATTTTGTACCCTCACATTACATTGGATGAATTTGTTGTGCCTCAGTTCTCACCCTCTTACTGAGTTTGGTTGGTAAATATGAATAGAAAGAAATTGGGATGCTAGCACCCAATTACACAAAAACAGTGTTAATTATGTTACTTTTTACTCATTATGCTGTATCACAAACATTATTTAGTATTGCACTTGTTACACACACACACATGTATTGCTCCCTAATAGAAAGTAAAGGATTACAGTAAATTTCATTAATACGAACCGCCCTAGTCATTGTATGTCAATTGTGACACAGTGAACCAGCATTTTCTATGTTCTGATTTTTTTACATGCTCAGATTTCTGCACCCAAGCAAGCTCAGGGTTTAGGTGGTTGTTTATAATGGGCCACAATGGAGAGCTCTGAAGTTGAGGCTGATGGAGGTGTGAGATTCGCACAATGTATGTCAATGGGTCCAAATGTTGTTCAGAATACTGTGTATCCAAATGTTGGTCCCTCTGCAGAGCGCACAAAGCAATGGTACCATTGTAAATGGGATTATATGCAAAAGTGTGTGTTGGCGATACAAAACACCTTAAACAGCTGAATGAAAACGCATTTCTTACAGGTAAGGGGATGATTGCACTAAACCTTTAACAAACCCCAGTAGCACTTGTACTTCTGTTTGCCATGCCCCTTTTAGAGACTCTCTATTTTTTCCATCCCACTTAAAGCCATGGTGACATGTATGATTTCTCCTTTCGCTGGCAGCACACTTGAGACATCATAAAATAGCTGACACTGTGTGCCATGGAAGGGGAGGGAACACAAATTAACTACGGGCTGCAGCCCACAGCAAAGTGGTGAGTAAGAAGAGGTGGGCAGGCCAACAAATTAACAGGGAGAGCTGAACCAAGTGCGGGCTCTGGCTCTAACATCCCATTCACAAGCTGAGTTCTGAAAATATTTGACATCTAAATCTTGCAACAAACATCACGTTAGAATATGATACTTTTTCTTCAAGATAGCGTATATTTTTAACACACAGAACCGTTTCACCTTGGCATATCAGTTTATTGGCAAAAGTATTTATTAAAAGTGGGAATTTTTTAACATGAACTGAGAAACATTCCTGCCACGTACTTGGTGACAATGCTTTAAATGAACAAAGAGGCACATCAGTTGTCATGCATGCAGAATACATGACCTAGATTCTTATTATAAATGGAGCAACTTTATAAGCAACTTTATAAGCCAATTAATCAAACACAAGAGAGGTTTTTTGTGCAGCGTACATCCTTATTTGAAGGTGCTCTCATATGTTTTTTTGCAACTGTTTATTGAGGTGTTCTTATAAGTGATAACGAACAAAAGGGATTCTCAGTAAAATAATGTATTTGCCTAGGATCACACTATTTGGCCAAGAAGGGATTTTCTAGTTTCACACTATATAATTCAGTCTTTAGAAAGGTATTTATTTACGCTATCAAAGGTTAATGCTTTGTGCTTACTTAACAAATGTGAATAGATTTTGGTGACTGACAGAATCCTCATTTCAATTTGTGCTATTTTATACAGCACAAACTTTGGGCAGTTTTATCCTGCGCATTGCAAAAGACTCCATATATTCGGTTTTCTCAGTGTCATTGTCAAAAATACATCCGTTTCTGAAATCTGCAGCTGCTAAATCCTGACAGGACCCCCACACTAATAGAGCAAGCAGCATGTGTAACAGCTGACTGCTCCGAGTTTTCTCATCTGTGGCAAAACATGTGGAGCCAAGAGGAAAACTCTGCCTTTTACACGCATACTGCACCTCCACCCGACCTTGTAAACTCGCTGCTAATGCACTTCAGCATCAAGAAACTGAAAGTGACAATTTTTCCGCTCTGATCACAAATGGTCACTTCGTCTCACAAGGAGCAGTGAAGTGTGTGCTTTGTGAGAGTATGTGCGCACTGAGCGAATGCAGTTTGCGCGCATGTGCGCATGCACGCGCACAGGCTACAGGGAACAATGAACATAAACTGTGGGATTGGTGCCCAGATTGATTCCAGACACCCCCACCGGATATGTTCGCCCATATACCAGCTACCTCACAGTGCCACTGTAAACTCCTCTTACCAAGGAGAGAATAGTTCCTGGCAACTATCGAACATGACAACCCTGTCCCATCAGGGATCGTGCAAACAGTACAGTACTTTTCGCTCAGTCACTCGTGCTCACTTCGTCTCAGAGAGATACACAGAATAAACGGTGGGGACGTTTTTCAATAAGTATTTATTGAGCCAGTGTCATTCTAGTGTAAATGAAGGGGTGTTCTGAAACAACCATAAGACAGAAACAGATATAGATGATTGTCAGCACCAACAGAGTAAAAGGATGGTAGATTTCTACCATAGTGCTACAACAATGAATATATGCAAGCATATAAGTACATGACAATAATAATGCGTACAACCACAATGCGACCCTAACTAGATGTACCTAAGTGTACCCAGCATGTATGTAGGTGTAGAGCCAAGAATCCCCTAGGCTGGGGCCAGCCCCATTACCTGAAGTGAGAGACTGTGGGACCCCATCTTGTCTCGAGATGGACACCCTGCGAGGGATGTCAGACCACTGCGTGCTGGAGTGTCTGCATGCAGAAGCCTCAGCGTCTCGCGTCAGTGTGTCAGCATGGAAGAATTCTCCTCTGCCTGTCCCGGCAAAGATATGGTGTATATATACCCAAAAGGTACTATCCCGGGAATTCTACCTTGCTGTGTCATGTCGGCCGAGGATGATGGAAGGGATGACCCTTATACATAGTTATTATCCAGACGATGGTAATCCTGCTGTGATTCTGAAAATCCTCATGCATAATTATTGAGGCTAGTTTTCGGGGTAAACCACACAACATTTATGCAGTGCTTAACTAGGTAAAAGGTCAATACCAAAATCCGTTATGTAGTGTAAGGGTACGGTAAATGTAGGTGAAGGGCTAGGGAAATACTCAAGCCTATATTGGGGTACCCTATGAAACATAGCACTACTGCACCTGTGAAAGGACTCTCAGTGGACTGCCTGCTGCTGTGACCTGCTGTGCACTCTACCAGGCTGTTGGTGTACTTTGGAAGGACTGCTTTGCTTCCAAGAGCCTGCCTTGAACCCTCTGAGGCCAGCTCTGCTGTTGAGCCCTATATCTTCACCTGCACCAAGGACTACCAGAGAGACTCAAAGGGCTAGTTTTCTAGCCTCCTGCTCAGAGCTACAGGGACATAAAAGGCTCCCACCGTCTTGGACCTGGACCTGGATCCTGCCTGAGTGAGTCCTGAACCCCCAAGAGGTGTCCCACCAGTCCTGGGCCCTTGGATGTAGTGCTTAAGGTGCCCAGATGGCCACATTCCAAAACTAAGGACAGAAAAAGTTTGGCCAAAAACTGCTCTGAGAACCAGGAGAAGACCAGGACTCTGCTCGCCTATTGGCCAAGGGTGCATCACTGGTCAGATTGACTTTGGGGCTTCTCCTGATACGTTCTTCTCTGCAGCAGCAAATCCGTTTCAGCGGGCCTTCGCCAAAGAGGTATCCGACCTCATAGAACTATCTTCGGCTACAGCATTCTGCCTCATTCAGCTGGAGTTTTCGACTTCTAAGTCTGAACAAAGAAATCTTCACTGCGACTTCTACCCAAGGCCATCTGATGACGAAGCTCCCTCCTTGGACACCTCCTGCAGCCTTGCCCTGCTGAACTTTACCGTCTGAGACATTTTTCATCAAGAATTTTTCTAAATCCGAAGGTAAGCTCTGACCGGGCCCAATCCACTTCTTGTATCCTTAAAAACCTGGCTTTTCTCTTAGTAACTTGGCTAGGGCAATGAGCAGGTGTAGCTTTCAGCGATAATTTAGAGCTTCTGATTGCTTAAAAGGTTGTAATTTCTGTTATTCATCTCTTTCAATGCACTTCATTTCTTGGTTCTTCTCACAAGAGAGTGTCACTCTAAGTGTCACACATTTGGCAGTCAAATATCACTCATAACTGCATTGAAACCATGGAAATGTGACACATAAGCCGTCTGAATACATGGCAGCTATGTGTCTGGCATTTTCTGGAAGTCTGGAAGAGGACCCCTGGCGGTGCCTAAGGGGGCACTCTGCAGCAGTGTGGCTTGCAGCTCGCTGCCCATAGGTTGCCTGCCCATTTTGTCTGTCAAGTCTATTGACTTCCACGAGCTGATGCGGGGTGTCAGTGACGTGTCACATCAGTGTACGAAGCACCATAAGCTCAAGGCAGGTGGGCTGCTCAGGGACATGGGCCAGAATGTAAACATTGCCCATTTCATATTTCAGGGTGAAAAGCAAAGTAAGCCTGGCATACAATGGCATCTTCATCTTCTCAGTCACACAGGCCCAATATTTAGATCTAACATAACATAACATAACATAACAAAACAAAACATAACATGTATTTGTAAAGTGCACTTTCACCTAAGCGTTTCTTGGCACTGAATAACAGATGTTTATTGTTACCCAACTCAATGGTGCTCATGTTATCGACCTCAGAAGGGTGAAAGGCTGAGATCTACTCTGTACAAGAGGAGGAAGTGGTTAATGCTGGTGATTAAACAGGCATGGAACCCTCTCAGAATTTACTTCTGTAAAGTTCTTCCCCACTAAAGCCATCCATTGAAATGTGTTAAAGGGTCTGTTAAAGGATGAGTGCAGAAATCGTCCCTAACTAGTTGCAAAATGCTACCACCTCGTTAGCTGTGTCCTTGCCTCTTCACCGCTCTCCACAAGCAGGAACAGAAGACACGGAGGGTGGGCCGCTTCGTCTCAAGGAGCATTGGAAGGACAGCTTACGTCATATTCCACAAACTACTGCCACATATTTCTTTTTGTTTTTTTCAATGATGTCTACTCCTTGGACTTTGATCACAGGGATGCTGTGACCTGTTGATGATGTCAATGGCATTAATTGATGTGAGTGGATAATTGTATACTATTCCACTTTCCCTCAGCATTAATGTCAATAATTAATGTACCCTTAATATTGCAGAGATCAATGCAAGGCGCTTAGAGGCCCCAGCGCACAATTTGCAGCCAAGCGCCGACGCAGGCACCCTTGCACCATGGTGCAAGGGTGTCTGTGTTGTTCGCATTATCGTTTTTGTGCAGGAAGGGCACCTTCCTGCACAAAAAGATTCACAAGAGGCGTTTTCCTCGTTCTATGTTTTGCTGCAGACAAGTGGAAAGAGGAAAAAACGAGGCGAAATGTAAACATTTCCCCTCTTTACTCCTGCTCTGGGAGGCTTACGTTTTTGACGCTTCCCCAGGTTCACGTGATGTTGTAAATCTGGGGCAGCATCAAAATCCATGGGTGCTGCATGGGAACACCCACAGCAACACCCATGGACGCCTCCGTGATGCAGTGCTACCTTGCCTTATTCCATATCTACGAGGCCATTACATCGCCTCATAGGTATGATTGAGAGGCCTGCGCCGCCTGATCATCATAAAAAGTGACGCTCTTCTAAAGATGCTCATACTACTAACTTGACACACCACAGAACCTTCCTGAGGAACAACACTGTTGAGGCAACTGCTCTTGTCCTATGAGAAGGCGTTCGGTGAATTTCTCCCGGTGCAGTAGACCCCCCTCATGATGAGCGACTCAGCTGTGAAAACTTCACTCAGGAATTGTCGGTTCACAATTGATTTAATTTGTTCCAATATAAACCACTGTCTGAGAAAATAAGAGATGTGCCTATGAACTGCAGACAGTGAACAGTTCGGAACCAAAAGCTCATTTTAAGAAGCAGAAAGTGCCAGGTTTAACAAAGAAAAAGAAGCTGCTTCAGAAACTGCAAATACTCGTGTGGACTGGACTTGTGCAGTATCGCTTCTAGACCAGGGGTGGCTCCTCCACTAAGGCGGAGGAGTGTCGCCCCACTGGTCGGGGCTGGTGCCACAGGGGGAGGAGTGGTTCATGCACTAAGTGTGCATGACACTATGGCCAGACTTCTTGGCCTGGCCAAACAGTCATGCGCACTTTGCATGTTCTCCACAGGCTGTAATACACAGCCTGGGTGGAGAACATGCACAAGCTGCATGTCTCTGTCTGAGCGCTGAACCACGGTGCTCAGACCGATCACAACGTTGTGATTGGCTATGGGGAGCCTGTGTGCTTCCGGGCTCATCAGTGAAGGGGAAGAGACGGAGGAGAGACGGAGACGACCGTGATGGAAGAAGAGACGGTGGCGGCTGAGAGAAGGTAAGTGTTTTTATTTTTATTTTTATATTTTGTCCCTCTCCAGCCCCTGTTCCCTGCTAGCTGCCCCTGCTCTGGACGGTGCAGCAGAAGTAACTATAATGCTTTAGACTCTCAAGAGAATCTGGTGGTGACACCAACTCAAGAATTCAAACAGGTAGAAACACCAGATGGAAATGTAGGGTCTCCTGATGGGTTTATAACGAAGATAGACTGCGATCAATTGTGTTCAGTTAAAACCGAACTATGGCCACGTTTGTGGGATGCCTACGACATCATCCCCGCTGAGTACAATTGGCTTCCTTCTTTTGTAAGGGATGCACCTTGTGGAGAGTAAGAAATAACAGATACATTTTTTCTCATTAGCACCTGAGGATCACATGGACAATATGCAGGTGAGTGGGCTTTGTAGCACGCTTATACCTTGCATAGAAACCAGGCGGGGTGGGATAAGAACTCTGTACCACATGTGATTCCCCAATGGAGTGAACCACAGACGCAAGCTCAGTAGCCGTTAACGCCAGAGGCGAAGCAAGAAGGCCACCCTGGATCGATTACAGTATCATTGTGTGATGGTGCCTTGTCACTCGAATATGAACACTCTTCCTTTTCTGGTGTTAAAATCAGATATTATAGAACTTTGAATGTGCATCTACACACACATGCATGTGGTGCAAAACACTCACAGCACTGGGCAGATGATGACAAAAAATAAAAAGAATAGACATTTGAAATTGGTTCTTTAATTAAAATATAGCACCAGAATCACAGTATCTAACCATGCTCTCACTTGGATGAACTCAGTAGGATTATAGGAGACTTCCCCAAGTGCATAAGAAAAGCCCTCAGCTTTTGCGGGAAAAATTATAAAGATCTTACAAGGATATCCTGAAGTGTTGTTGTGCTTCAATGACATATAATTCACAGATGGTGACATAACCTAGCACGTAGAGAAGGTGGATAAAATGGTGACTTTCTCAGCTCAATATGGTTATATAATACAATTTTTGCAAATCTAAAATTTCCTATTTTAATGTGATTTTGTTTAGGATATGTATTATCCAGTGAGGATAAAGGATTGGCTCTGGATTTCCTAAAGAAATGTCCAAAATAAACAATGTACAAACACATTGAGAAAGTTGCAAGCCCTGACAGGCTTTTTGAACTGTGGAAGAGCATACTTCGGAAGAGCTTACTTCACAGTTTATGCTGAGTGAGTGAGGCCCTTATATGAATTGATATCTCTGACATTTTCCAGAAATAATTGGATAAAAACACATATTGGGATGTCTTTGGACTGCAGGCAGACATGTTAGGGACAAAATATTGCCAGACATGCCACATGAAGAAAAACCTAGTAATCAGGGTTGTTCCAAACACCTCTGGCTATGCATTAGTAGTCATAATGGGGGACAGATGACCCCCATAGCATGCAAGCCTTATTTGTATTCAACAGCAAAGAACAATTCACACCAACTGAGAAAATTCTCATAGCAGTTCAGACAGTCATTTTGAAGGTTATCCTCTGGCACAGGGAAAACAGATTTTCTTAGTTTCCCCTATACATACACTTGAGACGCTTATTAAAGCTAGTGTCCCTAATGCACATGCTTTGCACCGTGCTCTGTGCAACGAGCCTCAATGTAAAATTCAAATAATGTAAAATTTTAGTATGAGCCTACACGTAGGATACAGGATTTCTAAAGAATCAACAAGCAATTCCAAAAACTCCACATATATCACCCCTACATGAGTATAAGAGTGTGCTCTATTCAGACAGCTCTGCACGGCATTAAATCAACAATCAGAAATATTCCACCGTTTGAACTGCGGTGTAGGGAGTTTCTGAAAATGGTCACTTCACAAGACTCTAAATACTCACACTGAAGTTTTAGGTGAATTAAATGCTTTCTTACTTGTCCTTCAGAAAACTGATCCATCATTTCCCACATTCAGGATTCTGAGTGCAACTTTGCCCCATTGGTGAATAAACAGACTCAGAAATTCAAAAACAAAATTGATAAAGGCAAAACAGCTTAAAGGAAAGGTAGATATTCTACAGGCTAAGGTTCTCCAGGCCCATGTACAGCACACAATGGCACATAAAAGTCAAGGGAACTGTGCTGCTGTTATTCTACACTTTAGGAGCAATACAGGAGAAGGTTTGACCATCAATTCTGGTCTTCTGTATGAATGGGATGTGAATAGGCAGCAGTCCGGCCTAGCAGAGGTGTCTGGAAGGCATTTGAAAGCTGATGCAATTGTTGAGGTATGCTGGACCATAGATGTGTAGTGCCTTGAAAGTATCGGTGAGAAGTTTGAATTGTGATGGTTTTTGTATGGGTATCCAGTGTAGCTCTTTGAGGTGAGGAGAGATGGATTTGAGGCATGGGAGGTTGGGAGTGATTCTGGCTGCCAAATTCTGAATGGTATGCAGCCTCCCAATGTTTACTTTGTTGATCCCGGTGTAGAGGGTGTTCACATAGTCCAGCTTGCTTGGGAGTAGGGCTTGGGCGACTGTTTTCCGGATGTTGATTGGGAACCATTTGAAGATCTTCTTCATTGTCTGCAGGGTGTGAAAGCAAGAGGCAGTGATGACGTTGACTTGAGCCAAGCATACAGTCAATGATGATCCCGAGATACCTGTCATGGGTGGTGGGCTGTATGTTAGCCCTAGCTCTGTCGGCCACCAGATGAAGTCCTTTGGTGATGGGCTCTTGACAAAGATTATGGGCCCGATTCACAAAGGTAAACTTAGACCAAAAGTCTAGGTTTAGACCTGAAGTCTAAGTTTAGACCAAAAGTCTAACTTTACTAGTAGTAAAGTTAGACTTCAGGATTACGTTTAGACCAAAAGTCTAAACTTAGACCAAAAGTCTAACTTTACTACTAGTAAAGTTAGACTTTAGGTCTATACTTAAACTTCAGGTCTAAACCTAGACTTTTGGTCTAAGTTAACCTTTGTGAATCAGGCCCAGGGCCTTTGGTCTTGTCAGTGTTCAGCTTCAGACAGTTGGTCTTCCTACAGTTGTTACTTTCGGTAATGCATGCTGTGAACTTGTTCTGGGCGTCTTGTCTGTGGGAGAGAAAATAAGTTGCGTACATTCATGTCGATATGATGCAAGCAACACCTTCAGCAATGTAACCTGCTGCAAAATCAACTATTCTGCAACCTTATGTATACCACTGAAAGAATCCATGTCAGTTTTAATTATGCCAATGCAAAACTATGTGTTATCTGGGAATGAGCCTGCCCTATATCCTGAAAGAGGCACTATTTCACTTCTATCTCTTCTGGAAATCTGAGAAGCATCAACACATGGAATCTGTTGACTCTATAGGTGAGGTCTTGCCTGTTATTGGGGTAGTAACAGGTATATCCTCTCACTATGGCAAAGATATGTGGATTTTTGCTGCAACATCATTGTTTCTTTTGTGGCTTATGCTGTTGATTGGTTTTTTGGTGATGATGCCGTCTCCTGTGACACAGGAGTTGCAACAACATTTTCCTATCACATCTTAAACGGACTTTCATGCTGTCTACACTACCACATATCCATTGTCTGATATAATCCTTTGAAAGAGGGCGTCATATCAAATACTGAGCCCTTCTGAAATGGTTCAAATTCACAACATTTTGAAAATTTCATTCAATGACATTGTTACACCTGGCCCTTTTCCCAGTTCATGGGACATCAATGTTGATAAACAACTGATCGCTGATTTGACTTTGTATGGTACATTGGATAATGACAATCCTTAGCTCAACACAGAAAAATTTAAGGAGGTGTTCTGCTGTCATCGTTATGGACATCACTACATTCACGGATCAAGTAATCAAAAAGAAATCTATCATTTTACATAGGGTGAACATTGTGAAACACCACCACTTGGCAGTCCCCAAACCTTTCTGTCAGACCTGTCAGCCTCAAGGTGGTCTTCCCCCAAACCTTTCGCCTTCACCCCTCCTATTTTTGCTGATCTCGTTTTTGTTGGTCTTAAGACTCTGTGCACTTTACCACTGCCAACCAGTGCTAAAGTGCTTGTGTGCCCTCCTTTAAACATAATAGAATTGGCTTATAACCAATTGACATATTTAATTTACTTGTAAGTGCCTAGTAAAGTGGTGCTACATGTAACCAGGGCCTGTAAATTAAATGCTGCTAGTGCGCCTGCTGCACTGATTGTGCCACCCATTTATGTAGCCCATCTAAACATGTCTCAGGCCTACCGTTGCAGCATGTGTATGCAGTTTAAACTGCTATTTTGACCTGGCAAGATAAACCTCTTGCCAGCCCTAAACCTTCTTTATTAATACATATATGTCATCCCTAGGGTATGCCCTAAACAGCCCAGAGGGCACGGGTGCCATGTATTTAAAAAGTTGGACATGTACTTTTAAGTTTTATGTGCCCTGGTAATCAAAAATTCCTAAATTCATTTTTCACTAATGAAAGGCCTACCTCTCCCATAGGATAACATTGGAGCTACCTTTTTGCATTTAATAAGTTGTAACTTATAATTGGGAGCAGGTAGGGAGGTCGAGTTGAGTGTCTAAAGAATTGTAATTAAAAGCCCTCTTTAACGGTGAAGTCGGGTTTTTATGCACAATTCTGCAAAAGGCACTTTTAGAAAGATGGTATTTTCTTGTCCTAACAATTTGGTGTCTACTGCCTGTATCCGGGGTCACATGGCTAAGTGTAGCTGCCAGTTGGCCTTTGTGTATTGCTCTTGGATTGCTTGTGTGAGACAAAGGGAAGCTAGGTGTTGGCAGGATGTGCCATTCTGAAATAATGAGCGGTAGAAACTGTCACCTACCACACTTAAACATCACAAAGGCCCTGCCTGAACATTCTCAAAAAGAGGTTTTACATTAGTCTATTATGACCCCAGACAATCTGGGGCCAGGGCAGGGAGGCAGAAAAGTCCAAGTACCTCTGAGGGATGGAATCCTCCAGAAGCTTCTCCCACTTCAAAATGGGCACCAGGTAAAAATATTGGACCTCAGACACTAACTTGGACCTGTGGACTCTGCCAGGAAGAAGAACTGCTGTGCTGCTGAAAGGACTGCCACTCTGCAGGACTGCTGCTCTGAAGGACTGCTGCCCTGCTGTGGTGATATACTACCCTGCTATCCACTTGCCTGGGTGCGAGGGACTGGACCTGCATCCCTAAACCTGTGACCCCAGAGTGACTCCAAGGGCTAGTTTGCTGACCTTCTGATCAGAAGTATCAGGGACATAACAGGATTTCCACAACCCTGAACCCAGCACCTGTACTCTGCCATCTGTGAGCCCTGCCAAGTGGTGCCACCCGAGCCCTCTACCCTTGGAAGTCGGCCTGAAGGTGCTCTGCCAGCCCATCTGTAGGCCCAGCAGAACCACCATATCTCCGCTGCTGCATGGCAAAATCCCGAGCAGAACCGCCACATCGCCTCTGCATTGTGGATTCTCCCGGGCGCAAGGGCTTCGCATCGCCCTTGCAGCCCGCATTCGTAGTGCGACACATGCTCAACGTAGGACTTAACATTGCAAGATTCACATTGATGGCAGCCTTGACAATGACGCATGACTCCACAGGACTCTGCATCACAGCCTCACAGCTCCTCGGAACTGAAACTGCATGACGCATCTCTGACCAGGACCTTGGCTCGGCTGCATGATCCACCCTCGAAGCGGGACTCCACAACTCTTCACCACCAGGATTTAAGGTACTCTTGTTCAGTGGGCTTAACTGGGACCCTGAAGCCGGCTCAATCCATTGTGGTTGGCCTGAACTTGTGACTTTGTCCCGGTCGAGTGCCACCAGATATCCACAGTTGGCGCTTTGGGCTTTCTAACGCTTTTTTCACTTAAATCTTTATAATTGCATATCTCCAGTTCTTCTGATTAGATTTTTGCCATTTTGGTCTTAATTTATTTATTAAAAAGTACTTTTCTTGTGTTGTGTTTTCACTTTATTACTGTTTGGGTGCTGCATAAATACTTCACACATTGCCTCTAAGTTAAGCCTGACTGTTTTTGTGCCAAGCTACCAAAGAGTTAAGCACACAGTACTTTGTGGTTTGATTGGGACTTCACCCTGACAACGATTGTGGTTGTTGTTAGAGTAGAGCTTTACCATTCTCAACCAGCAACCTCATTATTTACACTTTTAAAACACGTTTTTCTATTTTGATAATGACAACGGGTCAGATCAATCTAGACTTTATTATTTAAATGAACCCAAAAAGTTAAACACAGTTTTGGTTAATTGTCATGAAGGTGTATATTCACAAGAGTTTTTTAAGGTGTTCCTTGAGCACGGTCATACATATTGACAAACAATTGTTTAGGAGAAGAGTGTGTGTTGAACAAAGTTCTAGTGGCAAATTTAGGGTTGTGATACCTTATTTCATGCAAGTTGTAACTAAGAGAATGAATCATTTTAAATGAAACTGTCCAGCAGACAACCTGCCCAGGATTTGGTTCCCTTTCAGATTTGACAACATCATTCAAGGTAATCTAACATATTTTACAGACTGTGAATGGAAAGAGAATGTCACAATCGATGCTTCAAAAACTGTGATGTACAATGGTTCTTATAATCTAGCATTGCTCGACACATAAAGGAAAGTCTTGTGGCCACTAGATAATAATGTATGCATCTGTCTATTAGCACATATGCTAGATCCTGGGTATAATAGAGTCTTTATGACAATAACTACCTATAGTATGGGTACGTTGTGCCATAGGTGGCCTTCAAACTACAGTCTGGATTCTGCCGGAGAGCATATGTAAAATATAATGGATTAATGAATGTGAGTGAATTTATTTTAGGACCACATCCAGTGAAGAGTAAAAGGTTGATAGCTAGCATAATCCATGTAGCTGTAAATAAGAACCTGCACCCAGAGACTCTTCACTCGGGGTGGAGAACTCCGCACACGCAAGTATAGGGAGTGCGTCGTAAAACTCTGCGCGTACCTTGTGAATACCAAAAAGTAGCTAATGTACACAAAAGTCTAAGCTTACCTTTGTGAATCAGGCCCTCATGATTTAACTACAACATATTTTAATAAACATTTTTGGAGTTTTATTTTGTATCATGTACAGATGTTTATCATATAATGTGCTGCTTTATTGTAGGTTATTCATATTTTATTAATAGTAAGTTTAAGTAAATGTGCAACAGAATTTGCATGTTTATTCTTGTCTTTTGCATCACTAATCCCAGAGTCTGAGTTTTCAGGACAGCACAAACGTGTATTTGAATTCGATGCAAAGCCAAGTTGGTGGAGAGTTACCTTCCGCTATTGCTCGGTGCGTCCAGCAGAGCACATTGTATTTTAGAGACATCTAGGGCTGAAGGCCAATCACTGGCATCACAAGTCTTAGCTGTAGTTTCACAGTACTGAATGTCATGACATTGCCAAGCAGTAGCATATCGAAAACACATTTATAATGCAGAGTTATATGTTATGGGGCATTTTAGAATCGCGTATAGAGACTTTGTGCTGGGGGAGTGTAGTTAGAGGCTAGACAGAAAGGAGGGGTTCTTCACCACGGGCTGCTTGCAACAAGCAATTATTTTATTTAATCTTATTTTTGCCATTCTATTTAATTTACAATATTTATGCATTTGTTATTATAACTGGTATATTTATTTTACAGTAAAATCTATTCATGTAATCTGCTCTGGATTATGGTTTAATGATTTATTGATTATGTTTCATGGATTATGAAATTTTTTGTTTATATATATATACATATATTATCTACTGGCGGTCGCCAGTAGATAGTTATAGTTAGGACCTATTTTCCATAGGAAATTCACAACATTCTATTTGAAATAACTTTGGCGCCGGTTGACGAATCTTCGCGAAATTCTCAAAACTCGTGGGGCGCTCCGGTCCGCTCCTATCCTGAAAGTTTCGGGGTGATTTCGGCAAGCGGGTGCTGAGAAAAAAGGGGGGTCCCAAAACGTGTTTTCTCCATGTTAATTCCCATAGGAAATTTTAGACACGGCTACAGCCCGAACTGCTGAACGGAATTACACCAAATTGGGAAGAAAGGTAGCGCTTGGTTCAGAAAGCGACCTTTTTTTTTAAATGGTGTAAATCCGTTTAGTAGTTGCGGAGAAATTCAAAAAATAAGAGTCAAAAAATCAATTTCCCATAGGAAACTTTATGTAAGGCTACAGCTCGAACTGCTGAACGGAATTACACCAAATTTGGCAAAGAGGCAGTTCTTGGTTCAGAAAGAACCCTTTTTGTTAAATGGTGTAAATCCGTTCAGTAGTTGCTGAGAAAATCAAAAGTAAAACCACATATATATCTATGGCAGCGGAGGAGTTCCCAAAGAGGAGATGATGAAGTGTGGATCAGTGCAGATGGCAGACCAGTCATGCCAGACTGTTTACTCTCACAAATGGCCAGAATGCATCATGGAGATACACACATAGGGAGAGATGCAATGATTTGGCTGTTCAGACAAAATTGGTATAATCCCAAATTCAGGGCTGTTGCAGAAAGTCTTTGCCAGAGATGTCTAATTTGCCAAATGCATAATCCAGGCAGGAAAACGATAATTGGGTTTGGAAAGATTGGAAAGGCAGAGGGCCCATTTATAAGACTTCAGTTCGACTTCATACAGTTACCACCATGCAGAGGACTAAAATATGTACTAGTCATAGTGTGTCTGTTTTCAAAGTGGGTGGAGGATTACCCTACTAGGAGAAATGACAGTATTACAGTTGCAAAACTGTTGTTACGTCAGCTCATACCTAGGTTTGGTTTCCCAGTACCTTTGGAATCAGATAGAGGAAAACACTTTAATAGCGAAGTGATCCAGATAATCTGTGAAGCATTTCAAATAAAACAGAAATTGCACTGTGCATATCGCCCAGAGGCTTCTGGAGTGGTAGAACAATTGAATGGCACTATAAAGTCAAGATTGGGAAAAATGTGTGCATCAACATCATTAGAGTGGCCCGACGCATTGCCACTTGTCTTGATGGGAATCAGAAGCATACCTGACAGAACGACAGGACTGAGCCCACATGAAATAATGATGGGAAGAGCAATGAGACAAACACATGTTCCCACAAACAAATTAATAAATATATCTGATGATATGGTTCTGGATTATTGCAAAGGATTGGCTGACCTAGTGCGTTCTGTCTCTCATCAGGTTGGAGAAGACGCAGTTTCCAGGCAGCCTGAATTAGAACATGATCTGAATCCTGGTGATTGGGTGGTAGTGAAGAATCACACCAGAGAAACGTGTCTATCACCCAGGTGGAGCAGACCTTGTCAAGTTATATTGACCACCAATACAGCAGTGAAGTGTGCAAGGTTTCCTAATTGGATTCACGTAAGCCACACAAAGAGAGTACCAGAACCTGAAGAAGAGAATCAACAGACAATGCCAATCACTGAAGAAGCTGAAGGTTGCCCAGCTGAAGAATCTCAGACTAGAGGTTCGAGAGAAGCTGACGGAGAACAACCGAGCACAAGTCAGGATTGGATACCAGTGGTAGAAGTTCCGGAAGTATATTACAGAACGAAAAATCAAACTAAATTGGAAGAAATTGAAGAAGATCAGATAGGTGAAGAAGAAGCCGTTCAGGATCAAGAAGAAAAGATAGTAAAAGATCCTGAACAAAATAAGATAGGGAAAGAAAATTGGACACAAAACAGTGAAGATTTAATAGACTTTACACAGGGACAGACAGGTTTAGAAGAATCAGGTCAGGTTGCAGAAGTTCACAGTGCAATAAGCCCTGATCAGAAGCAGTTAGATCAAGAAGAATTCACTAAAGAAAAAGGGGTTGATACAAATGAACATAAAGAAATAAAAAGAGAACAAAGTCAAAATCTTGAAAGTCATTGTGGAGCTACTGAAGAGAAAACAATCAGACCTGAAAAAGAACAAACAAAAGAAGCAGTAATCAAAGAAAACAAAACAATATTGAACAGTGAAAATAACGAGATCTCTGAAGACGAAAACAGAGAACCAGTGCCAATCAAGAAGACAAGAAAAGGAGATCGTTGGCCAAGTGTCATTAAAAGAGTAAAGTACCACATAACAACCAGAAGTGAAGATCCAGATCAAGTGAATGAAGTAACAAGTCAAACTGAACAAGAACATAAAACTGCAAAAAGAAGAAGCAAAAGACTGAAACTTGTGAATAACAAATTCAAAGGTCCTGACTGGACTTATATTATTCTCGAAGATTTCGAAAGCTCAGAGTCAAGTGACAGTGGTGGCGAAGGAACAAGTGCAGAACTAACATACGAAGAAGAAACAAGACCACCCTGACTAAACAAAAGAATCCTCTAAAGAAAAGAAGAAGAGATAAGAAGAGAAATCTTCCTTGTCGAAAAATGCCTGACGATAGAGTTACTGGGAGACCAAAACGAAATTGTTGTAGAAGATGCTGTGCAATATGCATATGTAGTCTAGTATTGGTACTTATAGTATGGTTAGTCCTGATTGTAGCAGTTCCTTACCTTATGATAATAGATAAAAAGATTAATAATGAAACTAAGGAGAGGACAGCAAACATGAAGGGCAATAGAGTAGAACTAATGGCAGAAGATGAGGCAGAAATTCATCATGAAATAGCTGATAACGACACTAGTTTAAATGTTTTCACAAAGTTATTGTTTCAATATGTAGACACCATGGAAGTTAGTAATTGTTATGTCTGTATGAAGTTACCTGAATCAGTAGCGGAAGGATTAACATACCATCATTTACCACTGACATATGGCATCTCATGTAGTGTATTAACTAGTTTATTTTATAGAACAGGTAGACTGCAGTATTATTATTCAAACGTAGATGTGATATTTTCTGAGGTTCCGATTCGCAAGAGTATGAACCCAGTGCTTAGTAGTCAAGACGCACAGTTTATGGGAGAGTTTTTCTTAACAATGAAATCGATAGACATAACACATGCACATAGATACAATCTAACATGTTCTTTACTAGAAGAAGAAAAGATATTTTTGAATTTAGTAGAAGATAGAAGACATGATTTTCAAAAGAAAGCTTCAGAGCATAAGGCTCAGTTGCCACCTTGGGCGGAGAAAGAAGGGAGTTATACACCTGGCAAAGCTCAAGCTGCAATGGCTCTGGATTTCGTAAAGACAGGGAAAATTTGTCTTCATAGGTTAAAGACTGATTATAACAATGTCTTCATTGGTACCAGTGAATGTGAACACAATTTTTTTATTCTGGGAGGTTGGGGACTCAAAGGAGGAACAGATTCAGTTTTTCCTGGAATCTATTATGTGTGTGGGAATAAGGCTTACTTTAGGCTTCCTGCATGGTGGTATGGAAGTTGTTATTTTGGAATAGTATTTCCAAAGATATACCACGTAAAAAGAAACACTGGAAGCAATGAAAACTATAATGAATTAATACGTAGTAAAAGAGCTAGTTTTTCAGAAATTGTAGGTGATATATTTGGTGCATTGATACCTTCAGTGGGAATAATTCTGAACTCAAGGAAAATATGTAAATTGTCTACAGTGGTTGATCGTTTATCAACGGATACTGCTGGAGGTTTTCTAATGATTAATGCGGAAATGGTTGCGATTAGATCTATGGTGATGCAAAATCGACTTGCTCTTGATATTATATTGGCAAAAGAGGGCGGAGTCTGTAAATTATTGAAGACGAAACATTGTTGCACTTATATTCCTGATAAGAGTGCAGAAATTGGAACGTATATACAGAATATAACTAAACTTGAAAAAGAACTTAAACCACTGGAAGTTGATAGTGTATGGGAAAGATTGACAAATAGTATCTCGTCAATTGGTACCTGGCTTGCTAATGTAGGAAAAGGACTTATAGGTCAAATATTAGTACCCTTAGTAGGGATAGCAATAATAATATTAGCAATAACAATATGGTGCAAATGCTGTAGAAAGAATGGAACATATAAAGTGACAGGAAAAGGAAAGAAGAGAAAACTAGATGAAATAGAACTTGAAGAATGGAGAAGTGATTTATACAAGAAATTAAAAGGAGACTGTAAGAATAGAAAAAGTAAAAATGAGAATGAAACGATTTGCTAGAAGTTGGCATCTGATTGAGGGTAGTATTTTTGATGGCTCAGAAACGCCATCAGAGAGGGATTGATGGAGCAAGGTTTCAAAATGAAACTTGCTTGTATGCAATCCTCCTCAGTATTAATTTATTAAACTTGTACTGTCAATACTAATCTTTGCATTCACAAACACAAAAGGGATAGACGCTTGCCTATGTGTTTTACTAATGAATAACGCTTGTCTATAAACCAAGATGGCCGCTAAAGCGCAGGAACTTCATTGCGCATGTCGCAACCTGATCACATGGTGTGACGTCTTTCTTTGCTTGGTGGGAAACTTCTGCTTCTGCGCAGTGTGCACTAAAATGGCCGCTAAATGTTTTCACATGCTTAAGCTTGCTCTCATGTCATTATTAAATTGTCGTTTTCTTAACGCTACTAATGCAGGATAGTATTAAAATTAAATGGGAATAGAGTAGGGAAAGTGGGTATACAGTGAAACTTTTTATTTGTGATTTTAATATTTTCTTCTTGCACTTTTAGTAATTCATAAACTTGGGCCTGGGTTGGTGATTTGAAACTCGAGAAACAGATGGTTCTGCGCATGTGTCCTGTGTGCCTGCCAAGTGAAGTCAACTTGGACGTCTCCCAAGGCCACGACCTATTGGCCGAAGATGATGTACTCTATGCTTCCGGCGCACAAATTGTTACTTTTCCCCTGTAAATTGTATAACATTTGTCATGAGACGGGTGGGAAATAAAGCGAATGTATTAATTTGAAGGGGTGGGAACGTAAAGACAATAGGCTTTACAAGTTAAGCCAAATTTGACATGGTGCGAGAATCCACCCCCTGTCCCTGTCCAATCAGAAGTAGTGGTCCCATATTTTAGCAACATTAAGGGGAGGTACATGGGCGTAGAAGGGTATAAAAGAATATAGCATTAGTAATTAGACAGAACAGAGGATACCGAAGTCGGAAGTCTTGAAGCACAGGAGAACGTAGATGCTGACAGGAAGAGCTCCAGACCGCTAAGCTGATCGATTGCAGACTGAATCCCTGTCCTGAAGAGGTCCTGAGGAGGGGGCGGCGGAGTCCATTAGAAGGAAGGCACGGGAGAATCGAGGAGAAGTCGAGTATCAGAGAGGGGAACGACGCAGGCGTCGTTGTAGAGAGGTTACCGGTCCTGTCCTGATCCTGGAAGAAGTCTTTGCTCTTCATCCTTCCTGGGTCCTATTCTTTCCAACTCCTTGGCTAAGGGGTTTTGGTTCTCGCACTTAGGTAAATATAATGCAACCTTTAGTTGCGCTGCTGTCTCTATCTTCTTCCCTTCCTTTAAACACCGTCATTGATTAGCAAAATCATTTCTATGCTTTTTCTTGGGCATTACAATCAAGTACCGTGTTTTCTGTATTTTACTCTGCTAAAACTTTTAGATAAACATTTTAAAAACTTCCTGACTCAGTGATTATTTCAGGATTATGTACTATAGTGAATGTCACTCATTTTAAACTTCCCAATTAGCAAAGGATCCATTGGTAAGTTATTACTCTTCAAATCAGAAGGTAATTGGTAGCAGGGAATTTGATAAAAGAGTACATCTGACACCCAGCGTAAGTATTAGTGTAGTGTGAATGTATGGGCCCAAGTGAGTATATGTTGTATGAATGTTGTTGGCTAATATTGCGCTGGATCAGTGGATGGACAATGACATTAAAACAAGTGGTAGGTTTGTTATAGTGAGATTCATGGAGTGTTCCTCAATGACAGCAGTGAATGGTCGTCCAGGGTGGGTCAGGCACTGCCTTACATCAAAACCTGGACTGGACTTTGTTCCAGAGCTCTGAGCTCAGTTAGCAAGAGGAGCTTAGTTTGGCATCCTTCAGAGTGTTAGGTTGAAAAAACAAACATTTGGCCACTTACTGAAGTTGATGGGAGAACAATACAGGTGAACTTGAGATGAGAGACCGACCATCCCCTAAGATAAGCAGCAGTGAGTGTTAGGAAAAGGAAACAAGAACAACCCTTTCCAGGCGTGTCAGAGCCAGGACTTTCCTAAAGAGCAGACAGCTTCAAAGAAGGGACATTTAGGTGCTTAGAGAGAGCAGAAGAACACAGTTGAAATTTAAATATCTGACAGCAAGACAGAGATTAAAATAACATATTTTTTGTACACAGGAGTAGTTGAGATAGTAAGCTAGATACCCCCATCCTTGCCAATGCATGGGATTGATCCACCACCTAGCTTCTGGGAAGGCTCTGCCTGATTTCTGTCTGATGTGTTGCATCTATGACGTGTAATTCTAAGATGAGCTTGTGCTCTTCGTTCTGTGTTGGGATGTGGAGTGTCCGTGCTGCATTGTTTCAGACACAGGAGGATCGGATATGGTGCTGGCAGGGCGGTGGTTGCCTCCCTCTCCTTTCCATAATTACAATTACTTTGAATAAACTTGTTTTTAAACATAGTACCTGCTTTAATGTGCCTTGCCTCCTTACTACAGTGGCGACGAGTGAGGCATGGCATCAACTTGTGTAGTCAGCCTGTTCTGGTGGCAAGTGCGGACCGTGAGTGCACCTCACCAACTCCTCTGCACTGAGTTCATTTCTTGAGAGAGGACTGTTGCCGCTGTGAGGTATTGCCTGCACTTTTTGGAAACATTTCAACATGCGGGCGCGTGAATAGTTGCTCATCTTTGTTTTGCCTGGCTCTGTCCTGTTGTGAAGGTCAGGCATTTTTTTGCCTACTTTAGTGGCCATTTAAATACTGTGCTTATTTTAACATGCTCAGTATAAGATCCCTAATGTTTGGCGGCATGATTGTGCTATTTTCAGTGCTAACATGCAGGCTGTTAGTCCTCCAACTCCGTTTCTGCAGTCACCTGGTGAACCACCCTTCACTTGGAAAGAGTGCTTCAGAGCATTTAATGCCTTGAAGCTCAAACCTGAAACAAAGAAATGTCTGTTGGAGCCCTCACCTGGTCTAGAGGACCAAGAGATCTTCACACATTTACATACATTTGTAGCTCAATATAAAGAAGAGCTTGATGAGTATGTTGAAGAAGTTAATAGGTTGTAAAGACACTGGTAGTTTGGAGTCACAAATGTTCATCAAGGGAGCAATTTTCTACAGAGTCAATGGATATGTCTGTTGCTTCACTGAGAGTTTTAAAGGCCAAATGTGAATATGGAAAATTCATTGACCAGCTTGTTAGGAATTAGCTGCTTACCATATGCTTTAATAAAATAATTCAGGAAAGATTACTTTCTTACAAAATCCTTCTCTTGAAGAAGCCTTGGAAATTGCCAATAGTTTTCAAGACTCCAAACTATCTGCTAAGGAACTGAACAAGAATAGGGATAGTGGTTAAAAGGAACAGGACCACTCTAAGTAATCTATGAGCTCCATGAAACATACCGTGAACGTAATCTTTATTATGATTGTGGATCTAAACTTCACACTGCTTTGTTCAATCAATGTCCTGCTCTTGAGATGGGCTGTAACAAATGTGATGTTACTGGTCATTTCACAAGAGTGTGTAAGAAAACAGTGCATATGAGGGAATATGTATCAAGCCCTTTTCCCGTTCGCAAAAGGGCCGATTCTCAGAATTGGCCCGTTTGTGAACGGGAAAAGGCCTTTTGGGATGTATCATCCCAAAGGCCATTGCAAAATAGGGAATCTCAAAATTTGCGATTCCCTATTTTGCGATTACATTAAGGAATCGCAAAGTGCGATTCCTTAAATGCAATGTAGAAGCACCCAAGTTGTGCGATTTTGGCTTATGAAATCGCAAATTACCACCAACTTCTGGTTGCTGGTAATTTGCAATTTCTTTGAAAAATGCACTTTTTTGCATTTTTCAAAGTGCCATGTGGCGTACATACATGCCCTTAGGGCATGTATGTGCGCCACATGTGCACACATACATATTTCAGAGGTGCTACAGGCTGTCCTTTTGACACCCTTGCAGCCTTGAAATTGCATTCACAATTTGCGAGTACCTAATGGGTACTCGCAAATTGCTAATGTCTTCCCATTCATTCCTATGAGCCTCTGGGCCCATAGGAATGAATGGAAAGGTATTCCTTAATTGCAAATCGCAATTTGTGATTCGCCATTAAGGAATATTAAGGAATCGCAATTAATATTGCGATTCCTACATACATTCCATTTTGCGAGTCCTTAATAGCGATTCGATAAAAATTGCTATTAAGGACTCGCAAACGGGCTTGTTCATACATATGCACCATTGTGTCTTATGAGTCAGATCAAAAGTTAACAGACAGTATGTGTGTTAGGGTTCATTATGACAATGGTCTCAAATCCAAAGATCCTATTTAATATTACTCTATAGGAGATGCATGTGTTGCCATATTAACTGACTCATGATCCAAGACCACCATAATTTCAAAAAACACCTTTATTAACAGGTTTGCTGTTAAAAACATGTTTCCTCCTGACATATCTCTGTAAGGCTATATTGGTGACATAATAGGTTTGGAAGGTTTCTTTGATGCTATTATTGGTTTCAAGGGTAAGGAGGTACAGGGTAAAGTGTGTCTCACAGAAAGGTCCTAACATTCTTGGTTGGCATAACCAGGGATGTCTAGGGATTGTCCTTAAGCTAGAATCTGATGAACAAGTTTAGTGTGTTGAAGGGAACACAGTAAATAGTGTGAACAATTTGACTAGTGTGTTAAAAACACATGATGCTGTTTTTGAAGCTAAGCTTGGGAGGTTGGAAGGGGTTGAGCATGTAATCAAACTTGAGGATGGTGTGTGCCTGTCAAACACAAATTATGGTGTGTTCTTTAAGCATCAGGGAAAATTTGGAGAAGCTTCTTTCTCAGCTTTGTGATGATAGTGTGGTAGAAGCTGTGGAATTGTCATCCTTCATTGTAGCTATCACCTATTGTGGTTGCAAGAAAGAAAAAAAATTGAATTAAGGATGTTCAGTGATCTCAGGAGCCTGAACAAGGCTATCTGGGTTTATAGGCACCCTTTATCAAAAATAGAGGAAAAGATGGTTACCCTAGTGGGGGTACCTTTTTTTTCCAAACTTGAAAAGTGATCGGCGTACCACAAAGTTGTTCTGGCCAAAGAATCAAGACATTGTACAGCTTTTGTAATTCCCTGTGGAGTTTTTCAATTTCGGAGAATGCCTTTTGGCTTGGTGTCTGCTGCTTTAATTTTTCAACGTGTCATTAGAGGCATTTTGAAAGGCCTTTAGAAAAGATTATGATGAGCACCATGGTGGAACTGGATGCTCTGCTAGGTGCTCTGTGTAAGATGGGTTTAAGACTGAGAAGAGTATGTGATTTGTATACTAGAAGTAGAATATCTCGGACATGCAATTTGTGGGAAGGAATTGGACCACATCCTGTTTGATTAAAGCAATCAAAGAGGTAGCTACCACAGAGACTAGAGAACAACTCCAAGCCTTTTTGGGTATGTGTGAGTACTATACCAATTTGTTACATAATTTTGCTACTAAAGGCGAGCTCCTTTGTGCCTTGTTAAAACAAAATGCTAAGTTTGTGTGGGTTCATGCTCAGGGTTCAGCTTTTAAAAAAGGAAAGAAGGAACTGCCCAATTCCCACTTCTCAGTCCTTATCAACTGGGTAAACCTTTGGTTATCACAGCTGATGGAAGCAGTGTTGGTCTGCGGGCTTCTTTGTCTCAAGGTAAGGGTGAGTCTGAATGTGTTGTCACTTTTGCCTCATGCACTTTGAGAACTCAGGAGAGACTCTATTCAGTAACTGACTGTGAGATACTTGTTTGCACTTGGGAGGTTGAGCATTTCAAAACATATATGTTTGGGGAACCACATTTTTGTTGCATACTGATCATAAGCCATTAGTACCCATCATTAGTGGTACTAATGTTCATTCAACAAAAGCAACTGCCAGGTTGGTCAGATCAAGTGTGAAGCTTTGGAGAATCATTTTGTGGGAGAGTACATATCTGGTGGCAGGAATAGCAAGGTGGATTGTCTTTCTCTGATTTCCTATTCAAGTGATGAGTCAGAGGATGTCTTGGATGATCATCAGAATGCTGATTATTTAGGTTGCAAGTGTAGTCTGAAATGAAGATAACTGTGTTAGTGAACAGGAATGGAAGAATGCACTTGAACAAGATGTTGTTTTAGGGAAGGTCATGAGCTCATGAAGAATGGTTGGCCTAAAGAAAGAAATATTTCAGTGGAATTGCAGTCATACAGTAAAATCTAGACAGAATTGTCTGTGGAATCCAAGTTGTTTTTCATGGCTGAGAAATTTGATCTTCCCATTACCGTCAATCATAAGTTAATGCACATAACTCATCAGGGTAATTTGGGTATGACTTGGGATGTTTATTAGTGGCCAGGTATGTATAGAGATGTAGATAATTTGGTGGTGAGATGTTCCACTTGTTCTCAAAATGATAAGAGTTTAAAATGTCTCACACCACCGATGAGTGAGGTAGGTCAGAAAGGGTTTGGGACAATGTTAGTCTTGATTTTCTAGGGCCGTTTTACATTCTTCCAAATGTCTTTTTATTGTTTAAGTTGACCACCCGTCGAAATGGTTGGAGGTGAAATTTGTGCATGAAGCTAGTGCCAAGGCAGTTATCACCTTTCTCACAGATGTTTTTGCCAGTAGTGACTGTCAGCAGTAGAAGTTCAAAGCCAGTGTGTTTCCCTTTAGCTATCGGTACTAGTGCAGTTGAAATTATCTTGGTTGTATCAGTAGTACTCTGTGTCTATAGGTTTTGCTTAAAGCAGACTTTTAAGTGCAAGTGTGTGTGTGTGTGCTCTTTCACTTCCGTGCATGTTTGTTTGTCTATATGTGTGAGCAAGTTGGTTTCCCTTCTGAAATTGGTTCGGATAACGGTGTTTAGTTTGTGTCCACTGAGATGAGGCAATTTCTGTAAGGTGTGTGCATAAAGCACAAAAGTTGCATTTTATATCATCCCCAAAGCAATGGTCAGGTGGAATGAGTGAATAGGGTGGTATCTGAATGTATTAGGGGTGCAGTGATTGAGGGTATGGATGTTGAAGATGTTATTCGAGTGATGTTATGGTCGTATCACAATAATCCACATAGTGACTGATGTTTCCCTATTTGTGGCTTTAAAGGGAAGGACACACGGAGATGATGGACGGAGTGCTGAAACTTTTCAGACACTCACCCCCAGTCACAGATTTGGGTTGAATTCATCATAGTTCTTCAGCTCACTTCACCACCCCAGTTCAGACCCAGCCATATGCAAATCAGTCTTGACCCTGCTCCTCATGGGAACAGTCCAGCCCAAACTGCCAAGCCAGGTCTTCCCTGGACCGGAAGCAAGAATCCTAGGACCGGTTTCGGGGTAACACCACTCATCAGCTACGCTAGCTTGAATCCAGTGGCAAAGTGAGCAAGGGACCGACGTCTGGGTATACCCTGCCAACTTAGGGCGAACAAAGCAAACACAAGGAGATGATGGATGGAGCGCTGAAACTTTTCAGACACTCACCCCCAGTCAGGGAAGGACAGCACATGATCTTCTCAAGTCTTTGTGGTAAATTGCCAATAATCAGTGGCAAGGTGAATTGTGATGTGGAGGGAATTCTGTCCAATATTCATGTAAGTCAAAGGAAGAGTAAAAGGAGGTTTGATATGGTGAAAGGGTCTAAGTCTCATCTTATTGTAAAGGGAGATTGGGTCCTTGTCATGTTACCTATTTCCAAAGTAATGAAAGGCAGTGTTAAATTTGGCATTCCTAACCAAGTTGATGAAGTGAGGATGGTTGTGCTCTGAAATGTACTAATGGTTAATGGTGGAATGTCGCACATGTGGTGAAAGTGCAGAAAGTTTCTCAGGGTGATGAAGACATTGGTTTTCTCGTATATGATCAAGGACTTGAGCAAGATATGATCATTAACAAAAGTGTACAGGAAAATGACAAATTCATGGCATATGCACAAAATCTATGGATAAAAGCTTATGTAGGATTCCAAGAAATTTTGAGGCATTTGTTTTGGAGCAATAGGGTAGGGTTCTATTGGCTACAGTGAGAAGTGTAACTAGATTTGTTCTTTGCTTATATGCTTACAGATATTAAGGATTGTCTTTTTAATTGTTATTTTTTTTTATTTTATTTTTTATTGTTGGAAAAAAGGAGGTATGTTGTATCTATTCCATGGATTGTATTTCTAAGTTGAGCTTGTGCTTTTCATTCTGTGTTGGAATGTGGAGTGTTCGTACTCCATTGTTCCAGAGACAGGAGGAATGGATGCAATGCTTGGAGGAAGGTGGCTGCCTCCCTCTCCTTTCCAAGATTAGATTATTTGAAATAAACCTGTGTTTAAACATCATACCTGCATCAGTGTGCCATGCCTCTTTACCGCATGACGTTCATAGTCTTCAGACCGGTCTGATGTGGACCTCTTTTTGAGTCTTGACTTACCCACGTGGGGGGTCTTACCTGCTTAAAGTTAGGGTGCCACCAGATGGCGCTGTCATTGAGTATGAACTGTGCCTCCCCTGATGAGCTGATACTGAAGCTTCCCACTTTGCTGGTTGTGACGTTTACATGAGAATAGTAAATCCAGTTCAAAATATCAAACCGCGCAGGGGGGTCCCCTTGATCATTGAAGTGGATCTCATCACCAGAGGTGGTTGTAAAATGAAGATTGTGCATATAGTGGTGCAGCTGCCAAGGAGAAATGTGGCACATCAACCGGATGAATCTAACAAAAGCATCAGACACTAACAGTCTCTAAGGCAGAATTAGCCCTGGTTAATGCAACTATGCTCCTATTCAGTGGATTAGTTATTGTGGGGTGGCTATTGCATCGTGTAGTGACGGTTAGCTGTAGAAGTTCAAAGTCATTGTGTTTACCTTTAGCTATCGGTACTAGTGCAGTTTAAATTATATTGGCTGCATCAGTGGCTATTCTATAGGTTTTGCTTAAAGGAGACTTAACTGCAGGAGTGTGTGTGTGTGTAAGCACGTGTATGTGCTCATTGACTTCCATGCATCTGTGCATGTTTGCATGTCTATATGTGTGAGCGAGTGTCCTTGTTTGCGCCCATTTCCCATGTGTGTGTGTTTGTGCGTGCCTGTCTATGAATACACGTATATTTGTGTTTACACGTGCCTGATAGAAATAGTGCATTAATTCATCTAGCACAGGAGGTTTCCACCGGTGTAATAAGAACAGTCAGACTGATCTGAACCTCTACCACGAATGAGCACATGTACCAACAGGTAAACAATACTGCAAAGCCAGAAAACGTCTTACCACAGCATGGCACGGTGAGTGAGCATGGAGGGTTTCATGACAAAGGTACAGCTATTGCGGAGGGTGCCTCATTTATAAACCAACAATTGAATGACCCTGTTTCATTGTGCAATGGTACCACTACATTTTGACTGACTTTGATTTTTGATTTTGCCAAAATTTGCTTTCCAACAGAGGCGTTTCCACATGCAAATCTCTCCTGATGATGTACCTGAAGGGATTACGTAGGCAAAACATTTTGGAATTGGGAAAATACGCATATTTTGAAAACCAAATGTTATTGTTTCTATTATATAAGAACAATAAAGTACACTGTTAAATGACAATATCCTGAATTTATCTAATAGAACAATACAATACATAGCATTAAATTATAATGAGATCAAATTATAGTGGCTCCACCATACCCCCCAGATCTTGTGATATTTATATGGGCATTCCATGGGTTTGAGAATGGACTCCTACATTTTTATGCACCTGTCCTTTGCTGCCCCCGATTTAGCGATAGGAGGAGAGATATCATGGAACTTTCAATATTGATCAATAACTTGCTGTTGGCTATCACTGGCTCAATACTCACTAAGGTCAGGTCACCTCTACACCACCCACATCTCCTGGAATACGCAGGATTGCAATAAGGGTGAATGGTCAACTGGGACCTTATTATTATGAATACGGTACACTTTTCCTGTTTGCGCCTTGGTGCACCTTTCAAAAGGTGTGCCAGGCGCAAGCAGGGACAGTGCGCTGTATTACAAAGAATGCGCCTCCCCCCAGGATAGCCACAAACTCATAATGCCCTGGATGCAGTGCATTCAAGTGAAATACAGAGAGGCTGCTTTAAATCTGCTCCGTGGTTCACAGTGCAGGCATTATGCTGCCTGCACTTTCAAGAGGAGAGAGTGATCCCCTTCCAGACGGGTGCAGTGAGTGACATCACCAGCCTGCAGGAGGGTGTCTGGGGGGTCCATGTGACCCCCTTTCTCCCCTCCAGAGGGCTGCTTTAGCGTGCCCCCTAAAAGCTTTGTGTCCATGTCGGTAATAGGGTGCAGATGCTGAGGCAAAGAGACCACTCCCCTATGCAAATCAGGTAACGCCCTCTCATGATAGCGCTGGCACTACAAGTGTGACAGTGCTGTCAGTATTACAGAAGGGGATGAACAAGTGTCTGCGGCTCCTTCTGTAATACCATTGTGCCACGGAGGTGCACAAAGGGGGTGCACACACCAGTTACTGCCCTGGGGCACAATGTATAATACGGCCCCTGGTCGTTCTATTATTTTAGAGAGAGTGGAAAGTATTTCAGAATAGTATTTTACCATGATGGGGCAATCCCCAACCATATGGAAGAAATCCATCAAAAGCATAAGGGTGAGGAATTTTCTTTTTTTTTCTTGATAACCAAATTTATTGATTTTATAAGAAGCCAACAAAGAATAACAATACCAGCTGTTCGTACATTTGGCCGTGCAAGGCAAATACAAGGGGGACATTACATCTACATAAAGGAACTGATAGGCGAAGCAGAAATAAAAACAGTGTTGCACCCAATCCAAACCTCGAATAGACATTGAAGGTATTAGTCTCCCACCACCCCAACCCATTTGCCCCACATTCTACGGAATTTCTTTGGGCAGCCTCTTGCCTCATACAGGGGTCGCTCCTGGGCGGCGCACCAGTCCACCCCTCTACGCCAGCGCGTCATGGTGGGGGCAGCTGAGCTCAGCCAGTTGGCAGCAATGTCTCTTTTAGCCACCATCAGTGCCGTGTTGAGAAAGAGTTTTTCAGCTCTGGAACCATCCAGCCCCTCAGTGATACCTAGCAGAACATTCATTGGGTTAAGAGGAACCTCCCAGCCTAAAACCTCAGCGAGTTCCCCGGTTACCGACTCCCAGTAGCATGCAATAGCGGAGCAACCCCATACCATGTGATAAAAGTCGGCTTGCATATTGCTGCAGCGGGGGCATGATGCATCAGGTCGGAGCCCAGCTCGATGGAGACGCAGCGGCGTAAGATAGGCAGTGTGGAGGTAGTATACTTGAACCAGGCGAAGCCTTGCTGAGGCTGTGACTGTTTTGGGAGCCATCAATGCGTCCCTCCAATCGGCGTCATCCAAAGACCCATGCCAACCCTCCCATCTGTCCCTGAGGTGTGATAGTGTGTTAGGGGTGTTATTGATAAGGGAACGATAGATGCGGGAGATTCCCCCCTTCCCTAAATTACCAGTCATGGTCTGGGTTTCGGGCGGGCTATACTCGGGTAGGGAGGTGCCATCTGAAATGTGAGAGTGGAGGGCATGTCGTATTTGCAAGTATCGGTAGAACTGGGAAGCATGAAGGGAGTAACGAGTTTGCAATTCTTGGAAGGTGCGTATGTGACTCCCACCTCGGACGTCACCCAATAGAGAGATACCAATGAGGTCCCACGTTCTAAAGCCCGAGAGGTTGGCGACCTCCCGGAGCCATGTGCCGCACTACAATGGGGTATGCTGGGTCAGTTTATCCGACCAGTGGGTGTGACGTAAAGAAGCTCGCCAGGCCAAAAGCACCCCATGGGTGACCTCGGGTAGAATTTGGGGGATGGTGCTCCCATACAGCATCCCTTTGATGTTAGAGAGGCCCAAGATATGCAGTTCCAAGCGGTATGCCGGGTCAGACCAGCCACCGTTGAACCAGTCATGTACGGTGAGAAGCCGAGTCGCTAGATAATAAAGGTAGAGATTCGTCATCCCCAGACCGCCGTCAAATGGCGGAATCCGGCACTGGGCGAGGGCCAGTCGAGGCCTTCGGCCCCCCCACAGGAACTTGGTGGCCATGCTGTCCAGCTCTCGGAACCACGACCGTGAGAAGGAGAGGTGGGTATTCTGAAGCATGTAAAGGAATCTGGGCAAGACCATCATTTTGAATAGAGCTATTCTGCCCATAGGGTTCAGTGGCAAAGTTTGCCACTTGAGGAGGTCAGCCCGGGCCTTCTTCACCAATGGGGTGACGTTGAGTGACCAAGTGAGGTCAGGGAGGAGGGCCACCCAAATTTCCAGATACTTGAAGGACTGCCGCCGAAGCGGTATCGACGACTGCCAGTCAAAGCACTCTCTTGACAGGTGAAGGGGAACTAGAACGGACTTAGCCGAGTTCAGCCGAAGACCGGAGGTTTGTTCGAAGAGACTCAGAGCTAGGAGGCATCGGGGCCCCGACTGAGCCGGGTCTGCTAGGAACAGCAGAACATCGTCAGCATAAAGGGCGATCTTATCTTCCTCTAAGCCAGGCCATCTCCATCCCATGAGGAGCCGATCAGACCGTATAAGACAGGCAAAGGGCTCCATCGCCAATGCGAATAGGAGGGGTGAGAGGGGGCATCCTTGCCTCGGGCCTCTTTTGATGGGGAAGGGGTTCGACAGGGCTCCGTTGACTTGTACCTGAGCCCTGGGTTTGCAATAAAGTGTCTTAACCAGGCCGTGGAAGGGGGCCCCAAAACCCATTTCGATCAATACCTCCTCTAGGTAGCGCCAGTCCACCGAGTCAAATGCTTTCTCGAAATCTACGAGAAGGAGGGATAGGTATAGGGTTAGCTGTTGCCGGTTCGCTAAGGCAAGGTGGAGGCGTCTGAGGCAGTGCCGGGTACCCCGGGAGGGCATAAACCTGCACTGGTCAGGGTGGACCAGTTTGGCCAGATACGGCCGTATGTGATTGGCTAGGACCGAGGCGAATATTTTGAGCTCTGAGTTAATGAGGGAGATAGGGCGGTAATCTAATCGGGGCAGTGCCTCGAGGGGGGCTGAGACTTCGGGATCACCACAATAGTGGCCATATCCGTCTCGGGACGGAATGAGCCCATATCAGACGCCTCCTGATACACCTCTAAGAGGTGAGGGATCAGCGTGTCTCGATAGGTCGCGTAGAACTCCTGTGGGAGTCCGTCCGGCCCTGGTGTCTTACCCGCAGCCATACGTGATATGGCATCGTTGATCTCCTCCGGGGTGACCAGGAGGTCCAGCACCTCCGCCTCAATCAATCAATCAATCAATCAGGGAATTGTAAGCGTGCTACTCACCCGTGAGGGTCTCAAGGCGCTGAGGGGGGAATCGGCAGATCTGTTTAGCCGAAGAGCCAGGTCTTGAGGGTCTTCCTGAAGGTGTTCAGGGAGGGGGTGCGTCTGATGTCTGCCGGTAGCTCGTTCCAGGTCTTGGCTGCAATGTGAGAGAAGGATCTTCCGCCTGCTCTGGCTCTGTGGATGCGTGGGGTTTCGGCCAGTGCGAGGTTGGAAGATCGGATGTTTCTTTTGGGTACGTGGAAGTTGATTCTGTCGTTGAGGTATTTGGGTCCGTTGTTGTGTAGGCATTTGTAGGCGCGAGTGAGGATTTTGAAAGTGACTCTTTTCTCTACGGGGAGCCAGTGGAGACTTCGTAGGTGTTGGCTGATGTGTTCGTGTCGGGGGATGCCGAGGACGAGTCTGGCGGCGGTGTTCTGTACTCTCTGGAGTTTGCGGAGTAGGGACTTGTTGATGCCGGCGTAGAGTGTGTTTCCATAGTCCAGTCTGCTGGTGATGAGTGCGTGGGTGACTGTCTTCCTTGACTCGGGGGGATCCACTTGAATGTCTTGCGGAGGATGCGGAGGGTGTTGAAGCAGCTGGAGGTGAAGGCGTTGACCTGTCGGTTCATGGTGAGTGATGAGTCGAGTACGATGCCGAGGTTCTTGGCGTGGTCTGAGGGGGTAGGTGGGCTTCCGAGGGCGGTCGGCCACCATGTGCTGTCCCATACAGAAGGGGTGGTACCGAGGACGAGGACTTCTGTCTTCTCGGCGTTGAGCTTCAGGCAGCTGTTGGTCATCCAAACTGCGACGTCTTGCATTCCTTTAAGGAAGTTGAGTTTGGCAGTGGTGGGGTCTTTGGTGAGGGAGAGGATGAGCTGGGTGTCGTCGGCGTAGGATACGATGTTGAGGCCGTGTTGTCGGACGATGGCTGCGAGGGGGGCCATGTAAATGTTGAAGAGGGTGGGGCTCAGTGATGAACCCTGTGGGACTCCGCAGGTGATTTTCGTGGGGTCGGAGAGGAAGGGTGGGAGTCTGATCCTTTGGCTTCTTCCGGTGAGAAATGATCCGATCCAGTCCAGGGCTGTTCCTTGTATGCCTGCGTCATGTAGTCTGGCGACTAGTGTGCGATGGGAGACGGTGTCGAAGACCGCTGATAGGTCGAGTAGGATGAGGGCTGTGGAGTGGCCTTGGTCCAGGAGGGTGCGGATGTCGTCTGTGGCGGCGAGTAGGGTGGTCTCTGTGCTGTGGTTGCTTCGGAATCCGGATTGGGACGGGTCGAGGACGGCGTTCTCTTCAATGAATCGTGTCAGTTTCCTGTTGACTGTTTTCTCTGCAACTTTGGCTGCGAAGGGGAGGAGCGAGATGGGCCGATAGTTCTTGAGGTCGGTGGGGTCAGCTGTGGGCTTCTTGAGCAGGGGTCTGACTTCTGCGCGCTTCCAATCGTCTGCGAAGGTGCCTGTTTTGAAGGTGGTGTTGATGGTGCGTTGTAGTTCGGGTGCGATGGCGGCCACGGCTCTGTGGTAGATGTGAGGGGGCAGGGGTCGGTGGGGGCCCCCGAGTGGATGCTTTTCATGGTCGAGGCGGTGTCTTCGGCCGTGATCGGTGTCCAGTTGGAGTTGGTGGGCTGGCTGGTGTTTCTGGGGGGCGGGGGGCTGTCTGTGGCGCCTGGTGGATGGTCGATGAAGTTGTCGTAGAGGTTTTTGATCTTGAGGTGGAAATAGGTTCCAAGCTTGTCGCAGAGGTCTTGGGATGGGGTGATGTCTGTGGCTTCGCTGCGTGGGTTGGTGAATTTTTGAATGACACTGAAAAGTTCCTTGGAGTTGGTGGAGTTGGCCAGGATTTTGTTGTGGATGAAGTTCCTCTTGGTGGCTCTGATCTGGTTGTGGTAGTCCATCATGGCGTCCTTGTAGGTGGTGTGGTTTTCGGTTGTCTTGGTGTTTCTCCAGTTCTTCTCCAGGCATCTGCAGGTGCGTCTGGCTTCTTGGAGAGCGGTTGTGAGCCAGGCGGCTTTGCTGGGGTGTTGTCTGTCGGGGTTGCGTAGCGGGGCGAGCTCGTCTGCGCAGTTGGAGATCCAGGTGTGGAGTTCTCTGGCTGCGTCGTTTGCGTCGTTTGCGTCGGGTGCCCAGGTGTTGTTGTCTCGGGTGAGGGTGGAGTTAAGCTGCTCGTCGGTAACCTTTGCTCCAGTTCCTTCGTGGTGGGCGTGGGGCTGGTTTGGGTGCCTTGGGTTTGTTGATGGCGAAGCGTACGCAGTGGTGGTCGGTCCATGGCGGCTGCGTTGTGTGGATGAATTGGATGCTGTTTCCTGCCGCGAAGATGGGGTCGAGGGTGTGTCCTGCTCTGTGGGTCGGTGTGTTTGACGAGTTGTTTAAGTCCGATGCTGGCGAGGTTGTCATGAAGGATAGTGGAGTTGGGGTCGCTGGGGTTGTCGAGGTGGAAGTTCAGGTCTCCAATGAGTATGTAGTTTGTTGAGGCGATGGCATGGGGTGCGATGAAGTCCGTGATGGTGGTGGCAAAGGGTGTTCGGGGGCCGGGGGGTCTGTAGACGAGGGTTCCTCGGAGTGTGGCTTTGGGGGTGATCTGGATCTGGAAGTGCAGGTGTTCGGCGGAGGGGAAGGTTTCGCTGGAGGTGGTGAGGCGGAGGGTGCTCTTGTGGGCGATGGCGAGGCCCCCTCCTGGGTGGTTGGGGCGGTCTTTCCTCTGGATCTTGTATCCGTCTGGGATGGCGGTGCTGATGTCGGGGGCGGAGGATGCATTGGTCCAGGTCTCTGTGAAGAAGGCGATGTCGGGCAAAAGAGAGTTGAGTAGCCTCAGACTCACTAAGCCACGGGAGGGAAAATCGTTCCAACTGGAGGAGTTCCGGGAGCGAGAGAGTAGGAGGCTGTGCAGCGTAGAGAGTTGCGTAATAAGTGGCAAAGCATTGGGCCACGGCAGCGGGGGCTCTCTGGGTCACTCCGTCTGAGCCGATCACCTCAGGAATGATACCATGGCCATTGGGTAAGTAGCCAGGCGATGAAGGAGTTTTCCGTTTTTGTCTCCCCACCCATATATTCGCGCCACGGAGGACCTCCACAGCAGTTTGGCCACCTACAAGGAGGTCTGCTTGATTTCGTCTCTCAGAAACGCTAGTCTCCTGTCCTGGGCCTCTGATCTCTCCTCCGGAGGCTGAGAATCAATTAGAGCAGCCTGGGCCTCCAGGAGTGTAAGGTGGGAGTCCTGCTTCGTACGTTTAAGTTTGAGTTGGCACTTGGCAAAGCCTCGGATGGTGGCCTTACCGGCTTCCCATAGGGTGCCAGGAAACATCCGTGATTAGTGGTAAAGTATTGGCGGAGCTCGTCCCCCACTTGGTCCCTGAAATCCTTGTCTTGAAGGAACCAGGCGTTCAGCCGCCAGATCGGGCGCGAGGATGCCGGGAGACTGCCCACCCGTATCGCCACTGGAGAGTGGTCCGATAGACCTCTGGGGAGGATGGTGACGTCTTGAATCGTTCTACAGTCCAGGGCCGGCAGGAAAACATAGTCTAGTCATGCGTGCGTGTGATGGGAAGCTTACGTGTGGGTGTAGAGTCGAGTTGTCGGATGCCAGAGCCTCCAGGCATCCCCGAGACCCAGGGTGGCAGCCCAGTTTGACAGGAGGGTAGATTGAGTGACTCTGGAGGTGGAAGGCGCTGTAGCAGTGTCAAAGTCAGGGTCCATGACTGCGTTGAAGTCTCCCCCAACGATGGTCAACCCCAAGGGCAGGGCAGCGACCAATGTAGCGAGACGTTGAAGCATGGAGGTCAGTAGGGAGGGGGGAGAGTATACAGCGAGTAAGTTCAGAGGCCGGTCCCCAAGGTTCCCCTCCAAGAGGAGAAAACAGCCCTTCGGGTCATGGGTTGTCTTGCTCACCACGAATGGAAGACCACGGCGCACCAGGACAGCCCCCCGCGATCCCCGATTAAAGCCGGAGTGCCAGACTCCGCCATAGCCATAACGTGCCAGGAAAGGGCAATGATTGCCCACCAGGTGGGTTTCTTGGAGCAACAGGATATCTATAGTGTGACGCTGAGCATAACGCAGGACCGCTGTGCGCTTGACCTTATCCAGCAAGCTGTTAACATTCCAAGACATTTTGTGGAGCGACGCTTTCTCAGCACGGTTGTCAGACATAGGGAAAACGGGCATGTGGCAGGACACCTAGCATGAGTGGCCAGTGAGGGCAGAGTAACGCAGGTGCGCGAAGTAGTGGGTGCAATTCTACAAGGTTGAGCCTTGCGCACTTGTCGTGTAGCTGGAAGTACATGCTGGTACAGTAAACAAACGAAACAACAAAAACAAACCGGGACAACAGTTCCCCCTCCCCAACCCAATTCCCTCCCCCCTACCTATACTTCGAGAACGGAAGCATCTGTTGCCCTAACAGTGAGAAACTAGAAGACCAAACTAAAATGCTTGGGAATGGGGAATCGTGGAGGACCCCTCCTCTCAGTAGGATGTTCGTGACAATGTCTATCGGGAGATAAAGTTAATAGTTAGCGGAAGTGCGGCGCCCAGTCGGTGGTTTAAGTGCATCTGGAAGGCGAAGATGAGTTCAAGCAGGACCTGTGAGGAGCGTCGGGCTGCGAGAAAGATCTGTGTCAGGTAGATCCAGCAGTGACGGGCGAGGTGAGACACCCCCGGGGTCTGAGTGGCCCGAGGAACCAGAGCGTTGCAGCGCAAGGAGACCTCCGGAGAGCGTGTCGGACGTCGGCTGATGAGCAGGGCCCAACGGTGAGTCCGAACGGGCTCATCTCTGGCCCCACCGCCTGCGGGAGCGGTTACGTTGAGGCCGAGGGGCCGGGATATTCCGACTGGCACCTCCAGCACCGGCTACGGGAGACGGATTGCGTGCACTGGGTTTTAAGGGGCATTCTTCTGTCACCCATGTCCAGGCTTCTTCAGGGGAATCGAAGAAAAGAGTTCTGTTTTGGAACACAAACCTTAGGCGGGCCGGGAAGAGGAGCCTGTATTGTATGTTAAGAGCGTGCAACTTCTGTTTGACGTCCCCAAATGAGCGGCGTTGGCCCTGTACCTCACGAGTATAGTCCGGGAAGATCATAATCGTGTGGTTTTCATACTTCAGATGTTGTTGCTTGCGGGCTTCGGTCAGCACAGAGTCTCTATCTTTGAAATTAAGGATCCGCAGTATTATCGGTCTGTGGGGCACACCTGGCGGCGGCCTGGGCGCGAGTGAACGGTGTGCTCACTCAATCACAAACCACGGGGAGAGGGAGCCCTCGGGCATCCAGGAGTGCAGCCAACGTTCCACGAATTCCGCCGCCCGGCCCTGCTCCACACCTTCCGGAAATCCCACCAAGCGAAGGTTGTTGCGACTGGACCTGTTTTCAGTGTCCTTGGCCCGCCGGTGCAGTTCTTGGGTGTGGGACCGGAGGCGGACAACCTGGTCTTTAAGTTGTTGGACCTCATCCTCCACGGTGGAGATACGGGATTCGGCTTCTTTAATACAGGCCGTGGCATTGCGAAGGTCCTGGCGGATGAGGGTCACATCAACCCGGACTTCAGCAATCTTTCCCTCCACTGAAGATTGTGAGGCATGGATAGCCTGGAGGATAGTACACAAGGCTGCAGAAGGAGGGGCTTCCTTGTCTGCGGTTCCCCCAACCGCCCCGGGGTCCGTGGTAGTAAATCGGTCCATCTTTGTCTGGGTGGCGGGGGTCTTCGGTGCCCTGTCCCTACCCATGACCTTCGTCCAGCAAGGCAGGAGGTCCAAGCGGGATTCTGGTGCACAGACGGGAGGAGGGAAAATTGAACGATGAGGATGAGGGGAGAGGGCCCCGCCACTCCGAACCCTGCCGTCTGATCGGCGGCTGAAATTTCTTTCCTTAGGCCCTTCTCGTGTCCCCAGAATGGGTGCAGACGTGCAGAATCACACAGACGGACCGGGCCAGCACCGAAGCCAGAACACAAGGTCGGCGAGGAAGAGGAGCAGGGTGCAGCTCACAAGGTGTGTAGGGAGCCGGGCAGCCAGGAGAGGAGGCGGAGAACGAGAGGATCCCTTACAGCCCGCCACCCGGTGTGATGGCCGATATTTCGGAGAGGCTCCGTCCGCCGGGCACCCAGTGACCCACAAATTGGAGGCAGTCTCTCCACACAACGCCGCCGCACGAGTCAACGGCCGAGGCGCCCCCAACACCAGCAGCGCACCGGGGAGTGTAGCGGGTCAGAGGGCCGCCCCGGTCAATGTCCACAGTGCAGGGCCCTACCGCCAGCCAAAGGAGTGGAGAGCTGGATCCTCAGGACGTAGCGTGGGGGGGGAACCTCCCTGCCACCCGAATGACGGCCGAACTCCCCCACCACCCAGGAGCAAACGGGCCCGCAAGCTCCTCACCTCGTCCGGCTGTAGTCGGCCCGTGCAATCGTCTTTCTCCAGGCCTCGCAGCCACTCCCGGTGTGGAATCACCTCCCGGAGGGGGGGGCCCGCGTCCAGTGTGAGGCCTTTGCAGCAGTAATCCGGTCTCCCGTGAAGCGGCGTGGGGAGGGGGGCGCGTGTGGTGGAATTACACGCCCCTGCTGCCGCCGTCCGATTGACAGCAGCGCTCGTTGTCCCACTAGGCTGCCAATCACAGGCCCAGATCGCAGGCCGGCAATTCTTGGGGGCTCCCACCAGGGCAGATCAGCACGGGAGGATCGGGGGGGAGAAACAGCACTCTTTGTCCCTCTCCGCCGTCTGGCGACGGCCGATCACTTTTCGATCGTGGGTCGCAGCGCGGGTCACAGCGCCGCCTCAACTCAGGATACGACCCAGGAGGCGCAGCGGGCAGGACCCCTCCAGGCTCTCCCAGCATCTCTCACCCAGCCGGGTATCCCTCGTTGCCAAGAGGGGAGAGGCGACACAAACACCAGCTGGAATGGCGCAGACAATTCTCCGGGCCTCCCTCTCTCCGGAGCACACTAGGGGGAAACCGGGAGCTCAGAGCCCCAGCTCAGGCTGGGAGATTGGCAGAGCGGAGCCGCCATCTTGGGACCGCCGCGAGGCCTGGGTCTTGGCCGGGGCCGCCTGTGGCACCTGGATGCCACCCACACCGCTTCAGGGCAGGCTCGGGGGCCGAGGACAGGCAGGCAGGCTGGATACAAGGTAGGAGCTCTCCGATGGCAGTGGATGCAGGAGCGGATGACGGAGGGGTCCGGAGCACTTCTGAAGTGCGACCGCCATCTTGACGCTCTTGGCCATGCCCCAAGGGTGAGGAAAGTTTACCTGCTTGCCATAGTGCTTAGGGATGAAATATGTAGTGTGCAAGCAGTTCAACAGAATGAGGCACAACTGCAAGGAAATAAGCAGTTCTGGGGAGGGGCATTTTGGCATCTCTCCAGTCGCATTTATTCAGGGGTTCCACCCAACCCTTCCATCATTCCTTAGGCATCAAAATAAGTCCGGGGCATTTATAATTAGAGATTTGTTAATTTGTGAGTTACCTTCCTTCCATGGTGGGCCAAGGGAGACATTAGCCTCTTACAAGCTGTATTCTTGAGGCTCTCTCAAAGCGGATTGTTGAGAGGTTAATGTGTGATGTAGAGGTAAGTATTATAAAATTGGGTTCTGTGGAGATCAGATTTGGCTTGGAGAGTCTGGAACAGCTTCATTTGCTTAACATATTTTAGGACTACACCGCTCTTTATGATCGTTAAGGCCTTTACATTCCCATGAATGTGTTCACATGGGTCATAGTGGCTGAACGAATGGCTGTGCACTGCTGACAGGCTCCAGAGCCAAGTGTTGTGCATGGAGCCCAGGCGCCCTCATGCAGGAGTCGTATCTTGTGAATTGGGTCAAACCAGGATAATACTTGTCCCATGGCAGCCAGAAGATGATCCAGTTTTCAATAACTTTTCCGGGGAGGATCAATTCACTCGGTTTGATAGGCAATCAATAGCAAGCTGTTTTTTCATGCCCTGTTCTCGGCATCTTCACTAACCCTGGGCATAATACTTTGCTACGCTCACGAAGCATGCAAAGTTTGTGCTACTACGCACTACGCAAATTGCACGTAGCAGAGTGAATAACTGTACTAATAAACGTAGCGTAGCAGGAGTATAATAAACTCCTTCAAATGCTTTGATAAAGCAATTTTTTATGCTAAAAAGCATATAACCAATTCACTAAAATGAATGTTGACAATAAAATATCAAGCAATGAGAGAGGTGATGATTTTGGAGTCCCCCTAACCTAGGGGAGGACCAAGCAGATGCCTTGAACACAAAAAGCATATCATGTGAACGATTCAATGGTGGTCCCTTCCTCCTAGGACCACCCCAAGCACAGTTATGGGCAAAAATACAATCCCAACCAAAGGCCCTGCAAAGCATTATGGGACGAGATTAGCAGTGGGCAGTGAATATTATAGTGTCCAATATCAAAATAATTCTACAAAGAGCTGCAGTTCAACTAGTCGTCACTGGGTGTCGTCCCTCAAGAGTGAAATGCAAAAGTATTGAAAACCTTTCATGAAGCTTTTGCATTTGACTCGTGAGGGACGACACCCAGTGACGACTAGTTGAACTGCAGCTCTTTGTAGAATTATTTTGATATTGGACACTATAATATTCACTGCCCACTGCTAATCTCGTCCCATAATGCTTTGCAGGGCCTTTGGTTGGGATTGTATTTTTGCCCATAACTGTGCTTGGGGTGGTCCTAAGAGGATGGGACCACCACCTAATCATTCAATAAGATGTGCTTTTTGTTTTCAAGACATCTGCTTGGTTCTCTCCCTAAGTTAGCGAGGATACCAAAATCATCACCTCTCTCACTGCTTTTTGTTTTCACTTTAGTGAAATGACTATATGCAATTTTAGCATATAAAGACAGAGATATTTATTTTATCTTAACTTGCACTGTACAAGTTTGCTTTTGGTAATTATTGTACAGTGCAGTGAGTCAAGCACACAGCTAGCACTACGCCCAGGCTTAATAATAATAACAAACTCCTTCAAATGCTTTGATAAAGCAATTTTTTATGCTAAAAAGCATATAACCAATTCACAAAAATGAATTTTGACATATCAAGCAATGAGAGAGGTGATGATTTTGGAGTCCCCCTAACCTAGGGGGAGGACCAAGCAGATGCCTTGAACACAAAAAGCATATCATGTGAACGATTCAATGGTGGTCCCTTCCTCCTAGGACCACCCCAAGCACAGTTATGGGCAAAAATACAATCCCAACCAAAGGCCCTGCAAAGCATTATGGGACGAGATTAGCAGTGGGCAGTGAATATTATAGTGTCCAATATCAAAATAATTCTACAAAGAGTTGCAGTTCAACTAGTCGTCACTGGGTGTCGTCCCTCACGAGTCAAATGCAAAAGCTTCATGAAAGGTTTTCAATACTTTTGCATTTCACTCTTGAGGGACGACACCCAGTGACGACTAGTTGAACTGCAGCTCTTTGTAGAATTATTTTGATATTGGACACTATAATATTCACTGCCCACTGCTAATCTCGTCCCATAATGCTTTGCAGGGCCTTGGTTGGGATTGTATTTTTGCCCATAACTGTGCTTGGGGTGGTCCTAGGAGGAATCGTTCAATAAGATGTGCTTTTTGTTTTCAAGACATCTGCTTGGTTGTTGGTTCTCTCCCTAAGTTAGTGAGGATACCAAAATCATCACCTCTCTCACTGCTTGTTAACTTTTTGTTTTCACTTTAGTGAAATGACTATATGCATTTTTAGCATATAAAGACAGAGATATTTATTTTATCTTAACTTGCACTGTACAAGTTTGCTTTTGGTAATTATTGTACAGTGCAGTCAATCACACAGCTACGCACTACGCAATTTGCATAGCTACGTGTAGTTGAAGCTGTACTTCACGTAGCTACGTGAAGTGCTACTACGCAAACTACGCCCGGGCTTAATCTTCACCTAGTTCCTAGTTCCTCCATCTTTGATGTTGCAGTGAGGTGGGAAACAGTGATTGTAGTTCGAAACTGCGTCTTCCAGTTTAAGTAATGCGCCCCTGTTTCACTATCCACTATGTTGCCTAAGTATTGCCGTAGTAGAGTGACATCAATGCCAACTTCTCGTACCCTAGTCTAAAGAGCTGTCCATGATGCTTGTATTTCTTGGAATATGGTGCAGTGCCTGATGTCTTAGGGGAGTGTTGGCTCGGGGGGCAGTGAGACAGTTGGCTTGTGCATCTGTAATGGAGGAGAGGTAAATTTATCTATTTTAATTTGCACTTGTGAATTTGCGGGACGCTCTCTCCTTATGGCTGTAGTACTGGAAGAAGGTGGCATGTCTTGGAGGCAACCTCGGTGGCTCCTTGGGTCTTGAGGGTCCACAGACAGTCTTCAAGTCGGGATTCGTCTTTAAGTGCTGAGGGCAGCAAGATATTATTGGGGCTATCCACAAAGGTAACTTACTATTGTGAGTAATTTACATGTGTAAAATACTTTTACACTTTTGAGTAACTCTACTACCTTTGGCTATTTACAAAATCTGGGTGTACAGTTACTTAGAGTGAAGACTTACATGTCTTTACTCCTAAAAAAGGACGTGGAGCCCCATTTAAGATACCACTGCCAAAAGGCTGCTATAGTGAGTCCAGCACCACATATGACCTACCACTGATACTACTACACCCTTCCATGGAAAATAATGGAGACAGGGACTTAAAAGAATACCTCAGACAAATTAATGTTAAATTTAATTGATATTTAAAATTTTAAATTATTGTTATATTAAATTATTTAAAATAGTTCAATGTTAAAAACATCTATACAAATTAAACATTTTTTGTTGCATTTTGTATCTCTTCTACATTTAAAATAAATATTTAACATTAATTTACAATAATATTTAACATAAAAATATGTTTACAAATGTATTATATAGTTTAATAATTTGTTTACTATTCCCTATATTTTACCATAGGGATAGATCCACCTCCGACTTTGGTGTTTCCCTATGGAAAACTACAGGGAAAAGAAAAAACCTTTTTTTAAGGTGAAAAAATAGTAAAATCTATTTATGTTAAATATTATTGTAAATTACATTTATATATGTATTTTAAAAGTAGAATAACATTTAAAAAATGCTACAGCACTATTATCCTAATTTTATATTATATCTTTAATATATATTAATCTAAATATTTTCAGGAGTTTAAATTAAAAAATAAATTCTCACATAAAGTAATAAAAATATTATGCATTAATACTTACTACAAGTGATATATAGAATTATTTCAAAGTAATAATGTTACATTAATTTATTCATTTAGAAAAGTGTTAAAATATTTTGTAATTAAATAATAAATAATTTTAACTTTTTTTACATTAGCTCATATTTATATTTTAACTATTTAAAAAAAAAAAAGAATTTAATTAACCATCATTTTCCATGGGGTTTTATTTTAAATCCCTTCTGCCATTATTTTCAACTGGAAAGAGTTGCAGTACCAGTGGAGGCCATGTGTGGTGCTGGACCTACTCCAGCTCTGAGATGGGGAAATGTAGTGCTGTTTTTGGTCCCTTTTTGGCTTTAGTAAATTTCGAACTGCAGATCGTGAATTGCAGTCAGCTTACTCTTTTGTGGGTGGGTGTCTGTTCCTCCTGAACCCCTCCTTAACATCCTCTAAACCCTTCCTTCTTTCTCCTCCCTTAACCTCTCACATTTAGGGCTATGCCCCTCTTTTCAGCCTCAAACCCTGGTTCCTCCAATATTTACTTCTAAGGGGCCGATTCCAATGTCGTTTGGAAACTCTTCCGACCAAATCGGTTTAGGAATCATTTCCGACCAACTTGTCGGACTCGCATTGACTTCAATGGGAGCCTGTGTTCCGAATGAGAATACAGGCTCCCATTGGAAAAAGGGGTGGTTGGGGAAAACCATGCACCATGTTACGGGCACCCCATGGTGCCTGCCACACATGCATGGTTGGTAAGAGGGGTCCCTTAGGTGCCCCCACGGGCCCCAACCGGAGGCCTACGGGTGAAGGGTGAAGGGGGGCCCCCCCAAGTCAGATTCCGACAACCGTTTCGTGTCAGGCAGACCAAATCGGAATGGCTGTCCGAATCAGTCATCGTAATCGCTCGTTCGGAAACCGTATCCATAGATCTGTAAGAATTGGCTCTGAACGACTCGGGCTGTCCTAATTGCATCCGAAACCGATTCGGACAGCCCAAACGGTTTCCTTGCATCGTAATCGGTCATCCGTACAGGTGTCCAATTCGGTCGGAAACATAGGTTTCCCAATCGGATTCGCCGAATCTGAATCCCGTTCGTAGTCTTTCCAGACAGCATCGTAATCGGCCCCTAAGTAGTAAACTAACTTGTTTGAGGACCTCCCAATAGAAAAGATGGGATGAGTGGAGAAGGAGATTTACACTTGTAGGGTTGTGAATAACAGTTTGTAGTATTTTAGAATGCTATTGTAGTAATACTAAATGTACTAAAAAATGCACTTTGTGACTATGCCCCTGAGTGTGTGGAGAACCACAGAGATAGACTCTGATTGGTTCGGTTTGCTTCTGCATTGATCCAGCAATTCATCCAAAAAGGAGGCTCACGATAGTGGCCTGGATGAGGGGGGATGCTTCACCTAGGGTCAGCAGTCCCCTGACAGTACTTCGGAGTCTCGATGAATGACCCCCCGACTCATCAGGGGGCAGGGGCGTTTATAGGTGTCAAGTAGTAGTATATGATTCACCAGGATTTTTCCAGCTTGTTAGAGCTCTAGGAGCATGTCACTCTAGGATGGCCCCTCAAGTTGCAGACCCAAACTCCAATTGTACCATGAGGGAAAGATGAGCTTTCAGCCTTGGGGCCCTGTCTCCTCTAGAGATACGGTCTGTGTCACGAGAGAGCCAACAAGGTACCACACTGGTCCATTTGCACCAACATCCTCAGAGCGTGCCGCAGGCTGCAGGTGTAGACAGGCAGGTGGCCCCTGAACGGTGGCCAATATCAAACTCTGTTGCCAGTATTATGAGGAAGGGATCTCGTACTGTCTACAGCAAGTGCATTTTTCCTCTGTTTGCTCCGCACGTTCCCAGCCAGTTTAAGGTTACTTTGGAAAACCATGAGAGAGTGACCTCCGCTCCTTTGGCTCATGTGCATGGGGCCCACCAGCTGGTCATATACATTTTCAGGCTCTTCGAGGGCCCTGCAGGGCCCTTTCCGCTTGGTGGGGCCCCACTGTTACAGTTGTTACAATCACAGCCCTCCACCTTTCTTTGGAGGCTCACAGGCCTGTTTGCTGGTCATGCCAAGCCTTCTCCACCACTTCCTCCTTGGCAGCCCTCACCATAGTGTTTGGTGTCTTCACTGCATCACCCACCACATCGCAGTGGGTTGAGTCTTGTATTTCATAGGGTGGGGTGGGGTGGGCTGACCCCAGCATTGCAAGTCTTCAGCCCCAGGCCCTGCTTTCCAATTTTGTGTTGCAGCCCAGTTCTCAGTTGTAGGAGTTGGCTACTCTTGGTTAGCCTCTGTGAACTGAGGACTGCATACCAAAATGTCTTCAGGGTGTCATCCCGGCTATTCAGGCCCATATCATCTGGCTCCCCAGGTGGGTTCTCCCTAAGCTGTGAGGTAGCCTCTTACGTGGGGTCCACTGTGGCCCACCGTCAGCATTTTCATCCTCATGTAGAGGGACCAACAGTGTGGACCTCTGTCTGTTACGGGTGCGGACCTGTTGGTGACTCTTGTTCACCCGGGAAGTCTATTCAATTTGGCAGCACCAGGATGTGGGTAGATGGGCAAGGGAGGGTGCTGGAGCCCACTAAAGAGCTGCCACCATCTTGGACACCCAGGTCAAGTCCCCTGAACATATGCAGTTTCAACATGCGTAAAACTACAGCCACATGTTATTTGTCATTGCAGCCTTGAAAATTGCATAAAAAAGACACAGGAAGGTGTGGGGATAGTGTGAGAAGGGGCCCCAAGCAGTGAATTTCTGCCTCATCTAACATCAACACTGTTTTGATATAGTGGTGTTGCACCTATTAGAACCAGATATGAAGGGTCCATAAGGTGCCTCCTGGCCGCCACCTAGGACTTACCTGCGTCTGGCCATAAGGCAGGCAAGGCCCTTTTGGACCATGCTCCAGTGTGTATGAGACTCCCTACTGTGCTCTCTGGCTGCTCTCCATTGTCAGTCTCTCTCTCTCTCTCTCTCTCTCTCTCTCTTTCTCTCTCCCCCTCTATCCTCTGTCACTCTTGTTCCACTCTTTCTTCTGGTATTTTTCATTGTTTTTGTTTTTATCTCTGGGTGCCTTGTTTTCAGTCTCTGCCTTCACCCTTTTTCTGGGATTGTCAATTTGCTTTGTTTATTGCTACTGTTTTTTTACCATCGCACTGCTTTGCTACTTCCATCACTTGTTTTTTTCAATCTCTAAATGTGCCCTTTTTTGCTCCTCATCACTCTTCTCTCTGCCCACTTATGCTTCTCACTCTCATTTCTTTCGCTTTTACACAAACTCTTTCCTTAAGATTTTATTGCTTGCCTCACAGTTGTTACAAATCTCTTTTGTGTCCATTTCACTCTTTGCCCCTTTTTCTGTGCTTTTTTCCCCTCCTTCTACCCTCTTTTGGCCTCCCTGCATGCTTCTAGCTTTTCCTGAATTCTGCCTGCCACAATCTCCCACCGTCCATGCCCCTCCCAGCACCACCCACAGCCCCAACTCTCCTAACCCCACCCCACCCCACCTACTTAATGCGGCACAGTGTGAATCAGCCACTAGGCAGGTGCCTTCTGGCCCCTATCTAGGACCTACCTGCACCTGGTTCCACCCACCACCACCTGCTCTCCTCCCTTCTCCCTGACCTACTTAATGGTGGATGCAGGGTGGACATGCATAGCGGGAGGACCGCTGGCACACCAAAGGTACTCCAAAGGCAAGCCCATATGTGCCCATCATTGCCCTGCCCTTGCCCAGTGCCAGGAACCTTGGTCCTTCCCACACCACTGCCCCATCAAGACCCTCAAGTCACTCAACACCTAATGCTGAACACCATGTCTCTGCTGCACCACACCACATCACACAAGACCAAAGGGCATTTTCCAGCAGCACCTACAAGTTCTCCTGTTCCCTCCCGTACCACCTCCCTTCATGCCTGCATCAAACTTACCCAACACCTACTCAATCACACAACTACTCACACCAGACACCTATCACACCGTACTCACCACCACCCTACTCGATGACCTTGAGAACCTCGGTCTCACCTGGCATGTGAAAGGACCCACCAATGCTTTCAGACACTTATTGGACCCTATATTTACCACCTTCAGTGCCATTACAATGCACGAGCTGACACCGATCACCTAGACCGACCAAGCCCTCATCACATTCACTGATCCCATCCTGCATTACTACAGAACCAGCACCGCAGAACCTAGCCGCCAAGACTGGAACGAGGTCTCAGAAGAAGACCGGACTATCGAACTTCTGGAACACCCGCTCATACACAGCAGCAGCCTCCCCGACTTACCTTTAATTTTAGCAAATGGATTAGTGACTGTGCTGGCACCATGGCACCCTTGAATTCCAACAAAACCACAAGATCCAGACCACAAGCCAGCTAATACATGAGGGAGCTCAGGATGAACAAACACCACTGCAAAAAACTGGAGCGCATATGAAAGATGAGCCAGGGCAACAGTGGCATGAACACCTTCAAATCTGTCCTCAGACGCAGCGACCAGCAGAGGCGAGCCACCAAGCGCTCTACGCTCCCAGAATGCATTGATGCCAACACCAACAGCAGCAAAGAGATTTCATCTCCCCAGCTACCCTCTCCCCCAGCATCACCCCCTCACAGGACCTCTTCATGAAACTGTCCTGGTTCTTCTGTAAAAAAATAACCAGCATATATGACAATTTCATCCCCAACTGGACTCCGTCAACCGTGCAACACGCCTACCCATCTTGAACACAGAAACCACACTAATGGCCTGGCCCACATTAGCTCTTCAAATAGGTTCGAGCAGCCTACTGCTAGGCCGGACCAGGTTTGCTACTGCTTAAGTACCAGGATACCTTCCTGGGTGATACAGCACTCTACAAATACCATAACATAACAGAGAACTGGTGAGGTAAATTGGATGTTTATCTGCAAGGAAGGGCACCAAATGCATAAAAACACCTTTGTGCCCCCAACTTGTGGCAGCAGGTTGCACTGAGCTCATGGCAATTGGAGGCAGTTTACTCAAGTAAATCTGAGTGGGGCAAGCACAGAGCAAGCTTTACGCACAGCAGTACTCATCCAGGTTGCCAATCAAGTGCGAATCAAGTGACAGCCCATTAATGCACTCATTGATACTAGCACCTCAGTTAATGTGAAGGCATGGGGCAATTCATTGACAGAAAAGCCACCTCTAAGTGACACCAAAAGCAGAATTTTCACCATTGGGAGTAACAGCCCCCTTCCCATAGCAGGGACTTTTGCCAGCACAGTCAGCCACGGGAGTCATCAAACACACGCTAAATTCTATGTCACCATGAAAGTCAGCGACACGCAAATCAGTTGCATATTGGCGGATGTTCTAGGACCAGTGGCAATTGCTGCATAAGTGCACAATCACCAATTGGAGCGCATCCTCCATGAGGTCAAACTTGTTCACTGGGTTGGGGTGCCTGACACACTACATGGTTACCCTGCATAATGAGGAGTCCATCAAGCCAGTGCATTGCGGCATCGCCGGAGACCATTCCACCTCTACCCCCACATGGAGGACGAGTTCACAAGCCTCAAACAGCTGGTAGTGATAGAGAAAGTCACAGGCCCTACTCCTTGGGTCTCCCCAATGGTGATTACACCCAAGCCCAAACAGCAATGAGCAGTGAGAATCTGCATTGACATGAGACTTCCCAATCAGGCAGCTAGACAGTAATGCCCTATCACGCCCACAATGGACGACATCACAGCTGATCTTACTGGAGCCAAGGTGTTTTTGAAGATTTACCTTGACTCTGGTTACCATCAACTGACTCTTGACCCCAAAAGCAGTTATATCACTGTTTCTCTACTCACCTCGGCCTGCGCCGCTACACCAGGCTGAATTTCGGCATATCCTCAGCTGCGGAGGTTTTTCAAAATGCCATATGAGAGACTCTATCTGGCCTCCAAGGGGTTATCAATATTAGCTATGATATGCTCATCTATCCCAAATCCAAAGATGAGCACTATGCACACTGCTGTACAAAGAATATCTGACAGCAGCCTGATGCTAAACCGTGCCGTGTTCCTTCTTCAAACAAAAAGTTTAGTTCTTCGGCTTCATATTCTCATCCGGTGGAATCAATGTAGACCCGAAATAGTCTAATGACATCAAGAATGCCCCGCCCCGATGTCGGTCTCTGAAGTTTGAAGCTTTCTGGGCATGACAAACTACTGTGGCTGATTTATTACTAATCTTGCCACAATCACAGACCCTTTGAGCGCACTCATGAAAGTCCAGATGAAGTGGGAGTGGAACACAACCCAACAAACAGCGTTCCAAAAGATCAAGGATGCCTTGCTTGCATGATGTTACAATGTCTTATTTTGACCTCACCCTTGAAACCGAACTAATTGTCAATGTCAGCCCAGTGGGGCTTGTATCGGTTCTTGTGCAGCGACAACAGTCGGACCAGTGGGCACCAATAGCCTTCGCAAGCCACGCCCTCTCCGATGTCGAGACAGACTATGCCCAAATTGAACCTGAGGCGTCAAATGGGACGGCGTTCATTTTCATCTATATTTAATAATTTAATAGAACGCAGGTTCTGAGTCAGCACGAATCACAAGTCACTAGTAAACATCTTCCAGGGCACCTCCAACCATCCGCTGCCTCGCATCAAGAAATGGTCCATCCAGCTTGAACAATATCAGTTCATCATCCAGTATCAGCCCGGTAAGGACAACCCAGCAGTCTCTCTTTTCCAGACACCCGAGACGACAAGCAGACGGGGCTGTTTATCTGGGCAATATCCCAGGCTGCATGCCCCAAAGCTCTTTTGCTTGATGATCTAGCATGTGCATTATGACAAGGCCCAGGTTTAGAATGAACCAGCAAAGCCATCAGGTCCAACCAGTGAGTCATATTTCCTCGTAAAGTTCAAGAAACTTGATCATGATTTAAGAAGTGCCCTAGAGCATCCCCAGCAAGACCACGGAGCCCCCTGTGATGACACCGAACTGGTCACTCCGGCCCATGGAGAAGAGGACTCTGAACATAACAGAAGACACCCATCTTGCATTAAGAGGTCAACAGGACTTAATTACAATGCGTGGCCACAGTGAGGACCCATGCAACAGTGTCCTCACCAAGCTCCGACAACCGGTGGGCCCTTTAGCACCCATTACTCACCCCAAATGCTGCCTGAGGACACCCCTTAACATGCCTGCGATGCAGTCCTGTGTCATTGGATGCAGGAGGAAGAGAGCCTGCTGACCTGATGGGTGCAGGAGCTCATCAGGGAGCATGCGACACAGTGCATTCAAGATGGCCACCACGCCTCGGAGGACTGCCATCCCAGGCTCTGACTGACATGGCGGTCCCTGTCCACACCCTGGACCCAGGGCTGGACCTCCTGTCGTATGAGGAGCATCTTTCTCCTGCGCATGGAGTGCGTGTCCTGGGGCAGTCTGGTGGCGGTAGAGGATCTACTGGCCGACGCTGTGACTTCGAAGTGAGGAGGCAGTGGGCACAAGGAGAACTGTGGTGGATGGTTTTCTGGGGCTTTCTTCCTGGCTCCCCCCAGCTTGCAGCAATTGCCAGTTCTCCGCTGGCTGAGGGGGTGAGGTGCTCAGCCAGGCTGCCTCGCTGGGAGACTCTCTGGCTCCTGGAAAGCAATTGGAGCACCCCTCCAGGCTTAGAGGGGGGCTAGGAGCGTTATCAGCCCAGACCAGACCAGAGAGTGAGGCCTTAACTGACTGGGGGCTGCCCCAGGGGACCTCTGGATTGCCCAATGGGTCCCCCGGGGTCCCCTCTCCACGCAGAGATCTTACACTGACAGTCTTTGCCTCCTCTCCACACCAGGGTGTGTCTTCATGTCCTGAGCCATGGGTGGCCTCTGCTGTGGGGTTGGGGGGCGGATCGAGCCGTGGGACACCTCCCCACAAACAAGATCCCAGCTGCGACAGACGTTGGCATCCAGATGATCGTGACGAAGGCAAGTCTTACGTCCCGTATCACCGGGACCGACACAATTCATAATCACGATCCACTGTAATACCTATTGTCATGTTATTTTTCTTTTTTTATCAAAATGTAAAAGAGAGTCTTGTCTTGCCTCACCCGCTCGTTCTTTCTTCTCCTTCTCCCCGCTTGTGATTGTGGCCATGTTTACTTGTGGGCAGTGATCTCCTTGGTCTTGCTGGCGCATCACTGGCTCTCAGATTCATGGTGCACTACCATGTGATCAGTGATTCAAAGGAGGATATTGGCTGAGACTATTTAGAGGCCGCCTTCTCTGACCTTTGTTTCTGGTGCCAGATCTTGGAAGGATTCCTGCCGCCAGCGGTCTCACTGGTTTCTTCAACTCCTGTTTCTTTGTCTCGTCTGGATGGTTCATCTTTTCCTGATGTCCCTGCTACAAGCTCTGGTTGTGTAGAGCCCTCCATTGAATCCTGCACTCCTGCCTGCAGTTGCTTTGGTTTCGGTATCTCCTTCACTACGGGGATAACATCCCTCTTTTCATCTAAACACCAAGGCAGTAAGATTGTACCGATTTGTCCATTTTTTCTCCATTCCACAAAAAACTTCTGAAGAGTGATTGAAAGTATATTTTTCCCTTTCCTGTTTTTGGGTGAGTGCACTGCCTCCCCTATACTCCTTGTGCTGAAGGAATTTGTTATGTCCAGCATCATTATCCTTTCCCTGTTATGCAAGTTGTTTTGTTTTTCGACATTCCTCCTTTGATTCTAAGAACAACCTTCTTCCTGAGAAAATTATCTATATGATTATATTTGTGTATATATGAGGAACATATCAGATGATTGATTCAATTGGATGTTTTATTTTGGATTCATATGACTCTTGCTTACTGATGCATTGACCGCCTTCACAGAGAGAATACTGCAAGAGCTTTGGCGAGGAAGGGACAGATAACAGTTGTATGGGCTAGAATTATTTTTCTGAATGAATGTACGTGTTCTGGTTTTGTCTTTTTTTTATCATAATTTCTTTTCATCTTTCTTTTCAAGACCTTCAATGCTGATTATAGTCCTCCTTGACGCTATAGAGATCTTTAACTGAGATATCATCTATCCACGACACCTTCCTTGAATGAGCTGCGTCTTGGCATCCAGAATCCTTCCCTTGTTTACCTCCTTTCCCCCAGTGTTTTTCCGCTCACAGATGTTATACAGCCAGCTTGGAGGATAAAATACTCGGGGAGAGGTTGGGCATTCTCCATTTCCCCAGTACCTGGTTTTCAGGTGAGTGGGATCAGAACAGCAAGGGGTATGAACCCCAGAGGCAGTCCATGGTAGACCTCCTGCATCCCAAGGGACCATAGAGCATACAGACAACAATGGGGGGGGGGGGGCTGCAATGATGAGGCTGATCCCCCAGGCGCCCACAGAATGCAAGACAGACCTTGATTCCCCAGTGAAGCAAGGGGATATAAAGACCCTGCTAGTCAAATTCAAAACCGAACTGTCCTAGCAGAGGCAGGACATTGTGAAGTCTATTGCAGACAAGCTGTCCAAAGCCTCAATACAAGGATGATCCATCTGGAGGTAGTGATAGCTGATGGGGCCCACGAGCAGGAAAGCTATGCGTAAGGGTCGATGACCTTGAGAAGAGATTCCAATGGTTCACGGAAAGAGAAAATCGCTTCTGCTGGAATAATATTCATATTAGAAGGATTGCAGAGTCTGTGTCCGATAAAGATCTTCCCCAATATGTTCAGGAGCTCTTCTGACATTTTCTGAAAGGGCATCAACCTTGACCGCACACACAGGATGCTCAGTCCCTACCAAAATGATCAACCTGTTCCTACTCTAATCCAATTTTTTAAGCAGCAAGAAGAAATAATGCTGGTGACCAGAAGGACAGACACTATTGTGTTCAGAGGATCAACCCTGTTTCTCTTTCAGGTCATTTCTGCCTTGACACTGGCCAAAAGAAGGTCTCTTAAAATAGCTACAGAGTATCTGCATGATCACAAGATCCTCTATCGATGGGGCTTCCCGAACCATCTCCTGTTTCGTTACAGGGATAAGCAAGCTTCAGTGTCCACCTGCTGGGAGGAGGTCTCTCTGCTTGGTCTAACTGGGGATTGTGAGGAAGACAGTGCACAGCTAAGCATTCATCGCTCTAAATGGCGGTAACAACAGTGTAAGACGTCCAACCGATGTAGGATGTACAGGATGTTGTGGGGTCGATGGGCATCCGGGGGGGGGGGTTTGACCCTTGCCCTCTTAAACAAGAAATTGAGGAGGGCTAAATTACAGAGCTTTTCCCTAATGGACCGAGGTCCCAAACCTGGGTATGCCCTCTTCACTGGTATGCGTTGGTGCTGTTGCATGTGTGGACTGGCAGTCCTATCTAGCATTGGGTGTTCCTCAATTTTGTTACTTGATGTTTCTAATTTCTCTACTTAGGAGTGGGTTGCTGGGTGGGTGGGGTTCAAACTGCTCACTAGAACGCTAGGGAGCTTGCCCCAGAATAGACTCTTGATATCATCTCTTGCTCACCGTAGCAGACTTTCCCCCCCATGCCTATGGCAGTGATTAAGGACTGCATGTGATAGAGGTCTGGTGGGGTAACTCACAAATGAGAGTCCCTCTGCGTTATGATTTTGATGTTTCACTTTTGTATTTTTTTTGTTTTATATTGTTGCTCGCTTCAGGTCAAAACTATGGCTGTATCACAACAGAAGACTGGAACCCCCCCCCATCTGGGGCATCTCTAGTCAATCGGAGATTTTTCATGCACTCATGCCACATGACACAGAAGCTAAGTTGACCCTATTAACCCTAAATGTTCACAATCTTAATTCCCTGGTCAAGAGGAAGTCCCTTCTGCACTGGCTCCACATTAAGCATGCTGAAATCTTCCTTCTACAGGAGACTCATCTTTTGGCAAAAAATGGCCCATGTTGCTGCTTGAAATTCTTCCCACACCAATTCCATTATACCGCCAAGACTGAAACAAAGGGAGTAGCAATCTTAATCAGTGGTTCCACACCCTTTTAATTTCAATCTGTGCAAAAGGATTGGGAGGGCCTGGTGGTTCTGTTCACTGTAACTATGGGTAAGAAGAGTATTTCAATAGCCTCTATTTATGGCCCAAACAACAATAAATCCCAGTTCTACACCTGGCTATTCCTCTTTATAGCCCACCACTCATGATAACCTGAAAGTTGGGAGTACTTTAATGTGGCCATGGACCCCACAATTCATAGATCACACCAGCCGTGGCACTCATTGAACCCTCCTCCTTCTTTGCTTATGGGGCTAGACGACTTACAACTAACAGACATTTGGCGCACACATCACAGGGGGAGAGGGACTACACGTATTAATCCAGTGTCCAAAAATCTCATTCATGAGTAGATTACATATTTGTCTCTCATCCAATCTGGCCTTTAATTGAGGCCATGGAGATAGCCACCAGAATACTTTCAGACCATGCGGGTGTGACAATGGCGATCGAGATTACCTTACCAGAACCGCCCCCTAGCAGACTCAGGAAGATGAATGAGATTGCATTCTGGGACCTGGCCCTTAGAGACACTCTCTGAGAAATGGCTTTGCATTATTTTAACGAGAACGATGCGGGTGGAATGTCATGAGCGACGGTATGGGATGCTGCTAAGGCAGTGATCATGGGGGAACTCATCAAACCGTACCTCGACCTTCCTTTGGCTGGCTGGGAATAGGGGTTTAGACCTTGAACCAGAGATTTTCAACTTGGAACTACAGTTCAAAGCTTCAGCTTAACACAAAACACAGGGAGGCTTACTCCGTGCCAGGGAGAACAAGAGATGGTACTGACTAAAGATGCAGCCCATATACATCTTGAAATTAAGCAGCTCTTTCACGAGAGGGGAGACAAGGCCTAATGCCTGCTCGCCTACAAGATCAGACAGCACAGAGCTAGGAATTATATTCACTCTATTACAGATGAGGAAGGACACACATTTACCTCAGACCAGGAGGTTATAGAGACTTTTGTGCAGTACGTTACAGCTCTCTATTGGGTAGACCATTGGAAACTGGAGCTATAGGATGTCTACTTAGCAGCTGTCCACTTCCCAGATATTGACACGGACACTAGAGTTGACCTGGACTGACAGATAACGGTGGAAGAGGTCCAACAGGCTATCAAGGAACTTCCCAATAGTAAAGTCCCGGGTCCCGATAGGTTCCCCAATTCATTTTGCAATAATTTTAGCCCTTATCTGACGATGGTCTAGAACTCTTTTTTAGACACTACACGTGTCATGGAATCCCTCCTAATTCTGACATTGAAGCTGGGCAAAGACCCCCTACCACCCTCTAGCTCTGTTGAATAGCGATGTGAAGATTTTTACTAAAATCCTTACAGTTCATTTGAATGAGGTTTGGCCAACTCTGATATCCCCTTACCAGTCTGGCTTCATTAGATATAGGCATACAGGCAATAATATCTGCCTGGCACGTAGCGTAGTAGACAAAGCCATGGTGGCTACCATGCAGCTTCTCCTGCTATCTCTGCATGTGGAGAAAGATTTTGACAGGATAGACTGGACGTTCCTCAATAAAACTGTTGACTGGATGACCCTGGGTCCCCATATGAAGACTTTCATCCCAACTGTCTATAAGGCTCCAATGGCCAAGGTTTGGATCCGCTCCCGTATCTCTGACCCCATACTGCGAGCCCGGGTCACACGTCAGGGCTGTCCCCTCTCCCCCTCGATATTTGCTCAGAAGATGGAACCATTGTTCCAAAATGAGATGGCCAGTCCGAATATTAAAGTCTTATAGATGGCTGGGGTTCAAGATAAAATGGCCCTGTTCACAGATTATGTTTTCTCACTAATCCCTCAGTCTCTGTCCTGGCGCTGATGTTGAAGCTGGACTGTTTCAGGGAGGTAGCGGGATTCAAGATAATCCCCAAAAAATGAGAGGTAATGGTTGTGAGAGTTAAAGTGGAAGGCAGCGGCCATGTTGCAGTCAACTACAGCTTTTGTCTAGCCTCTGCAGAAGTGAACTATCTTGAAGTGGTTTTCCCCTCGCTCAACACAGAAGTATTTGCTTGACAACTCTTTTGACAACTCTTTTCAAAGACCTATACAGACGGGGTTGCCTCGAGATCACATGGGTGTTTAGGATTAATTGTCTCAAAATTAACTTCCTGTCGAGACTGCTCTACCTGTTCCGCTCTTTACCAATGCAGATCCCTCCAGACACATTGACGTCCGTAACACGAAGCCTGTGGATATTGATATGGAATGATAAACCCCAGTGGATTGCCAGATTCCTCCTGGTCAGGAGCCCGGGGGGAGGGCGTGCCTTACATTGAATGCTTTTAGCGGCCCATTTAACCTCAGCCATAGCATGGTTTTTCCCTGATGTGAGCAAACAGGAGTCCAGCAGGATGCCACTTGACCAGCTGTTATGGCTGTGTCCTAGATCGTGGCACACTGGGGCCCGCTTTGTTGGATTACTGAGATAACCCTACGTCATTGGAATGTTGCAGTCTGGACATGGGGGTGACAACAAACTCTTCCCCTCTCACCCCAGTGATTGGGAACCCAGATTTCCCACCTGTCTTGATGGACGGATGATATCCGGGTGTAGTGATTCTCTGACTGGGACTGCTATACGATAATGGTGTCTAGGGATCAATGTGCCAATGACATTTTGCTTCATCCAAGAGACTTGTGCAAGGTGACACAGCTTCTACATTGGGCTAATAGACCAGATGTTGGGGCATCTGGATGAGGGAAACCACAAAGCCTGAAGATGTGTTCTCTGACAGGGACACGACTAAGATGCTATCAAGACTCTGAAAGAAACTCAACCAGCCCACCCCTCTCTCAGAGGCTGTGTACAACAAAAACTGGTCTGAAGACCTAGGGCTCAACCTGACTGAGTCGGATCGTACCCTAATTTGGAGGGGAGCAGCAAAATCTTCTATATGTTTACAATATAGTGTAAATGCCTTTAAGGTCATGCTTAGGTGGTACATGACCCCGGTTCGCCTCAAGGCTATTACCACCAGCACAGACGATTGTTCGAGGTAATATAGGGGGAATGGCACTTACATGCACATGTGGTGGGATTGCCCCGGGATTCTTCCATTCTGGTCACAGGTACTAGAGGCTATAAAGGACATAACTAATGCCACAGTAGCAAAGACAACCCAGGCAGTTCTCTTGGGTTCAATGGGTTGGTGTCGCCTGTCTTCCCCCTCTAGCAGACTACTGAGTCATTTACTCTTGGTGGCCTGACTAATGGTTGTGCAACAATGGAGGGGCCCATCCCCCCCAACCATTGAACTTTGGTGGGATAAGGTGTAAACAATCCACACAATGGAGAAACTTACTGTCACACTTAGGGAAACACATGTATGTTGAGAGGGACACATATGCACCTCATACTCCAAATATGATGCACACATCGGACATATTCGACTAACCCCTTTTGGGCAGCTCCTGTCTCCGGGAGGCTAGAGATGATCCTATCCCAGGGGTAGCACAGACGAAGACTGTGTAGACCCAGAGTGAAATTGGACAATGTGTCTATTACATCCCAGAAGATATGGAGCCTAGAATTCATATGTGAAAATGATCTATATATCTATATTGTATTATGCAGATGCACCTGCAACCAAATATATTTGTTCGAGATGTTTAAAGAAAAAAGACCAAATTGCTCCATAAGGACCTCACACACAAAATGGCAATCAAAAGGATGCTCACCAACCAAAATGCAACACAATCACATTCTGTGACCCGATTTCTAAAGAGCTTGCCCCTAGAGAACCTGAAGGAATCCCTTAGGAGGAAGACAACTCAAGACCATCCAATAAAAACATGACAATCACAACTAAAGACAATTTCCATCAGACTCTTGCCCAGCACAAATATTCAAAAACATGTTATTCAACTTTGTGTCAGCTGCCGCCTCAAGAAACAGCCTCAAAATCTCCCTAAGGACAGGATCCTTTCCCTTGTAAAACGAGACCTCATCAGAACGCTCATCGAAGAACAAAACCACAATCCATCAGTCCCTGAGAACAACATATCAATCTTCAATAGCCCATCCTTGGAAAACCAATTGAAAGAGCTATGTTCTCACAGATGCCTGACTCCACAGAAGGGAACAACCTACCTTCTGACCACTGAACAGGGTTCTGCACAGACAGTGGCACTATATCTAGGTGACTGCTCCATGCTCCCTGGATGTCTTCCCAAATACTCCTTTAATGGCCATGAGCTGTTTTAAAGGAAATGTTTCCAGCTTGGGAATGTGAATGCATGGAGGGTGTTCTGCTGCCTCTTGCAGGCCATTATCCCTGTGTTTGTAGCCAATTGAAGGGGATTGCAATTAGCAACCTGTCTGATTTATAATCATTAGGCAGTTTGTTCTGCAACCACATGCCTATACACATGTCATATCCCAAAATTACAAGGAGGCTGCATAAAGTTCATACACAATTTGCTAGTACATCTCATCTGAAATTCTCTGCTGGTGAAGTTGATAAGAACAGGATGCAAAAGTCAATATTATGACATATAAAAATAGTAATGCCCATGTTTGCCTGATATTTGATTAGAAATAAAAGTGACTCTCCCACCTGCCACGGCTGGAAGTCTTTCCTTTTCTTTACGCCCCTTGAGGAGAGGTCAGACTGGGTTTGGGATGAGATCATGTTGTGTAAAGCATGAGCCACTGCGTAGACTGCTGTGTGGACACTGTATGTGTAGTAGAAGTTGTTAACATCATATATGGTTGAAGGAAGCTGGTCCACTGTCTGACCCTCTCTGCAATAAGGGTAATCGGATCCATAGGGGAATATACTTTGCGCATTTGAAAGATGACAGAGTACTCTAAACCAGGACAGATCAGGATGTGTATCATTATATGAGGTATTGTAAATCTTTGCAGTGGACAGGAAATCTTTGAGTCCTGGAACTTCTCCCTTTGGAATAGAAAATGCCAGGGTGCCATTGAAAATACCTGGGTCTGGAAAATAAACAGCTTCTTTAAAAAATGCAGAAGTGGCTGTGCTTATCCAAACTAGGGTACGCCATGTATACATTTCGAAAAAAATAAAAATCTGAATATAAGCTGAGCCAGGTGATCTTTTGAGCAGTGCACTATCACCACATTGGCAGAGGATTCATGGATCACGTGAACCAGTTTCATAACATATCCAACTTTTTTCTGGAGGGAATCCTTATTGATTCTTTCTAAAAAGGCCACACAGCCCCCGAGCATGCTGATCTCTCTCTCCAGCTGCTCTCCAGCTCTTCTGCCGCTGCCATCATCTGTCGTCAGGATCCCCAGCCAGGTCCAGCCAAAGTGCTTGAGCAGAAGGGCGATGCCGCGGGGCTCATAGATCTCATTTGGGACAGTCCGGTAAAAGGAAGGGTAAAGAAGCCTGTCACTGAAGAGTGGATCCATGGCACCATAGCTGATCTGAGAAGGAAACATATGTAAACCATTACACACACTTTACAACACTGCACTAAGCAGGCAAGCCAAGGTGCTCCAATAGACACTTCCAGCCACTCCTCAAGCTCAGTCTTCCTCCATATGAAGTGTTACTCAAGAGAATGATCATGCTGCTGGTGTTATCTAACATCAACATGGAGCTGCTGGGGCACCGGATGTGATATCATCAATAAGTAGAAATCACAAGACTCCCTGTCACATGCTCCTCTTCCCCATCTGTTTATCCAGGTTTGGCATTTATCTTTACTATCTCTTTCCTACTATTTCTTTACAAATCTTTGCATTGCATCCCACTGTGTGCTCAGGTAATTGTGTGATTTGATGACAAACACTGAACATCTCTTCTCTAAGCCTGTAGCAGAGGCATCCACAACCATGCATTATGCAGTATTATTTTGCCTTAGGTCATTAAAACAATTACCAATGATATATTTAATAACCCAGCCAAATGATGGGAATTTCATGAAAGGGTTGAAGGTCATTACATTGCAGATAACTTCATCAGTAGTCATTACAACATAGACACTGCACCAGAGTTCACTACACAGCTTTTCAGCTAAATGGATATATATATATTTCAAATATTTTATGTATTAATATGTATGTCTATATTTGTTTGAAGTTAAGAATCTTTTATGTATTTATATGTATGTCTATATTTGTTTGAAGTTAAGAATGTTTTATGTACTTAGATTTATGTCTATGTTTGTTTGAGGTTAAGACAATGTCTGATTACATAATTCTTTTTCTAATATGTTTCCTAGAACTTTACATTATGTTACTTATATTTTACTTCGAAATGTGTTTTATTCAGTGTATTAAGCGCTATATATTTTTTCACTGTAAAGTATGTTTTAATATCTATCTATCTATCTATCTATCTATCTATCTATCTATCTATCTATCTATCTATCTAAAGTTAACATACATCATTCTTTTTTTGCCACATTTATTTATTTAACAATGTAACCAGAATGACAACCATCACAGCGCATGTGGTAGAATTAGGTACGGTAAACAAGTTTAGTGTTGATTAATTAAAATCTTACAATATAAAAACCCTAAAAGACACCATCTTATTAGACAATGATACAGCCGAAATTCTAAAATCACTGTAATTTTTTTTAAAAATTTGATTAAATATATACAATTATTGAAACACCTAGCAAAGTAATTGTCCTGTATATACATATATCTAAGCAATCACTGGATGTTCACATTTTCAGAATCACCACTAACAGTTAATGACATAAACCAGTAACTGTACATGATTATTCCTCAAACTCCAGCTCATAATTCTCTGTTGTTTGAAAGATCAGTCACTAGCTAGAGTTCAGACTGTGATAACATCACCTGGGTCCAGTGTTTTCCCCACAGCCCTCAGGAATTTTATAAATATGCAGTTCAATGATGTGTCTGGTGTTTTAAAGCATGCTATCACAGCTTGTCTGCATGAACAAATTCCCCGCTGGTTAAACGATATCCTTAATAGCCTCCATCTTCCAATAAGGTGGGTCAAAGGCAGGTTAAATGAATAATGTTCTCCCCTCCAGCTTTACACTGTCTATAACATATGTTTTTTCTTTGTCGCAACCAGGGCATCGTATGCACAAGACCTGGGAATTTGCCAAATCATGCTCTCATAAAACCTCTTTTTATTGCTGCAACCATCAAGTCTCTAAGTAGGGCCGTGATTTAAGAGTTTAGGACCATGCGCCATGACTTCTATGCCGGCAAAATCGAGATGGCCCAGAACTCCTCCTGCGAACTCTTTTCAATAGTCAAATCACTTTCCACTCTTGACCGTGTGTCAGCATCGACTCCCCCATCAGAGGAGCGCTGTAATTTCATGGTCCAGTATTGTTGTTTCCATCTACTGTACCTTCCCCAAGGCTGTCAGAAATGCTCCTGGTCTCAAGGTCTGGTTTGAGCCTCCAGGAGGCAGTGCAGGACTTTCTAGTTTTAAATGTATTACCACTGAGGAACTATCCCCTCTACTAGCAACTGTTAAATCAGGTGCCCCTATGGATCCTGCCTCCACGGCCATTCTTGAGCAGCGGATGAATGCGATAGCACCTGTGCTATGCGTTCTTCTTAACAATTCCTTTAAGTCTGGCCAGATTCCCCAGTCTTGTAAACACATTACTGTAGTGCTCCTCCTTACAAAACTGCTACTTGACCTCACAAAACCAGAAAATTTCAGACCCATCTCGTTGCTTTCCCTTTGCTTCCAAGGTGGCCAAAACAAATGTAAACCAACAACTCTCAGCCTTTATTGAGGCAAGAAACCTTCTTGGGCTTTTGTCCCCAGTACAGTACTGAGTCGGCACTTCTGCTCACCTCTGAGTCCATTCGGCAGGCCATGGATAGCGGAGACACTACAGCACTGTTGCTTCTGGATCTCAGCTCAGCCTTTGACACGGTGTCCCACAGCCTTCTACTCGAACGGCTGTGGAACTTTGGAATTGGTGACAAGGCTCTGCTGTGGTTTGCCTCCTTTCTTCAGAACAGCACCTTTCAGGTAATGTAATTTTATTTTGTAAAGTGTACAGTTACCCGAAGGTGTCTTACCTCCTGCGTTCATCCCCAATAGGCCATCAAAGACTAAGCAGGTCAATGAGATTAACTGTGTGACTCAACAAAAAGCCAAGTTTTTAGCTGCTTCCGAAATTGCAGCAGATTAGATTGGGAGCGCAAAGTTAGAGGCAGAGGGTTCCAAAGTTTACTAGCACGGAAGGAGAAACTCACACCACCCCATCTTGCTTTGTTTATTCTGGGTACAATTACCATTCTGGCTGAACTAGAGAGAACCCAGCTGGGAGAATGCCAGGAGAAAGTTTTCTGAAAATATTCTGGTTAAGTCCAGTAAAGAGCTTTATGGACCAGACATAATGCTTTGAAATTGATCCTATTCCTACCTGGAAGCCATTGTAGACCCTGCAAAGATTGAGAAATGGGAGCAAACCTAGGAGTTTTCAAAAGCAGTCTGGCGGCTGCATTTTGCAGAGATTGAAATGTGTTGACCAGATGCATATGGGTGCCCAGATACAAAGCATTGCAGTAGTCATTCCTTGTGATAACAAGCGTCACAATAACTGTCTTTTGCAGTTCCAAAGGGATGAACGGAAAGATCTTCTTTAAAATCCTGAGCACGAAAAAGCAAGAGGAGGTGATTTGGTTTACTTGCTCTGAAAAGCACTGTGAGAAGCACAGTTTGGTGTCAAAAATGCCTCCCAAATTTCTGGCTTTTTGAACAGGAGAAGGAAGGGTGCCAAGATCGGATGACCACCAAGAAGAGTTCCAGAAGGTGGAATGATTCCCAAAAAGCAAGACCTCAGTTTCATCTGAGTTTAGCTTCAGTTACTTTGCATCCAATTTGCAATGTGAGACATGCAACTACAATTATTGTTAGCCTCCTCTTCAACATCAAATGATATTGACACCGCAATTTGTGTGTCATTGGCATAGGAAAATACTGCGAAGCCAAAACTGCAGATAAGATTGTCCAGACTCTATACTTTACATTACCGTTCGCCCACTGCTCCTCTGGTTTGCAATCTGGAATGATACAGAAGTAGATCTCACACGAAACATCATATTAGATTGTCTCACATGTGACAAAGGTAGAAATATTCCATGGTTGGCGTACGTAGGATCCTGTATGTATAAGTTAGGCTTCCAACAACTATTTGAGAAACCAGGTGACCCTCATTCCATTACTAAAAGACAGCTGTGCACCGCCTGGTTTGAATTTACACATGTGGAGAGACTGAAGAATGAGCTTGGCAGACCAAGAGTGGCAGCATATCTGAAGATGAATCCTGATGGGTGTGCCCCAATTCAAAGGTATTTGACGTGCCTGAGGGGGCACTGGGAGCGTTCCCTGCTGTACCACCTTTGAGGAGGCACGGTCAAATATCTGCTAAGCTCTCCACTCGGTTTTCTAACCAGTCTAGACTCCCGCACCTGTCCGTGTAACGGGAGATCGGTTCAATCGATGCAACATTTCTTATTGTTCTGTGACTTTTATTTAATGTACACCAAAAGCTTTAAATTATCACTAATTAAGAGGCTTCGTACTACAGATTTTCGAGAAGCTTATGAGACCTTGCTTCAACTAAATAATGAGGAAAGCATCTTTCTTGTTGGACTGTTTTTGAAAACGGCGGTGAGGGCCTGACAATCGAAGACTGCTTTTTAAGTGCTCAGTCCCCAGTGGTTTAACATTTTTGTGATTGCATTGATTTTATCGTCCTAGTTTGGATATGCTTTAGGGCACAAATGTGTTTTTATGTATTTTAACTTTTTTATGTATGTTTGTACTTTGATGGTTAGTTGTGTAATCGAATAAAGTTTTGAGAATTGATTGATCAGAGGTGTAACATAGATATTAAAAAGCGAGGGGCTAAGAGAGAACCCCTGAGGCATCCCACAAGGGAGGGAGAAGGGGTCAGAGATAAAATCTCCCAACGCTACTCCCTGCTCCCTCTCGCACAAGAACGAGCTCAGCAGGGCCAGTGCTGGATTCCTAAAGCCCAGCGTCTGGAGCCGGTGAATGAGGAGTGAGTGGTGGACAATATTGAAGTCAGCAGATAGGTCAAGTAAAATCAGTGGTGCCTTTCCACCCTTGTCAACCACCATTCTCAGTTCTTCAGAGGCTGCCACCAGAGCCGACTCAGTAAAGTGGTTTGCTCTGAAAATGTACTCTGAGGGAACTAGAAGCTGGTTAGCGTCCAAAAAAGATAGAATTTCCAACTTCATAGCTCTCTCTAGTATCATGGCTGGATGGGGAAGGCGGGAAATAGGCCTATAGCTTTTTACACCTTGCGGATCCAGTGAAGGTATTTTCACCAAAGGAAGAATAAAGGCTTTTTTTCTAGATAGCTGGGAACTGTCTTTTGATCAAAATAGATCCTTACGAGGACCAGCTACTGTCCTGGAAATCACATCCAAGACCTGTGGAGGAAGGGCTCCGAAGGAGCCCCGACTTGGAAGAATTAATGAGGTTGATCACTTTTTCTCTGGTAAATAAGCAGAATTTTTCAAACTTTATAGGGTCAATGCCACTGTAGGATTGTTGAGTGTCTGCAACCCAAACCATGGCCAAATCTTCCTCTAAACAGAAGGTATTCAGACTCTGACAGAAATCCTGAAAATCTAGATTTACCTTGGCCTGAAAGAACTCCTCCAGCTTATTACAGAAAGATTGATCTGGGTTAAAAGTTCTGCCGTTGTTAAAATTAGACAAGGATTTAACAGTTTTGAATAGCTCTCTAGTAGTATCTTTGCTAAGCTTATTTTATCAGTAAAGTATTTAGACTTTACTGCAATGATAAGTGCCTTATACTCCTCAAGAAGCAGTTTGTGTTCAGTTTTTTCTTCTGAGCAATATTCTTTCCTCCATCTACACTCTTGGTGTCTACATTTCTGTTTTAGAGCTTTTAATTCCTGTGAGTATCAAAGGGCAAAAGGATTTTTCCTATAGCTAATTATTAGTTTCTCCAGCACTAATCGTAAAGCTGCAGATTCTATCCAGTTTGTGTAATTCATTGCATCAGTTTCCACATTATTATCCAGGATTGGATTTGAATTATCCAGGATTGGATTTGATTTAGAAAGAATGCCATTTGACTCCTCAAAATTTAGGTTTTTCCAAGGGCGGAATTTTGAGTTCTTGATACGTTTGCGCAGGGGCCCTTATTAGGGGGAACTTTAAGTGAAAGAAAGATGGCCTTGTGGACCGACCATACTATAGACAGGACCCTATCCAAACTCAAACCCTGATTGTTGGTGAATACTCCATCAGGAGTATGATTAGCCTGATGAGCGGGTTCTTTCATGATATGCGTAAGAATAAAACTGTTAGTGTCATCTACCAAATGATCAGTGTCAGAGCTGTTTGCAAGCTCGAAATGGAAATTGAAATTATCCTTAATCATAAAATTTGGAAAGTCAACAAAAGATTCCATGAAATCCTGTATCCTTTGGATGAACTTGCTCCTGGGGCCAGGTGGAAGATAAATAAGAAGACCCTTTAAAGGAATATGTATTGTTCAGTTTTGAACTGAATCTAAGAGCTTCACATTCAAGCTGGAAGATGGGCTGGAAAGTTGCTTTTATGGATTTACGATAGACTCTCGCAATTCACCCACCCCTATTGTCTAATCGGTCAGCTCTATCTATGTTAAAGCCCTCAGGGATGGCGATTTTAAAATCTGGGTCAGAAGAACTATCCGCCCGGGTCTCTGTGACAAATATATTATCAGGTTTGTATTGTTCCACAAAATTGGCAAACTTATATTTATTCTAAATTAGAGACCCAGGGGCATATTTACAAGAAAATGGCGGAGCGGGGCGTTAGCCTCCTTAGCTTAACGCCGCACTTCACCACTTCAGAAACGCAGGGCTGCAACATATTTATAAGAATACATTGCAGCCTTGCGTTTCCCCCTGCGCTGGCGCTAAATTTAGCAGCCTAGTGCCAATGCAGGCACCCTTGCACTAAGTGCAAGGGTGTCTGCGTTGAGGGGAAGCTTGTTTATGTGCAGGAAGGTGACCCTTCCTGCACATAAACAATCTTTAAATGGCGTTTTATCACTTCTATGTGTGCTGCTTAATGCAGCACACATAGAAGTTACAAAATGTCTTTTTTTTTTTTTAAAAGATCGTTTATGTGCAGGAAGGGTCACCTTCCTGCACATAAACAATCAATGGGCTTTTGCTGTTTCTATGTGTGCTGCACAACGCAGCACACATAGGACCAGCAAAAACAGGGAGAAATAAGGCATATCTCCTTGTTTTGCCTGTTTCAGACCAGGTTTTCCCTGGTCTTATTTTTGGCGCTGCCCCATGTTTACGCCACCCTTGTAAATAGGGGACAGAGTCAAAATCAATGGTTGTTGCGGTGGAACGCCCACCGCAACACCCATTGCAATCCCCCTTTCATGCTAAGGGTACCTTATTTACAAGGCAACGTTAAGCCACGTTAAGTGGCCTAACGCTGCCTTGTAAATAAGGCAAAGCACTTATCGCCTCAGGAACGTCACTAAAAGTGACGTTCCTGTGGCGATGGGGCTTGTAAATATGCCCCCTAGTGTTTAGTTCTACACAAGAAATCGTCTTTCCAGTGCCTTGCCTCTCTGTTGTCAGGAGGGAGGGTCTGGGATACACATTGTCCTTGCTGAGAGGGGATGTCCTCATTAAAAGCTAATTTCCATGATGTACATTGGTAAATGCCAGGGTCTCTGTTAAATCATGAGTATTGCAAGAGATAAGCTTACCGTCATTACGCAGAAAAAGGCCAGGGGGCCTAGCGCCGCCTGGGCACGTACTGGCACAGACGGGCTTGCCTTTCGTGTGCCGCAGCTCGCCGGCTGTGCGGACGCCCTGCACCTTTCATTTTAAAGGCCAGCTTCAAGGGGGGCGTGGCCAGGCTTCTGAGGCTCAATGACGTGCTTTGGAACTAACAAGGGAGGAAAAACTAAAAAGAACAAACTGGGGTTCAGCAACCCCTGTTCCCATGAGCAGGCTCCCCTGCAGGTAAGAACTACTGGGAACTAAAATCGAACTAACACAAAAGGGAGTAGTAAGGCTCAAAAATCTTTTTCCTCCAAGGTTTTTCCGCTGCAGCAGGGGGTGCCTCAGGACTCTTCTTTGAGCCCTACTCTTTTCAATCTGTATATACACCCCCTGGCTTTAACATCATATCGTTTGCCGGTGATACACAGCTGATTATCACCCTCTCTCAGGACGTTGCCAACACAGTGGCTCTCTTAAGCTCTTGACTGTCGGAGTTTGCTGAGTGGATGAATCTCAGTTGCCTCAAGCTAAACATGAGGAAACCTCAGGTGGTTCTTATCCTCGGTAAGCAGCATTCGATTTGGTCCTCAGCCGGGTGGTCTGACTTGCTTGGGCCTCTACTTGTACGCAAGCCAAAAGTGAAACCTCGGCATCTGTTTTGACTCAAGGTTCTCGTTCATTAGCCAAATCACTAGCCTAGCGGGACAAAGTTTCAGGATCTTAAGAACCTTAAAAGAGATCCTTGGCCTCCTTCCAGAAGCAGCAAGGAAGACAGTAGCCTGGTCTCTGGTTGTGTCCAGACTGGACTATTCCAATGTTCTACATCTGGGGGTCTCTCAGTCTCGACTAATGAGACTACGCCGTGTACAGAATGCTGCTGCTTGCCTGCTGCTAATTCTGCCAAGTCATTCCCCCACGGCCCCTGCTCTTCCTATCTTTAAAAAGGCACGCACCGTAGGTTGCTCCTTTGGCTTTCTGGCGCCAAGATGTGTTACTCTCTCCCCCTCTTACTTAAGCAGGTAACGTCTGAGCTGTCCTTCCAGAAGAATCTGAAAACCTGTTTTTTTAGACGTATCTAACTGACCCTTCTTGGTGGCCTCTCTGTTCCAAATTTCTGGAGTGAAACCTCAGCGTTGGGACACTTCTTGCGAAGTAACTATCCGCTCTGCAAGTGACTTTATTATTATTTAAGGAGAATACATATATATGATATCGTGCAGCATTCACTAACAAGGTATATACGTACAAGTACATGAGCAGGCATAAACTCCCAGCACCACTACTCCTGGGAAAATTAGGAAATAACACTGGGGAAAAAGAGGTGATGGGAAAGAGAGTGGAAAGTGGGTAATGAAGAATACAACAGGAAGAGTGCATGGAGACGAAGTTGACACAGCAGCATCATGAAATCTATAAATCGATAGATCGGTAATTCAGTAAATTGGTAAATTGCGCCCCCCCATTGAACTCATCCTTCTGAGCCTTAAAAAAACAGCAATTCTATAGGGAGAAATGATGAAAAGCCTGGTCCTGCTATCGGGAGGGTAGATGGCCTTCCCCACCAAACGGTATCCAAGGTAAAATGGGATCGGCCCTATCGTGGTCTCAGGGGGGGCAGAGACTATTCCATTTGACATACGTTTGTCATACCCCATACTAGCCCCGGGGAAATCAAACCATAGAGTGAGTTCAGCACAGAATGAAAGCCAGAGGGGAGTGGGAGGCCACCCTTCTACCATCTGTGTACCTGGCCCATCCCTGGATAAGGCCACAACAAGAGTCAGTGAGCTTTCCCCACATGTATCTCACTAGGTTGTCGAATGGCAGATCCACCCTGTCAACATACTCCTGTCTGCCCATTTCAGATATGAGGAATGAGATAAAATGGATCCTCTGCAGACCCACTGGAAGGACAGGTCCATGTCATGCGCATTGTCGTGCTTATATCAGACTCAGGCATGAATTATTCAAAGGAGATCACGTGAAAGATGGGGTAGGAGAGGTTGGACCCCAGCTATGTACGAGTGCCCTAATCAAAGGAAGAGACTAACACACCCAATATCATTGAGTTTATACGTGGAACATTTGTGGAGTGCTACTCTGTGCAGTTCCAGCAGCCACCCTTGACTCATTGGGGTAATGGGTTTGCACCAGTGGCTAAAATGGCGGTAAGCCAGTGATGAGTGTGGATGTTGATATCAAGGAGGTCAGTTGTGTCGTGAAAAAGCGCCAGGTGGGAGGACTGGGTAGGTGTCAGGGTGCAGTCCAGGTGGAGGTTAGAGCACACAAATGCACAGTAGGGCTATAGGGTTCTACAGGACCACAATAAATAGTAAAGATCTCAGCGAGGCTCTCCTCAAGTCTAAGCCCGGGCGTAGTTTGCGTAGTAGCACTTCACGTAGCTACGTGAAGTACAGCTTCAACTACACGTAGCTGGCGCAAATTGCTAGAGGCGTAGCTGTGTGCTTGACTGCACTGTACAATAATTACTTAAAAGCAAACTCTGTACAGCAAGTTAAGATAAAATAAATATCTCTGTCTTTATATGCTAAAATGCATATAGTCATTTCACTAAAGTGAAAACAAAGTTGAATACAGTGAGAGAGGATGACTTTGGTATCCTCACGCTAACTTAGAGAGAATCACAACTGAAGCAGGATGTCTTGAGAAAACAAAAGCACATCTTGAACTATTTTCCCAGGGATCATCTAAACAAATAGCGGGGCGTCAAGGCAAAGCACATGACCCAGACAGCAGTAGTGTTCAATATCAAAATAATTCCTATTAAGAATCCAGCTGCCATCAAGTGCTCGTCCCTCAAGAGTGAAATGCAAAAGTATTGAAAACCTTTCATGAAGCTTTTATTTGACTCTCGTGGAGGGATTGAACAGCACGACTAGTTAACTGGCAACTTGTAGAATTATTTTGATATTGACACTATAATATCTACTGCCCACTGCCACCGCCCCATAATGCTTTGCAGGCCTTTGGCTGGGATTGCATTAAGCCCATAAAGCTTGTGGTGGTCCTAGGAGGAAGGACCACTTATTGAATCGTTCACATGATATGCTTTTGTGTTCAAGGATCTGCTTGGTCCTTCCCTAGGTTAGGGGACTCCAAAATCATCACCTCTCATTGCTTGATATGTCAAAATTCATTTTAGAATTAATATATGTGTTTTTAGCATAAAAATTGCTTTATCAAAACATTTAATATTTGTTATTATTATTAAGCCCATAGTACACTGATCACACTGCAGTGAACACAATAATACCAAAAGCAAACTTGTACAGTGCAAGTTAAGATAAAATAAATATTCTGTCTTTATATGCTAAAATTGCATATAGTCATTTCACTAAAGTGAAAACAGCAGGAGAGAGGTGATGATATATCCTCGCTAACTTAGGAGAGAACCAAGCAGATGTTCTTGAAAACAAAGCACATCTTATTGAATGACAGGTATGGTAAATCCCATTCTTAGGGGACACTCAGTTAATGTTGCTGGCAAAAATCCACAGTCTGCAGTTATGGGCAGTAGTCATTATAGTGTTATCATCAAACACCAAAGAGTCACCATTGTCGTTCCCCTCACGAGTCAAATGCAAAAGTTTCATGAAAGGTTTCAATACTTTTGCATTTCACTTTGAGGGATCTACACCCAGTGACGACTAGTTGAACTGCAGCTCTTGTAGAATTATTTTGATATTGACACTATAATATTCACTGCCCACTGCTAATCTCATTCCATAATGCTTTGCAGGGCCTTTGGTTGATTGCATTTTTGCCCATAACTGTGTGCTTTCTGGGTAGTCCTAGAGGAAGGGACCACCATTAACTGCTCACATGATATGCTTTTGTAAATCAAGGCATCTGCTTGGTCCTCCCCTCTAGGTTAGGGGACTCCAAAATCACCTCTCTCATTGCTTGATATTTTATTGTCAACATTCATTTTTGTGGAATTGCTATATGCTTTAGCATAAAAATTGCTTTATCAAAGCGCCATTTGAAGGAGCTTCAGGAAGGCAATTCCTGCACGCCACGCTTATTAAAGGCTGTTATTCACTCTGCCACGCGCAATTCATAGTGCGGAGTAGCACAAACCCCGGTAATGCTCGTAGAGCCGAGCAAAGTATTATGCCCAGGGTTACCCAAGTCTAGCACCAATCATGTGGTAAGAGGAGCGCCCTCTGCAATTTGTAAGGAGACCAATATCAGTCATTGAGTATTTTAAAATAATGGAACTTGAGATGGGACTCCCTCAATACCCTATTGTGATCTAGGTGGAGTGTTGTCCAATTCTCAGGCAAATATTCCTTGTTAAGCAACGTCTGCCACCTCAGTCTGGACGCTGCAAGGGAGGGGTTAGAGTGCAAGACTTTAACTAAGGCTCCATAAAGACCCAATATGGCTACTTTAAAGCGTCTCCAGAGTCTCAGATATTGGTAGTTGTGCGATAGAGGTAGGACCATTGACGACGGTCCCAATGTACTCCAGAGACAGTGTTCCAGCTGGCCACGCTTCCATTGATCAAGGGCTGTGAGGCCAAACTCACCCTTTAGCATCAGGAAGGATTACATAGCCGCTCCTGCAATAGTTGAGTGACCGTTCGACTCCCTTTCAAATGCCAAGATGCCCAGTAAAACAGTTTGGACGCAATATGAATCCCTATATCGTACCAAAGTGGTGCCCTGGAATGGAGGAAAAGGGACACTCCCAGGAGTTTATGCATAGAATCCCACACCGATAGAGTCTGGTTCTCTGCCAGCTAGGGATGTGAGGCAGACTAGCATACCAGCAGGAACACATTGGGGCAGCCCAGGATATGATCGATTTGGAACCACATGGGTGTATCTTTGGGCTCCATCAAGTGGCATGCCAGCTGTGACAGATGAAATGCCAGGCTGTACGACGTCATGTGCGGTAGATGCAGCCCCTGCCACAGGATCTGCCCATGACCGTGAATCTCAGACCTGTGGCTGGTTCCCACTCCGGATGTATGATCGAATATCTGCATCTATATAAAGGAGAATAGCTGGTTGTATCCGAAGAGGCAGCATCCCGAGCACATAATTATTTTAGATGGGCCACCGTCATTTCAACCGTCATGGCTGGTCTTTTCCACCAGTGAAGAAAGATTGTCCTCAACCATTCCAGCAAGCCCTCTATTTATACGGGCACCCAAGTATTGAGGCCTTTGGGAACTCACCTCATATCATACGTCTGTGTTCAGGTGCTGTAGTCAAGCTCGACATAGGAAGTGCTTCGGATTTTGCCCAGTTGGTCTTATATCCAGATAAGTGGGAGAACCGGTCAGTGATCGCCTTCACAGCAAGGGCTGATGACTCCGGGGCGTAGTAGGAGGAGCAAGATGTTGTTGTCATATACTAGTGCCTTGACTTTGCTACCACCCATCTAAATGCCCTCTATGTCCATGGAGCGACGGATGGCAATGAAGGGCGATTGAAGAGCTGATAAGGAAGAGAAGAAGAGAGAGAGGGCAACCCTGCCGGGCACCCTTATGGACTGGGAAGGAGTGTGACAGATAACCACAGCAGCTTACCTCCACCGGGCAAGATTCAGAGCGGAGTTGGACCTTGCCACTGAAGTCCATTCCCACCCCTATATTCGACAGTACCCGGAAGAGATCAGACAATTCCACCTGGTCGAATGCCTTTTCAGCGTCCAGTGAGAGTGCCAGCCTACTGATCATCTTTTCTCATATGCCAGAGCAGACGTGCCAGGGTTCTGAGATGATTATGCGAACATCTGCTGGGGACGAAAACTACCTGGAATCTCTGGATAAGTTGCAGGATAGCCTTATGTAGTATGTCAGTATTTTGTGCAGAGGTTTCAGCTCTGCATTAATAAACAAGATGGGGCCATAGCTGGTGTAATTCAGAGGGCCCTTGTTTTCCTTAAGAAGGAGGGCAATAGTAGCCTTATTACATATTGTCCTCAAAGAACATGCCACCACAGATTCTTGGAACGCCTTCATCAAGAGTGACAAAAACAAAGAGGCTTCCCGGTTTTGTAGAATTCACCTGGAAAGCCATCCTGTCCAGGCAATTTACATGTAGTTAAGGCCAATATAGCCTGAGCCACTTCATCCTGTGTGAAGACTACCTCAAGATATGCTTGTCCCTTGTCTTTAAGAACAGGAAGATGCAATGATGTATGAAAAGCATCAATGAGCTCTGGGGAAGCCTGAACCTCAGAAGAGTAGTGGGAGGGATGGAATAAAGCAAATATACCAGTGATGTCAAAGGGATGAGTGAGAAGCATTCAGGAGACATTTCGTACAGCTGGGATGGACAGTAGGGATTCACGCTGCCTTAGCTGGGTGGCTAACAGGGCTACCTTCTCTTCATGTGTCAATCATTCACCCCATTACAGAGATCTGGGCCTAAATCCTTCATTTTTTGCTCCCCATGCCATTCCAGTTTAAACCCAGCCCTATGTAAATCAGTCTTGACCACTGTTCCCAATAACGTGCGCGCATGCGCGCGCGCGCACCTCTATTACCTGTAGCGCACAGTGCTGTGTGTGGAGCGCGCACACACACAGCACATCCACCTAGAGCGTTCGCGCCGCTGCTTTTAAAAAGCGAGCGGCGCGAAAAACGGGTGTTTCCGGCAGAATAGACTGAGGTCAATAAAAGGCGAGGGAGCAGCAGGTAAGTCATGTCGATGTGCCTACTGTCGATGCAGTCTGGAAAAAAACGGACCGCCTGTGCCAGGGCACAAAACAGAGCCCGATAGAGACCCGTTTCGAGGCCCACTTTAAAAAACTGCTGGTGCTCAGCACTGGTGAGACCCGGCCCACTTAAAGCCCTGATCATACCTACTATTGACTTTGTAAGTGGTTGCTATTTGCATAAGATAAATATGCAGCAACAATGGCTTGTATAAATTAAATCCATCTGAATTTGAAAACAGAGAAACTCTCCAGCCATCTTTCTAGTTGTGATGAGGCTGCCAATGACAGACTTGCTTAGCCATCTTTCTAGTTGTGATGAGGCTGCCAATGACAGACTTGCTTGAGTGTCTGTTATGGTCACGCTGGTAGTACAGTTTTAACAACCCCTTTAGACAAAATGTGACATTTTAACAAGAAGCAGTTTGACTATTAATGAGATCCCCTTTTTTGTACTTGCATATATTAGGACGAAAGGGGGTGATCTACTGTACAAAACTCAGCTCTGAAGTTCATCAGGTCAAGCAGACTGTCTTGTGATAGGAGCTTGCCATACATCTAGTAGTGCAGCTTCCGTACTGTGGTTGGGACAGAAAAGTGACCGATGGGAATTCAACAGCTGGCTTGCTTCTAAATATTGTTCAAATTGCGGGGTGATTATTCTTTCCAGGTTTAATGGGGTCAGAGGAAGGAAGAAAGGGGAAATGTATGTGGTATTTCACTTTCTTTTAATGTAGGTGCTAATTATGGCAAGTCTGAAGAATAGACTAGATGAACCTTGACCCAGTGAGACACTGATGATGGTAACAGTAGTCTCGAGCAGTGGAGTAGCAGAGTCTTTTTTAGGGTCTTAATTATTGTTCTATTATTGTCTTGAGAAACTGACATCTAGAAAGAGTGTGTTTTTTATGCATGATGAGCTGCGACCTGAGCATTCTATGGGACTAGGTGATGTACCAGTGCAGTGATGGTGCAGGTTTTCACAGATCTCTTGTCAGCGTTGTAATGTTGGTCTAAGTTTGTATTTTTTTCAAGGATTTGAAAGTTGCATAGCAGTTCAGTGATCACTTTTCTCACCTATAAAAGCCTCTAAGCGCACTGCCCACTCTAAGTCATCCCGTTTCACTTCATCTGAAAGTTTTCTTGTTAATTGCAGCTCCAGACGGACGCTGCGATTAACCTGAAAACTTTAACAAAGGCACACAATCACCCTGCAGCTGCGCTCTATTAAGAAAAGAACTGCTGCAACTCTACAAATATGGTGTGTAAAGCACACGCCGTGTTTGTAGACTTGCTGTATTTCTCTTCTTAATAGAGCTGGGCTGTGGGGTGATTGTGTGACTTTTTAAACTTTTCTGTGCTTGGCATAGTGTGCCCCCGACTTGTATTTTCCTGTTTCTGTCATTGCATCCAGATATATGATACATCAAGTAACATCGTACCTACAACAAGTCAGACTATTGGCTTTGTCAGTGGTTGTTAGTTGCATAAGATAAATAAGCAGCAACTATGGCTTGTATATAATATTGAAAAAGCTTCCACTTAAAGCCCTGGTGACACCACGACAACGTTCCTGCTCCTGAGTTTCAAAAAGAGAAGGGAAGCAAGTGTTAGTGAAGAGAATACTCCAGACAGATGGATCAGTCATTTACACACTTGCAGCTGCCATCTGCCCAGACCTGCATCTTGGCAATTGTCAAAATCTTGGCAAGGCCTAACCAGCCTTCCACCCTTCTTAGTTCGTTCAGGTGAGCACGGTTACATAGAGCAAGCGTTTAGAAATGACAAGATGGCGAAAAAGGCTCCTTATAGAACCCCCCAACGTCGATATGCAGAGACGCTACTTCTGAAGCATTGCCATACCACACTCGCTGTCTTCTCTGACATATCTTATGTCCTTTTTTCTTCCACTCCCCAGCTGCTCTCACCGTCTCCTTCTCTTCTTCTTTTTCTTCTTCCTCATATCAGTCCCGCTCCACGTTTACCCACTTTCCCCTTCTCCCCCATCCCATTCTTGTCTCCATTTCCCTCTCACTGCTTGTACTTTGCTTTCTCTCTTACCGGTTTTCCATTCTCTGTTCTACCTCCCAGTTCTCCAAAGCCTCTGGCTGCCTTTCTTGTAGTTAATGAAATGGGGGTGCGCCAGGTCATGAAGTCCAGTAGTCAAATAGTAGTGTAAACATAGTTCTTTATTTTAAATTCATAAGTCAGCAATACGACAGGCTCAGCCAACGCATTTCATTTCCTCACTGGGAACTTCATCAGGGCAAGAAAATAAAGGATGGATAATAATAATCCAGATGGCCAAAGCGTAGAATTCAAAAATGGCAAGTGCTGCGAGAATTCCAGATTCTCAAAGCCAGTGTAAGGAACCTGTTGGGTAAACAGTGTCAGTAATCATGCGTTCGGATAGTCAATTGTGTATTCTAGTCCAGTGTATTTCACTTGAACAAACCGGAATACTTGCAGGTATGATAAATCCTGCATACGACGACCGTAACAGAAGTTCGTCTGGTCGTGACCTTCGTTTTCTGGCTGCCTTTTTCTTTCCGTCCCTCTCTTACCAATTTCACCATTACTCCATTATTGTCATGGTGTGTGTATCCAAATTGAAAATCTGCCTTAAGCCCCTTTACGTGGGTTGTATGTGTGGAAATGCACCGTCTTTTCAGTTTTTTAAGCAAAAGTTTGGAGTGATATTTGGCGCCGCGCACAAGCGCGGTCTGGTTCCTGGCGCACATAGCCATGGCTGCAGCGCACAGAGACCCTACACTGCCGCACACATAGGAAAAAAATTAGAGGGAACATTGGTCTTGACCCTGCTCCACACCACCTACAAGGACGCCATGACGGACTACCATAACCAGATCAGAGCCACCAAGAGGAACTTCATCCACAACAAAATCCTGGCCAACTCCACCAACTCCAAGGAACTTTTCAGTGTCATTCAGGAATTCACCAACCCACGCAGCGAAGCCACAGACATCACCCCATCCCAAGACCTCTGCGACAAGCTTGGAACCTATTTCCACCTCAAGATCAAAAACCTCTACGACAACTTCATCGACCATCCACCAGGCGCCACAGAGGGCCCCGCCCCCAGAAACACCAGCCAGCCCACCATCTCCAACTGGACACCGATCACGGCCGAAGACACCGCCTTGACCATGAAAAGCATCCACTCGGGGGCCCCCACCGACCCCAGCCCCCCTCACATCTACCACAGAGCCGCGGCCGCCATCGCACCCGAACTACAACGCACCATCAACACCACCTTCAAAACAGGCACCTTCCCAGACGACTGGAAGCGTGCAGAAGTCAGACCCCTGCTCAAGAAGCTCACAGCTGACCCCACCGACCTCAAAAACTATCGGCCCATTTCGCTCCTCCCCTTCGCAGCCAAAGTTGCAGAGAAAACAGTCAACAGGAAACTGATACAATTCATTGAAGAGAACGCCGTCCTCGACCCGTCCCAATCCGGATTCCGAAGCAACCACAGCACAGACACCACCCTACTTGCCGCCACAGACGACATCCGCACCCTCCTGGACCAAGGCCACTCCGCAGCCCTCATCCTACTCGACCTATCAGTGCCCTTCGACACCGTCTCCCACCGCACACTAGTCGCCAGACTACATGACGCAGGCATACAAGGAACAGCCCTGGACTGGATCCGATCATTCCTCACCGGAAGAAGCCAAAGGATCAGACTTCCACCCTTCCTCTCCGACCCCACGAAAATCACCTGCGGAGTCCCACAGGGTTCATCACTGAGCCCCACCCTCTTCAACATCTACATGGCCCCCCTCGCAGCCATCGTCCGACAACACGGCCTCAACATCGTATCCTACGCCGACGACACCCAGCTCATCTTCTCCCTCACCAAAGACCCCACCACTGCCAAACTCAACTTCCAGAAAGGAATGCAAGAAGTCGCAGTCTGGATGACCAACAGCTGCCTGAAGCTCAACGCCGAGAAGACAGAAGTCCTCGTCCTCGGTACCACCCCTTCTGCATGGGACAGCACCTGGTGGCCGACCGCCCTTGGAAGCCCACCTACCCCCTCAGACCATGTCAAGAACCTCGGCATCGTACTCGACTCATCAATCACCATGAACCGACAGGTCAACGCCGTCACCTCCAGCTGCTTCAACACCCTCCGCATCCTCCGCAAGACCTTCAAGTGGATCCCCCCTGAGTCAAGGAAAACAGTCACCCACGCACTCATCACCAGCAGACTGGACTATGGAAATGCACTCTACGCCGGCATCAACAAGTCCCTACTCCGCAAAATCCAAACAATACTGAACACCGCCGCCAGACTCGTCCTCGGCATCCCCCGACACGAACACATCAGCCAACACCTACGAAGTCTCCACTGGCTCCCAGTGGAGAAAAGAGTCACTTTCAAAATCCTCACTCACGCCTACAAATGCCTACACAACAATGGACCGAAATACCTCAACGACAGAATCAACTTCCACGTACCCAAAAGAAACCTCCGATCTTCCAACCTCGCACTGGCCGAAACCCCGCGCATCCACAGAGCCAGAGCAGGTGGAAGATCCTTCTCTCACATTGCAGCCAAGACCTGGAACGAGCTACCGGCAGACATCAGACGCGCCCCCTCCCTGAACACCTTCAGGAAGACCCTCAAGACCTGGCTCTTCGGCTAAACAGATCTGCGGACCCCCCCCTCAGTGCCTTGAGACCCTCACGGGTGAGTAGCGCGCTTACAATTCCCTGATTGATTGATTGCTCCCCATGGGAACAGTCCAGCCTGAACTGCCAGGCCAGGTCCTCCCTGGACCAGAAACAAGCATCCTTGGACCGGTTTTGGGGTTCTCTCCATGGTCATGCCTCCACCACTGCAGCTTAACCAGTGCTGTCTCTGCCGCCACCGTAAAATATGTATTGAGGTGTGACTTGGACCGTTCCTGATCTCTCTGTAGCACAGGCAGTGGGGCCGTCCTCTATCTGCTACTGAGGTCACTGACCTCCTATTCCAGACCTGCGTTGTCTGTTTAGGCTGTACGCCTCGCCACAGTGCAGTCTCGCATCAGCAGACCCCGCAGAGTTGCTTTACCAGCAGCCCACAAGGTCCTACTTGAGGTCCCAGACTCCTTGTTAGGTGTGAGATAAGAGCTGATGTGAAATCTGAGCGGTTGCTTCTGCTGAGGTTGCCTATATGCAAAGATTCTCATCTGCCAGTGGGCTGATGGAGGTGGCACCAGACTCATATCCAAGTCCAATCTCATCAGACTGTGGTCCGAAATACCTTCTTTCAGGATGTTACACACCACCACGTCTGAAAGTATCCGGCCCTGGAGCCAATATGTTACTGGGTCACGTGTGGACTCGAAAGAAAGGTATAATTCCTAGTGGTGGGATGGAGGAGCCATCAGACATCAACAAGAGCATGATCCTCTAAAAGGTCATGTAGGAGTGCCCAATCAAGGCAATTGTGACAGTTGCAGTGGCCAGAGCTGTCTAGAACAGGATCAGAGGTTAGTTCCGATTTCCTCCCATGATAGGGGGCATGCTCCCAAAGGACGCAGTACCTCTGCACAGGTGTGCTAGAAAATGAGGCCACCCTAGGTTTGAAGCATAAAGGATCCAAGAGTCACAGTTTTACCCATGAGGTGCAGTTTTGCAAAAACCGACGGCCACTCCTCATCTAACCAGGTTTTCAGAACCCTGCAGGGGAGTGTCGGTCCTATAAGGATGGTCACATCAAATTTCTTAGAGGAGCTACAGGATGGGGACAAGCTTCCACTCTCACACACACTCCTACTGCTACTCACCATTGTACCCACACAATCCTTTTAAAGCTTGAGAGACACCTCAAGAGAATGTTGTGTTTCCTGTAGCAGTGTGATGTCAGCATGTTTTGTCTGGAGATAGTGTAAAACTTTTTTCTGCTTCCTATAATGCAGTAGTTTGTTAACATTCTATGATACAATCGATGATGGCTTGGACATATAAAAGGTAAAATTGTAAACAACAGGCAACAAAGTTCAGGGATCCCCTTATATCGGATGGATAGAGAACTGGTGAGGTAGGGTGAAAAGTACAGATAGGACCTAAGAGAGAGCAGTGACCTCAAGCTTTATGCGCACACAACTCGAATGTAGGGGTGAAGTGCACTCAGTGGTTATGAGCTCCAAAGAGAGAGGGGGAAACAGAGGGGGAAGATGGGAAACAAGAGATGGGAAAGCCCTAAAGAACTTTAAATTATGCGCTAACTCCCATGCCACCCCACAGCACCAACCTTGCTCACCCGCCCAACCATATTTAGGTGCTCAAGACTCTTGAGGTCAGATGTGAGGCTATATTGCAGGCTCCAGGGAAGGAACAAAGGAAAAGGGTGGTAGCATCAAAACCAACTAGAACTCACCTTGATCGCAGAGGCAGACCACAAATTCACAGTTCATAGGAGAGGTCATTAGTATATCCATCATTGTTGACAATCAGAGAACAGACAGATCTTCCCAATAGAGGACACAGCATGATGATAAACATGGAGAGATCCTACCTCAATCAGCAGGCACGGAAAGGGGCTGATGACACATTACTTCTCCCACAGCTATGTCTCCAAAAGACCCCCACCCACCAGCTCAACATCCCTGAGTTACCTGTAGTAGGTCACAAATCTCTCTGTTCCTCTGTTGTGTCGACCATCAGCAGTAGTGTGAGTGGCGACCCGGATTTATCTCTGTTTTAATGAAGTGCATTCACCACCTGCTGAAGCCCATCAGGGTCTGTTTCCTCTGGGGTCCAGGGGTCTGCCTCTGCCATTGCGAGGGTGGAAGTGGTTGCCCTTGATGTACTGGTGTCCTATCCTCGGAAGCAGCAGTAGGCATGCTGTGGGCTGTATTGGTGTCCTGATCGGTGTTCTCCAAGTGATCCAGATGAGACTCTAGTTCTCCTGGGTCAGAGAACTCTTTGGTTGTTCCGGCCACCGTTATTAGCATACGTGCCGGATCCAGCAGACCATAGTGGAGATCTTTGTGCCGTAATCTGCGCCGGAGTGCAAGGAATTTCCTCCGTTAGATAGTGGTAAGTGAATAATAATTGGTGAAGAGATACACAGAATCAAAAAGAAGTGGAGCCCTAGGGCCTCGAGGGATCTTGATAAACAATATGTGTAGAACCCTCAACAGCCCTTTTCCGCCTTTGGTATATCTTTGGCCATCGGCGTAGTCATGGTTGATAGCATCATCATCGGGTCTTGTAGGCCTCCACCGGGAGGAGATCCAGAGTAAATAGTTGGGACATCTCCTTTATAAAAAATGTGAATTAAAAGTACCTCTTTATCATAGACTTAAATTTATTCAAAACAATGATAAGGGTAAGGTTAAAAACCAAGGTGGAAGTGAAAAATAGGACTTGTAATGTGTCCTTCACATCATTTTCAAAAAGGTCAAAAAAATGGTCTACATGTTTCAGCCGACATGCACCCTTGCCGGGTCAATGGCTTTCATCAGGACCAATTTGAGGGGAGAAAGGATAATCCCCCCTTGTTTTTTATATTACTCACATTAGGTGGAATACTATCCCCTGGATCTGATTATTCCACCGGTTGTATTCATTCCGGCAAGCAAGAATGCATTTGCTCTCAGCTGTAAATAAAAAGAAAAGTTAGTTCACACATAATCCCAGACATTGTGTAATATGTCTGGTTTTCATCCTATAATTGTGTGAAGTCTCATATTAGCTTTGTGCCCTTAATGATGGTTGCATTATTTTATTGTGCTATTTGCACTTAGTAAGATTCAGTGTGCTTTCTACTAGGAATGAAAATCTACACGTGACTGTCACTCCTCCATGTCATCATGCTGTTTGGAACATATAATATCTCCAACATTATTTTTAGCAAATCAGGGTATTTACAGTATTCTGTTCATATACATGTTCCCTGGTTCAAAGAACACCAACTTATCTAAAAGGCACTCGAGATATCCTGCGGCTGTTGGATACTGTTCCATTCGATCCACAACACAACCTTTTATAGGTCTTGATATAGAGAGCCTGCATACAAGTCTAACTCAAGAATAACGCTGGACACTATCAAACAAATACTATTCAGAACTAACTGGAAGTTCCAAACACCAAGGCATTTTATTATGGAATGCTGTAAACAAGCCCTGACGGAAAATTACTTCAAAGACGATGAGACGTTGTACCAACAAGTACATGGGACTTCTAAGGGCAGCACATGCACCCCGCGTCTGGCTGGTCTGTATGTAAGTAACTTTGAGGAGAAACATATCTTGTGCAATGAGAACCCCTTCACAGAACACATCATCTTGTGGAGAAGATTCATTGATGATATTTTGATAATTTGGAAAGGCACCGAAGAGAAGGCACAAGAATTTCTGATTTGGATCAACACTGGATGAATTTCTGAGATTTACAAGCACTCCAAGTAAGAGCAGCCTCACATTCCTAGACACCATTATATTTGTGGAAAACAATTCTCTTCGCACCAAGACCTACCATAAACCCATAGACAAAAACAATCTGCTCTTATTTGCCAGTTTCCACCCAATTCCTCTGAAGTAGAATTTACCCTACAGTCAATATCTACGTTTGAAATGCAATTGTAGCAGCAATCAGGACTTCAAAGAACAGGCAAAAACACAAACTGGAGTCAAGAAACTATCCGACACAGATCATCACTAAATGCTACAAACTTGCTAAGAATCAGCACATGGAAATTTTACTGCAGGAAAAACAAAAGACAGAAAGTCAAGATCTCATCACATGCGTTACAACGTACAGATCCACATCAAACCAAGTGAAGAAGTTGATCATAAAAATTGGAGCATTGTCAATACAGGCACCTTCAATTGGCCGCAATCCAGGTTCATCTACAAAAGAGAGAAAAACATGAAAGACATATTGATGCATACCCGCCCAAAGAAGAGGGAGATAAGACAGAACACCGTCACAACAGCTTGGAGTCTGACACTTGTGGGCCACTATCCTTGCGGAAATTCTAACCTAACCTCTGCCACCAAAACACTAGATCTGAACAATGATCTGAAATGGACCTTAAGGAGACACACCAACTGCAATAGCACGCACGTGGTATATATGATCACGTGCCTTTGCAGTTTACGGTATATCGGAATGACCTGCAGGAGAATTAAAACCCGTATATGTGAGCACAGAAGTAATGTAAGATGCAAGAAGTCCACAACAAAGATGAGCAGCCACTTCTTAGAAGTAGGACACACTCTAAACGACATGAGATGGGTGGTGTTGGAAACCCTGGAACACATTAACACAACTGCTGAGAGGAACCTATTACAGAAAGAACAACGGTGGGTCTATCATCTGGGCACCTACCGTGAGGGGCTCATTGATCAAATCACATGGAGCCAGGTAATGGGATGAAATTTACCTTCACATATCATAGGATAAATAAAGTTTAAATAGTTGCACACAGAGGACTAATCGTCAAAAACTGGAAGGACCTGACCACACTAATCAATGGACATATTGGGAAAAAAAAATCTTTCGTAAATGCCCATTGAATAATATACAGTAATTGCACTTGATAAAAGCGTTCCATCAAGACATGTTTCTCAGCAACCACTCTCTAAAAATGAATACCTTTATCACCAACCTCAAGATACAAGTCCCTCATATGCGTGCGAGGATCACAATAGAACAGGGGGCCCACTGTTATGAAAGATGTACATACAGCCAATTCGGAATGAAGCAACATGAAGATAAGGCTGAAGAATTAAGAGAGATATGATATATTTGAATCCCATAGACCCTTTTCTGTTCATACTGCAGAACGAACATGAGAGGTATTGCTTTTTACAAATAGGACCATTTCATGCTGTAGGACTTGGCCTTTTTGGCTAAAGTTCCCTAAACTTTTTGCTTTCCCCTAGACCGTTTTCCTGACATAGAGTTGCCAATTTAGATGCTTTGGGTACTTTGCCACTGCTGATCAGTGTCAAAGTACAAGGGTTACCTGTGTAAAGTGTAATGGTAATTGGTTGGCCATGATTGGTATGTTTGCCTTACTAGTAAAGTCCCTAGTGATGTGCACTGTGTGTGCCAGGGCTAGTAATGCAAAGGTGCGAACACAGGAACATAAAAGTTTCCGGAGAAGTTTCAAGCAACGCGGTGGGCGCGTGTTGTGGCAGCTTGAGACCCTCGGAAGGTGTGCCCTGTGATCTTGGACACATGGAGGAGAAGTGCGACTCGCACGCGCTGGGTGCGTGTCATGGTGCACAGGAGGCGTTGGTGAAGAGCGCCTGGTCAACGTGTGCATCGAAGGTGAAGTGAGTCTCGGACACGCTGGGTGCGTGTCGTGGTGCACAGGAGGCGTTGGTGAAGAGCGCCTGGTCAGCGAGTGCATCGGAGGTGACGTGAGACTCGGACGCGCTGGGTGCGTGTCGTGGTGCACCGCAGGCACTGGTGAAGAGCGCCTGGTCAGTGGGTGCATCGGAGGTGAAGGGATTCTCGGATGCGCAGGGTGCGTGTCGTGGTGCACAGGAGGCGTTGGTGAGGAGCACCTGGTCAATGTGTGCATCGGAAGTGGAGTGAGTCTTGGACACGCAGGGTGCATGTCGGGGTGCACCGGAGGCGCTGGTGAAGAGCGCCTGGTCATCGAGTGCACCGGAGGAGAAGTGAGGCTCAGACACGGTGAGTGTGTCGGGGTGCGGCCGAAGGTATTGGTGAAGAGCGCCTGGATATCGGAGCACCGGAGTTGGAGTAAGTCTCAGTGAAGCAGTGTGTGTGCTTTGGTGCAACCTGGGACTGTGGAGGTGATCGGCTGATCATCGTGTGCACCGGAAGAAAGTGAGTCTCTGCAGCGCGGTGTGCGTGTCTTGGTGCCAACTGAGACCGCAGGAAGGAGTGCCTGGTGAACGTGCACTCGGAGTCGACGTGAAGTCCCATCAGCATTGTGTGTGTGGCTTCGTGCCAGAGGAGACCCGGAGGGTGCTGTGGTGAACGTGCACCCGGAGTAACGTAATCTCAGAGGCGTGGGGTACGTGTGCCCTGCGGCCACCTGAGACCTTCCTAACAGTCGCGGCCCGGACCGGCAGCCCCGGAGGAGCTGAGCTGCCAGGCCGAGCCGCTGAGGCCCATTGAGAAAGTTCTGCACGGAAGGCCCAGTTCGCTGAAGGAGGAGAGGAGAGTGGGGTCGCGCCCCCAGGTAACGTGGATCACTGCCTGGACGGGGTGCGGTCTCGGAGGGACACTCTCTCTGCCTCTCAGTCCTTCTGGCGACGTGAGCCTTTGCTTCGGCTCAGATTGGGGCCCGTACTGACCAAAGGAGTGGCAGTACTGAGGCCAGAGTGAGAAGCTGTACTTTATGTCATCGTTGATACATGTGGGGGGCAACTGTTATCGAAGAGGCTGACTGTCGTAATACACATTGCCAATATTGCTGCTAACAAACTGTTGGACTGTCTTATGACGCCTGACATTATTTCTGCATAACGAAGTACACGATTGTAGCGCTACGCATTGCATTATTTCTCCATTGCAAAGTACAGGATTGTAGCGGCCCACATTGCATTATTTCTTCATTGCAAAGTACATGATTGCAGCTACGCATTGCATTATTCCTTAATTGCAAAGTACATGATTGTAGCAGTGCGCATTGCTTTATTTCTTCACTGCAAAGTACGTGATTGGGGTGTGTGACGCATTGCATTATTCTTCATTGCGCAGTACATGATTGTAGCGGTACGCATTGCATTATTTCTCCCATTGCAAGGTACTGGGGTGTATCGTTACGCATTGTATTATTTCTCCTTTGCCCAGCACAGGATTGTATCGTTACGCAGCGCACTATTGTTTGTCCATTGCAACGTGTGTGATTCTAGCATTGCGACCAGCATAGCATTTTGAAAGCGGTGGTTGGGATTTGAACCTACCAGCCAGCCGGAATGAATATTACCCTTTATTATATGTTGGCTTTTGTACCGTGTGGTCTAATCGTATATCTTTTTATATAAAGTTTATACTCGTTTTATCAAACTCATGTGGAGTCCATTTGTGGTGTCACCAGGGGGTTGCTGTGAGTGTGGTTGCACATACTGTACACTCGTGCCTTGGAGATAGGCATGGCTGCTCGTGCCAAGCTACTAAGGGGGTGAGCAGGGCTATCTCAAACGGTGTCATTACTTGGCCTAACGTTGAGTGAGGAGTCCCGGGTCTCACATTTGGTGACAGTGGTGCAGGACTGGGACTCCGGCTTCCAACATTTGGCGGCAGAGCGGTGGGATACGATCCTAACGTAATTGAAACGCATGTGTGCAAAACCACTCACAGTAATTGGTGTACATCATAAATTGATCCCAGACCACGACGCAACAACATATTGTTTTGAATTGTTGGTTCTATTGTTGAGTAACCTTTAAACCACACATCATGTCTCAGGAGGGGAGCCAGATAGCCGGTGAGGCTGCGGCTGCAAAATTAGAGTTTAACATTGAGGCATTGTTTACCTACAAGGTTGATCAGTTGAGGAAATTCTGCAGAGCTTTGGGATGTCCCATGAAGGGTAGCGCCAAGAAGGAGGAGCTGCAAGTGGCCTTGAGGGCCTGGTGGGAAGCCAAAGAGGCTCAGGAGACGGGTGATGTTGAGGTGGATGAGGATGACCCAGGGAATGGATTTGGTCCACAGGATTTGCCAGTGGAGGGACCAGCCGCAGGGGCTGGTAGTAGCCATTCAGGGAGGAGTTTTTCACCAGAGGAGTTGGAGGAAAACCAAAGGTCAGACTGCATGAGTTGGAGGTGTTAAAACTTAAAACTCAAGCAGAGGAGAGCAGGAACGCTCTCGCGTTGGAAGAGAAACGGATTCTCTTCGCTCATGAGTTAAGCATGAGGGAACTGGACATTAAGGGTAAACAAGCAGAGTCCAGTTCGAATGGTGGCAGCGCACAGCCAGTGCCAAGTGTGGATGAGTGCAAGTGTGCACTGGAAGATTGGGTAGTGGTTAGCATGGTAAATGATTTGGAGGGGTTGTCCAATTTGGCCCCAGGGGAGCCTAGGCTCAGAAATTATTTTCCAGGATAGCGCCACCCCGGGTTAAGGTGTGGGCTCCTTGATTCCCGGGAGCCTGCACGAGAACTGGACCCCTGGTCATGGGTCCAGGGGCCTGAAAAGGCCCCAGAGAGGGAAGAAGGGCCAAGTGGCGCAAGGAGATCCCAGAGTAGTGAGGAAGGGTTGCTGGCTAGCCCCTTGTCTCAAAAGAGGGGGAGGAAGAGTAAGCAGCACCACCCAGGAAACTGGGGGGGCCGTAGGAGAGCCCCCGGGTGGAGGCCTAGTGCCTACTTGCCAGAGGTGTGAGGAAGGACACCTAGCATCAGGAGGGCGGGGAGTCTGTAGCCAGAGCTCCTGCCGTCCTGAAGTTTGTGGGTGCCATTCCTAAGTGCCAGGCCCAGAAAAATAAATGGAAGATTAAAAGAGGGTTGTGTTCCCCAGTGGGAACACCCGTGGGACAGTGTCCAGCCAGTGGGGCTGGGTCCCCTAGAAGTGACCAGGGTAAACCCACTTTTAACCTGGAGGGCAGGATGACTGGAGGTAGTATCCTGACCGATGGGCCTTCCCAGGGTACCACTCCAGGGTGGGGTTGGCATGGGACCAGCACCCCTGGAGGGGTCCCCCTGGCCGGGAGGGATCCATGGAACAGCATGGTTGGCTCAGGGAGTAGTGATCAAGAAGACCCCCTGGGGTCAGGAAGGCGTGGAACAGGAGGGTGTCCCTGTGGTAGAGGGCCTGCGTCCTGGTTCTATCGCCTCGAAGCCGGGAAGTCCATCAAGGTAATGATTGGTCTACCCTGGCTTTTGGCTGGGAGGGGGTTGTGTAGGACTTGGCCTTTTGGCTAAAGTTCCCTAAACTTTTGCTTTCCCCTAGACCGTTTTCCTGACATAGAGTTGCCAATTTAGATGCTTTGGGTACTTTGCCACTGCTGATCAGTGTCAAAGTACAAGTGTTCCCTGTGTAAAGTGTAATGGTAATTGGTTGGCCATGATTGGTATGTTTGCCTTACTAGTAAAGTCCCTAGTGATGTGCACTGTGTGTGCCAGGGCTAGTAATGCAAAGGTGCGCAGAGAAGGGAACTCAGGCCTGCAGTGTAGGGCCTGCACGCAGTTTGCTAAGTTAGCATGTTGTCCTGACAAGTGCAACCACTTGTCAGGCCTTACTTTCCCTTTTGCGTACACAGTGGGCACCCCTGTGGTAGGTCCCGGGTAACCCCTGGGCAGGGTGCAGTGTAAGTAAAAGGCAGGACATATACTGAGGTGTGTGTTATGTCCTGACAGTGAAAAACACTCCATTTCGTTTTTCACTGGTGAAAGGCCATCCTGCCCATAGGACAGAATGGGGAGGCTGGGTATTGTGTTTGTTAGCCTAGTTTCCCATAAGTTTAAAATGGAGAGGTGAAGTTTAGTATGTATGAACTCACAGTGTCATAACACATCTTTCTATGAAAGTGGTTTTGTCACTGTGTGTTCAGAAACCACTCTTTTAGAAAGTGGCTGAGTTTTGTGCTTTAAGCATTTCTGTGTGTCTCTGCTGAATGTGGATTGACTGTCTGGATCTGAGAGGGGAGAGGAGCTGGGGGAGGTCTTGACCCAGGGAGGGGTTGAGATGGCACCAGGCTGACCTGCATCTGGAGAGTAGGCGGAAGAGAAGCCCCGGGAGGTGAAGAGGCCTGGGTTGCGGCTATAAATTGTATTGTATTGTATTGTATATATCATTTATAAAGCGCAACTAACACCCTACGGGTACCCTGGCGCTATGGTACGTGACACAAGCCATCATAAAACGAGGAAGGTAGAATCAATTAGACAGCACTCACAGACAGGAAATCAATTTCTGGGGAACAGCCACATTTTAATCCTTTTCCTAAACAGAGACAAGGTGTTGCATTGTCTAATTTCAAGTGGTAGTTCATTCCACAGCCTCGCAGCAGCAGTACTGAAGGCCCTCCATCCCGATCTGGCCTTATTAAACCTTGAAACCTTCGCCAGACTGGCAGAAGAGGAGCGAAGGCTCCGTGTGGGAGTGTAGTAGACCAGTTTCTTCTGTAGAGGCTTAGGATCAAATCCATGCAGAGCCCTAAACACTATGCATAAGGACTTGAAATATATTCTTTGCAACACTGGAAGCCAGTGTAGCTCAGCTAAGCACATTGATGCAGAAGAGTCCCGTGGCCTGGACAAAACTAATTTCGCCGCCATAGTTTGGACTCGTTGCAGTCGCTGAATCAGGTACTTTGGAGACTCCAACAGTAGGGCGTTACAATAATCAAGTCTGCTTAAAATAACGCCTCGTACTATTAAGGCTCTGGCCGAATTTGGAAGCAGCGGGAGGATCTTTCTCAGTGCTCTGATAAGACCAAAACAGCTCCCCACAGTTTTATTCACTTGCGTCTCCAAAGACAGGTTAGCGCTAAATGTGACTTCCAAATTTCGCGCCGTCTTGGTTGAACCGGAGGAGTAGATGTTACAAGAGGCCAAAAGTTGTAAGGGAGAGGCAAAGGAACCTTCCCAACTGCACAGTGTAAAATTTCGGTCTTATCCGAGTTGAATTGTAGAAAGTTATTCCGTAGCCACTGCGCAGTGTCATGCATACAGACATGGAAATCCTCCAAAGCATTAGACTGGGTTCCATCCAGGGATAAGATAATCTGGGTGTCATCGGCATAGTTAACCAGCTTCACATTATGAGCCCGAATTATGTTAATCAATGGGCTCAAGTAAATGTTGAACAAAATTGGGCTGATGGCAAACCCTTGAGGAACACAATGCCAGATATTAGAAAAGGCTGATTGAAACGGAGGAAGAGCCACTGCCTGACACCTGCCGGATAAATAAGATCGAAACCAATCCAGGGCAGTGCCCACTATTCCTACCTCCTCTAATCGGGTCAGCAAGATGCCATGGTTAACAATTGACCCATCTCCTGCTGAGTGATTAAGGATCCAGACCCCCAGTATCAAAGGGAGAAAGGTGACACTGGGAGGGAGACACCCAGAACTGATTTAGGCAGGGGTCAGGGACCCCTGAGCACAACGAACTTCAAAGACATTTAGGGGTATAACTATTAGAGCTGAGACCCCTGAACGTTGGAATAGAAATGGATTGAGACTGAAAAAGGCTTGGGCCCATTTCGTGGTCAAGAGGAACCTCTGCTAAGGAAGGAACAACTGAAGAGACTGCTGGGAAGGACCGACCCTTGCTTCGTGATCTGGGGCTGGTCTGCAGTTAGGTGTTTTAACCAAGGAAGAGGCTGTTGGGATTGTGCTTTGTGCGCTGGGTCCCCCTGCTTGAAGAAGACTGTGCTTTGTGCTGTGTCTTGTTACCCCAAGGGCCCGATGTGAGCTGGCTCCCTGTTTGGAAACACAGGAACATAAAAGTTTCCGGAGAAGTTTCAAGCGACGCGGTGGGCGCGTGTTGTGGCAGCTTGAGACCCTCGGAAGGTGTGCCCTGTGATCTTGGACACACGGAGGAGAAGTGAGACTCGCACGCGCTGGGTGCGTGTCGTGGTGCACAGGAGGCATTGGTGAAGAGCGCCTGGTCAACGTGTGCATCGAAGGTGAAGTGAGTCTCGGACGCGCTGGGTGCGTGTCGTGGTGCACCGCAGGCGTTGGTGAAGAGCGCCTGGTCAGCGTGTGCATCGGAGGTGACATGAGACTCGGACGCGCTGGGTGCGTGTCGTGGTGCACCGCAGGCGCTGGTGAAGAGCGCCTGGTCAGCGGGTGCATCGGAGGTGAAGGGAGTCTCGGACGCGCAGGGTGCGTGTCGTGGTGCACAGGAGGCGTTGGTGAGGAGCGCCTGGTCAACGTGAGCATCGGAAGTGGAGTGAGTCTCGGATGCGCAGGGTGCGTGTCGGGGTGCACCGGAGGCGCTGGTGAAGAGCGCCTGGTCATCGAGTGCACCGGAGGAGAAGTGAGGCTCGGACACGGTGAGCGTGTCGGGGTGCGGCCGATGGCGTTGGTGAAGAGCACCTGGATATCGGGGCACCAGAGTTGGAGTAAGTCTCAGTGAAGCAGTGTGCGTGCTTTGGTGCAACCTGGGACTGTGGAGGTGATCGGCTGATCATCGTGTGCACCGGAAGAAAGTGAGTCTCTGCAGCGCGGTGTGCGTGTCTTGGTGCCAACTGAGACCGCAGGAAGGAGTGCCTGGTGAACGTGCACTCGGAGTCGACGTGAAGTCCCATCAGCGTTGTGTGTGTGGCTTCGTGCCAGAGGAGACCCGGAGGGTGCTGTGGTGAACGTGCACCCGGAGTAACGTAATCTCAGAGGCGTCGGGTACGTGTGCCCTGCGGCCGCCTGAGACCTTCCTAACAGTCGTGGCCCGGACCGGCAGCCCCGGAGGAGCTGAGCTGCCAGGCCGAGTCGCTGAGGCCCATTGAGAAAGTTCTGCACGGAAGGCCCAGTTCGCTGAAGGAGTAGAGGAGAGTGGGGTCACGCCCCCAGGTAACGTGGATCACTGCCTGGGCGGGGTGCGGGCTCGGAGGGACACTCTCTCGGCCTCCCAGTCCTTCTGGCGATGTGAGCCTTTGCTTCGGCTCAGATTGGGGCCTGTACTAACCAAAGGAGTGGCAGTACTGGGGCCAGAGTGAGAAGCTGTACGTTATGTCATCGTTGATACGTGTGGGGGGCAACTGTTATCGAAGAGGCTGACTGTCGTAATACACATTGCCAATATTGCTGCTAACGAACTGCCGGACTGTCTTATGACGCCTGACATTATTTCTGCATAACAAAGTACACGATTGTAGCGCTATGCATTGCATTATTTCTCCATTGCAAAGTACAGGATTGTAGCGGCCCGCATTGCATTATTTCTTCATTGCAAAGTACATGATTGTAGCTACGCATTGCATTATTCCTTAATTGCAAAGTACATGATTGTAGCGGTGCGCATTGCATTATTTCTTCATTGCAAAGTACGTGATTGGGGTGTGTGACGCATTGCATTATTCCTTCATTGCGCAGTACATGATTGTAGCGGTACGCATTGCATTATTTCTCCCATTGCAAGGTGCAGGGGTGTATTGTTACGCATTGTATTATTTCTCCTGTGCCCAGCACAGGATTGTATCGTTACGCAGCGCACTATTGTTTGTCCATTGCAACGTGTGTGATTCTAGCATTGCGACCAGCATAGCATTTTGAAAGCGGTGGTTGGGATTTGAACCTGCCAGCCTGAACGAATATTACCCTTTATTATATGTTGGCTTTTGTACCGTGTGGTCTGATCGGATATCTTTTTATATAAATTTTATACTCGTTTTATCAAACTTGTGTGGAGTCCATTTGTGGTGTCACCAGTGGGTTGCTGTGAGTGTGGCTGCACATACTGTACACTCGTGCCTTGGAGATAGGCCTGGCTGCTCGTGCCAAGCTACTAAGGGGGTGAGCAGGGCTATCTCAAACTGTGTCCTTACTTGGCCTAACATTGAGTGAGGAGTCCCGGGTCTCGCATTTGGTGACAGTGGTGCGGGACTGGGACTCTGGCTTCCAACATATGCTCTATATTGGGATGTTGTAAACAAGGTGAAACTCATCACCCAACACAGATTACAACAAAAATACTTCCTTCATGGGAGTTATGAATCCCCACTGATATGCAATCTTGACCATAGAAGTTTGTTGACACAAACGTATACTGGCGACTTTTTACAAATATCACAAAAGAATACTTAAATATTACAACAATCTAATTTATGCGATACCCACCATCTAAATTAAATTACACCAACTTTGTACATAATTGAGAAAAACTTTATTGAGTGCGGTTTGTAATAACAATCGCTTTAGTTTAGTAGTCTGTCTTCTCTATTTTTCGACATCACTTGAGCCAATCAGGGCTACCGTTACATAAATAGGGCCTGAGCACTCCGGTCAGGTAACATTCAGGAGGGGAGAGACCGAACCAGAGGATATAAGCTGCACCTCAAGTAAGTGACTGAGATGCCAACAGTGGGCCTGATTCACAGAACTAACTTAAGACAAAATCCTAAGCTTACTACCATTTTGGTATTCACAGAAGGCACTTACTCATTTTGGTATTCACAGAAGGCACTTACTCATTTTGGTATTCACAGAAGGCACTTACTCATCAATGAGTAAGTGCCTTCTGAGACACTTACTCATTTTGGTATTCACAGAAGGCACTTACTCATCAATGAGTAAGTGCCTTCTGTGAATATCAAAATGAGTAAGTGCCTTCTGTGAATACCAAAATGAGTACGTGCCTTCTGTGAATACCAAAATGGTAGTAAGTTTAGGATTTTGTCTTAAGTTAGTTCTGTGAATCGGGCCCAGAGTTATTTTTCCAGCCGAGCACAAGCCTTAACTGAAGCGATTTTTTACTTTAGATTTGGGATCATTCTTCGCGTATTTGAAATATGTTCTTTTCCGTGCTAAAGGAGAGCAGACTACGCATTTCTCCCCCCACCGTATGTGGAACGTTTGGTGATTTAAAAAGGTAAAGCATCCGTTTATAACAGTGGAAGACTCTGCCTAAAATGGGCATTTGCCATTCTCTATTCCCCACAAATTTCAAACTAATGACAACCTTTAGGAAATGTTTGTACATGTGTTATTTTATCGAGTGGGATAATCACGATCAGCACAGGCCCACCAATATCTAAGTAACGTACATGCATGAAAGCGGGACCCTGATCTGTATAACAACGTTGGGAATATTGCATGCATAAACAGTACGGTGATATGGATGGCTAATCATGGTCCCCCAATATTTACAAAATGAATGTTGGACTTGGCCCTTTCTGCAGGGTCATCCCAAAACGTTTTGCCTTCCTCCTGGTATTTTTTCTGACCTGGTGTTGGTGGCTTTAGGACTCTGAGCACTTTATCACTGCTGTCCAGTGTAAAGTGTATGTGCTCTCTATGGTAAACGTGGTAAGATTGGTCTACACCTGTTTGGCGTATTTAATTTACCTATCAGTCCCTTGTAAAGTGGTATCTCATATACCTGGGGCCAGTAAATTAAATGCTACTGGTGGGCTTGAAGCGCTGCTTGCGCCAACCACCAAAGTAGCCTTTCAAACCTGTCTCTGGCCTCTGCCATTGCAGGGCCTGCGTGCGCAGTTTAGTGCTGCTGTGACGTGGCACATAAAGTGGGTGCCACATCTGTGACTCCCCTTTTACTACATATCAGTCACCCCTAAGGTAGGCCCTAGCAAGCCCTATGGGCAGGGTGCGCTGTAGATAAAAGGTAGGACATGTGCCTTAACTGTGTGGCATGTCCTGGTAGTGACAAACAGCCATTTTGGTTTCTCACTACTGTGAGGCTGCCCTCCCATAGGAATGCATTGGGGATGCTCTGATATGTGTTTCAGTGGTAATTCCTGGTATGAGAGGATTAGCGTGATCAAGTTTGGTATGTTTGGAATAGTGGTAATAAATGCTGCGTAATAGTGTTTGCAGATTTATTATCACTATTTTAGAAATGCCACTTTTAGAAGTAGGCATTTCTGTGTGCTATGTGTCTTTGTGCCTGCCTGTTGTGTATTGCATGTCTGGCTCTGGAGTGACAGGGGCTGAGGAGGTGCATTGGCTCCAGAGGGGCTGGGTGAGTCAGCGCTAGGCTGAATAGGCCGATCTGTAATTGGAGTAGGGGTAGCACCTTGGCCTGATAGGACTGTGCCTGCCTTACACAATGCTGGCTCTGCCCCCCTGTGGTGTGTCTGGGGCCAGAGCCTACACTTACAAGGGAGGTTGTTGTGCACTGTAAATAAAATGTTAAGTGCCCCCCAGAACTGGTTTAGACCGGGCACAGAGTCCTGTGCCAGGGGGAGAACAAAGAACATAGGGGGTATAAGTGTTGGGGCTATGCCCCCATGAAAAGTGTGCTTTTGTACCTGCCTGGAGCTGAAGGACTGCTGGGCGCCAGTAGGAACCTCCACAAAGGACTCCACCTCTGCTGGACGGCCCTGTGAGCTGGCCTGCCTGGGCCCAGCTGTGCCCTGTGTGCTTTTGGGACTTAGAGTGGTGAGCGCTGTGCACCCAATCGCTGCAGGGACTGTCTACTACTTGATTGTCCCAACAACGTGGAGGGCGCTGGCGGATTCTGCTTCTAGGAGCCCGATAAGTGGGCTCAACCTTCTGAAACGCGGTGGGCGCAGTGTGTGGTTGCGCCATGAGAAGCTGCCGTTTGAGAGCGGCCACTCATTAGTGAGCTGTAACCTGGCAACCAGCCCCATGGTGGGAACACCGGAAGCCAGGCAGGGGCTGTGCCTGATTGTGGGACGAGCCTCGAGGGCTCCCACCAGCTGAGGTTACACAGAGAGTGAGGTCGCTGACCTCCACTGCCGGAAGTCAGGCAGAGTTAGGAGCCTGACCGTGGTCGGAGCTCCATTGAAGAAGGAGGAGACCGGCGAGGCCGCATGGCGAGGAGACACGCGCTGGAAAAAGAAGGATCCCTGCTGGGATCGGTAAAGCAGAAGTGCAGGCTTGGCTGGCATCTCCACCGCACAGACGCAGGCAGCTGCATTTTTATTCTCTCCAGCACCAGGGGCATTCTCCATTCATGGAGACAGGGTGAGTTGCACCCCCGCCCCCTTGCTTATGGTGTTGAGCGCAAAGCCAGGTGAGGAGCTGAGTCGGCGTCACCATACATGGCCAGGGTAGCAGCTGCCCCGGGTGGTAGTGGGCAGCTACCTGAGTAACCCTTGGCCCCACAGCCCTACTTTTGGGGGCAAAGGCCTTGTTGTGAGCTTGGAAGCTCAGGGTGAACCTCGACGGAGGCCCCCGAGCCGGGGTGAGGAAGGAGCCTCCACCGAACTACTACGCAGTCCAGGTAGAGAGTGTAGAGGAGCTGGGACTGCCATTTGGGGGCCAGTGGGCTCTCGGGGACATGGTGGCAAATTGTGAAGTATATTTATGCCTGAGAGGGGAATGAGGTGTGATAATGATGCACTACACTACTGCTGATACTTTTTGCCTAATATGTTCATGCTAAGTGTAATGTTACCAATAGTTACTGGTTGTTTCCTCTAACTGTGAGTTATGATGGTGATGACAGTGGCCTGATTGGCCCTATAATGTTTATAATCCCTGTGAAGTCATACTAAGTGCCAGGTGGCACAGCGTACCTATGTGATTACGTCCTAATGTGTTTTATGAGTAATACAAAGGCTATTTTTGATATAACCTTGTGTGGAGTTTCTTTTGTGGTGTGCCCAGTGTGTCGCCGTTGTGTGTGTGTTGCGCAAACGCTTTACACATTGCCTCTGGGATAAGGCTGACTGCTCTGCCAAGCTACCAAGGGGGTGAGCAGGGGTTATCTTCAGCGTGCAACTCCCTTGCCTTGACTAGAGTGGTGGTTTCTGCCTGGCTTAGGCGCAAGCCCTAGCCAACCAGAAATCCCATTTCTAACAATGAACATGTGTACAAACAAAATACTGTAAATACCCTGATTTGCTAAAAATAAAGTTGGAGATATTATATGTGCTAAACAGCATCGTGACATGAAGAAGTGACAGTCATGTGTAGATTTTTATTCTTAGCAGAAAGCACACTGAATCTTACTAAGTGCAAACAGCACAATAAAATAATGCAACCATCATTAAGGGCACAAAACTAATATGAGACTTCACACATTTATAGGATGAAAACCAGACATATTACAAGATGTCTGGCATTATGTGTGAACTAACTTTTCTTTTTATTTACAGTTGAGAGTGATGGAGCAAGGTAAACAAGAAAATTTTGAACCCCCTAATATTAATACTAATAATTAATTCTATTAATTGTTTGATGACTAATCAACACTTTACGTCTTTTACAGACATCCTTTATAAGGGATAACCGCAAATTCATGTTCAAAAGATAACCTACTAACGCTTGTCTACGTGATATAATAATAACATAATGGTTCGCGTACTAATTAAAATAATGTTGCATGATTTGTGCTATGTAGTAAATCGTATTGTGGCAAAAGTATGCGGATGGTAAGTAAACATAGCTTTATATGTCGCTTTTGCTAGGTAACACCTAATTGGGGTACGTAGAATGACGGGTGGGAAACGAAAAGGCTTATTTTCTTTGTTTTAATTATGATTGTGTTTGTTTTCATAATAGTTCGTACGGGCCTGCTAGGCCGCACTGTAAAAATGGCCGCTGAGGCAGATGAGCTAAAATGCGCAAGTGCAAAATGGCTTCCAATTGGGAGAAAGCTGTTGCCAATGACACGTGATCCGAAAGTAGAGCCCAGAATGAAAAAGATCAAGGTCACCATGACCTGTCACCAGAATGGGTGCCAAAAAGGGACACAGCGAGAAAGTACATGGGAACCAAAGATGCAACCGTGAATTAACAATGAACTGTTTTAATAAAGATACAAAAGAAGTTACAAATGAAGAACTGTCAGTCGGATTGGTAAAATTATAAACATTTTCGGAACTGGTTTGAACAAGGAGGGCAATGAGGAGATGCTTGTCACCCCTCCAATGGACCAATTAGCGTGAATCTCGCCCCCAAAGATTGAAACATTTCTGTTTAGTAAGTTAGTTTTAGGGTATAAGAGGACCTACTCTTAAGTAGGAGGAGCGCTATTCATACATAATTTTTGAGCACAGAACTTTGACGCTGGAGAATCGCTGTTATTTTCTTTAGGCCATTTTCTTTAAATTTAATTAATCGTTTTGCTTTTTTATCTGACTGGGAAGGAAGGAAATCGATGCGGAAAACCTGTATAGGTGGTCCGTCGAGGAGGCCTGTTTAGCGGGACAGTCAGTCAGATTTTGGGAATGCTATGCTGTGATCTGCTGTGACGAACTTATTTTTCCATCTAAAAGGGTATGCATAAATTCTCTGAACTTTATTCTTCTAATGATAATAAATGTATTAAACTGATTAATAAAATGGAGATTTCTCTATGCATTTAAATAATTAGATAAACTTTATTATAATTAAAATTACGAGTCTGTGGTTCTTTAGCTCAATAATAAATGCAAATGTTTAATAGGTTAAAGTGATTGAGCTGGTCTTAATCACCATCAACTGATTCCTACTAGTTGGTCCATCAACCAATGAACGGAATACCTTTTGGTGTTTTAGAAATTGACAGGATTAAAATCTAATTATGTATGATGTTTAAACAGTTATCTTGTCAACAGTAAAAAGGTATCCCGTTCCCTTCCAGCAGTCATCATAACTTTCTCTCCTAGGTGGAAGTGGAGGAGATCCAGGGAATATTTGAGTGAGTGAATGTATATGCGGTGTTATGGGCCCCACCGTCATATTGGTATAGTTGTGGAAAAAGGAGTGTTTCCGACCTGGATGCTATGTCCATAGGAGAGGAAAATATATTAGTCGCGCTGGATCAGATTTCTTGGTAGCAGAGTTATGGTTACTATAGATTAGTTTGGTGATTATTGATTATTGATTTTTGATTATTCCATGTTTAACACTTCATGTCGAGTTGTATTACGTTATATGTAAGTCGGAAATTTTGAAGCTTCCGGGAAGTAGGAAGCGGACACGTGTGGCAAGAGAAGTCACATGGAATAGTGCATTGTTTGGTTTTTCAAATTGGTGATAACACAGGTTGTGTTATGATAGGGACATTTTCTGTATAAAACGTGTATGAGTGAAATAGCAACCGGTTTTCTTGTGAAACTCTGGCCTTAATTCTCAGGAGCAGTGTAGTCTCCACATGTGTTTTATCCCCAGAGAAATGGGTTTACCCATTGCTTGAAAGAAGGGTAAGGTAGAGGGAAGTGCTACACTTATCGAACGAAACTATATTCTTGTACGATAGAGTAAACTATCACTTTTGTTTATCGAAAACAGACAATGGAAATGTGTTTTATGTTGTAACTAATAAGATTTGGTCAAGAAAACAAATTGCCGATAATTTTTGTAAAGGAGGGGTCAGGAGTAGAACTGACGTAGACAAAAGGCCGTGCTGGAATTGGCCAGTGCAATAGAAACACGGAAAACGCCCTGATTGGTGCGTTGGTGTGGGACGCGCTGGGATAGGTCCGAATAGCAGTGACGTGGAGGTTTCGGATTGGTGCGTTAGTGTGAGACGCGCTGGGATAGGTCCGAATAGCACATAGAGATCAGAGCAGAGTTACGAGCTTACAGAAGAGAAAGAAATCGTGAAATATGGCTTATTATGAATATGGTAGAGAGAAACAGTCATGGATGGCGAAAATTAAGAACTTCTTTAAGAAAGACAAAAAGGTAGTAACTAGAGAAGGACAAGTAATTCGTCCGCCGAAAACACCAGCTTCGCATATGATGCTGAAATACGGTTATCATACTTGCATTTGGTTAGAAAATTGGACAAAATATACTCAGAATGATGGAGTATTGGCTTTTCCAGAGAATGGATCGTTTAGCATGGCGGTACTTCGAAGTTTGAGGGAAAAGATGACAAAGCTTGAGCCAAGACCTAGACCGACACAGTTTGAAGCGTTAGGTGAATGGGGAGACGAGATGTATGAACGAGAAAGGTACAGAGGTGCAAAGAATCATGGTTTTGTTCCTGGAAGGTTGTGGGGAGTGAATCATGAGGACAGAATGAAGCGTTGGAGATATGCTAACATGACAGAAGGGTTGTTTCCAGCTTTTACAGTTGAAGAGGGTATAGGAAAGAAGTGTGTAGAGAAAAAGAAACATGCAGTTACAGAAAGGTACAGGTATGGAGGTAGCGAGACAGAGGATGAATTGCTGGAAGATATTTTAAACAGAAACCCACCTCCATATCAACAGAATTCTGCGGTGGTGACATCCAATGCACCGCCAACGGAAACTGGGAGGAATAAAAGTCCAGAACGAAGATACAAGATAAATAGGTCAAATGAACAATTAAAAACTCCACAAAGTGAAAAATGTGACAGCGACAATACAGCCGAGTTAGCAAAAACTACAAAAGAATTGACTGAGAAAATAAGAGAGTTAACAATGAACATGGAAGCTGTGACTGTACCAGTAACAATAGGACCAGTAATACCAGTTTTTGAGAATCAGAAAATAGATGAACATTCCTTGGTCATTCCCATGAACTCAAATTTGCAAAGAATGAGAGAAGGGATGGAATTAGAAAATGAAAGGGGAAGAAATTTGGTCAGTTCATATAGACCGAGCCCACCTACTAATCTGACGGTAAACGAGAGCGAGATGAGGAGGATTCCTATGGGAACTGAGTCTGCACAGAAACACCTGAGAGGAATAGAAATTGGATAGAAATGAATAGTACACCTGAAGGTCCCACTCCAGACAAATTAAATGAATGGATGAGAAACCTGCAGAAGAAAGAGACAGAACCAAAACCATTAGATGTAATTAGGCTTAAAATAGATATGGAGGAATTAATTTTAGGGACTATTGGGACGGAAAAACTAAAAACGTACCAAGACGACGAGATAATGTTCTTATGCAAGAGCATTACTTGGAGAGCTAGAAATCTGCACGACAAATTGGAAGAGACAGCGAATGAACTAGGAGTGGAATTTGTGAAAGTCAGGAGCTTACAGAAACCGTATAGGGTAGATTTTTGTGAAAAAGATATAGAAAATCTGAACACATCAGGACGTTTAACACAGATAAAAGAATTGATTGTTTTGCTAAGAAAATGGGGTGATGTGGACAGATGGAGAAGCAGGTGGACTAAAAGGAATGAGAGAACAACTGACAAAGCGTCTTTAGCTTTTGCGGTGACAGACAAGGAGTCGGTTGTAAGGGAGTATCCCATGAGAGAAACTCCAGGAGGCAGTTATGTACATGTCCCTTGGACCAGACAGGATATATTGTCATTTACAAATGACTTTCCAAAATTGAGAGAAAAACCTGTAGAATGGTAGAGACAAGTAGAAAGGTTTGTCAAAGTTTCGAAGGTGTTGTGGGTAGATTTGGATGGGTTATTTGACATTGTGGTACCAGCCGATTTATGCACAGAATGCAAAATCACCATTGATTGGCCAACTGTAGAATATCCTAGGGATGCAAAAACAGGAGCTCCAGGACCCGAGGTGATGAGGAAATATGAGCAGGTTATTACTTTCCTGAAAAACAAAATTCCGCCCAAAGAAACTGATTGGGTAAAAATTGATAGAACTACGCAGGAGAGTAAGGAATCTGTACATGCCTACTATGAGAGGCTGCTTTTGGTCTTCAAACAGTACAGCGGTTATGAGACTCTGAATGAGAAGGACATGAGTCATTTTGTATATAGATTTGTTTATGGGCTGAAACCAGAAATAAGCGAAATGATTAAGCAGCATATGATATGCTGGCAGAATAGTACAGTGGATGAGGTGTTGAGGTATGCTAAGTATTGTAGTGATGACATTGAGAGTAGACAGTGTAAATTAATAGAGAAAGCAATGTGGGCACAAGTGAAAGTTGCAGAAAAACAAGAAGCTCAACTGAATAACCAGGTAAATGAGACAGGACAAAATAAATTCAAACCAAATATAGGTAAAGGAAAAGGCCAAATGAGTATAGAAGAAGCAAAGAAAAGGTGGCCATGCCACAACTGCGAAAAATTAGGGCATTGGAGAAACGAGTGTAAATTTCCTCCAAAAGCTAATGCAGAAAATCAATCATTAAACCCACAGGTGCAGAGTGAGGTGAGTTACCAACAACTGCAGCAACCGCAGGTAGTTACTCAACAGAGTCAGGTGCCACAACCACCGCTACCCAAGAGTGTAAATCCACAGAGATACAGTACAGAGACAGGATTCTACGGAGGAGAGCAGGTAACACAATTGCCGCGCGCAGCTGCAATATCGCAGTATTGGTTGCGACAGGATGGGAATGAGTCGGATGAAAGTTTATGACGGTGCCTAGGAGAGGAGGAAGAGTGCGTACTTGGCGCAACTCTAGAGGTAGATCAGACAGGTCCATTTGTGGATGGAGAAGTGAATGGTGCAGATGTAACATTCCTTGTGGACACTGGAGCTACCCGTTCTACTGTTAGATCAGTGGAAATTCCAAACCTTCCTCTCTCAGGTGAAAATATCCAAGTCGTTGGTGTCTCGAATCAACAAATGAAGGCACCACTTACTAAATTAGTAGAAGTAAAAATTGGACCGTTCAGAGAGATGCACCGATTTGTGGTATGTGATTGCAGTCCTGTAAATTTACTTGGATGCGATCTACTTTGCAAAATGAATTGCACCATCTATTGTACGCCAGATGGGATTGCATTTCAGACACCAGATGAAGATGTATTATATAAAATGACAATGGCAGGATTAGAGCCAGGAGTGAATGACTTGTTTCCTGTGTTCGATGTAGAGAAAATCCCAATTGAGTTAAAAGAAACAGTAAAACAAGAGGTGTGGGATTTTACAGGTGAAGATATTGGGTTAATGAAAGGAATAGACCCTGTTAAAATTTCTGTTAAAGAAGGGACAAATTACCCAAATATTCCACAATATAAATTGACACCAGAAATCATTGAAGGAATAACCCCTGTGATAAATAAAATGATTGAACAAGGAATATTGAAAGAAATAATGAGCAGTCCATGCAATCCGCCTATAATGGGACTGAAAAAGCCAAACGGAACATATAGAATAGTGCAGGATTTACGAAGGGTTAATACAATTGTTGTTCCTTGTTGTCCAATTGTACCAAACCCTGCTGTAATATTGTATCAGATTCCACATGAGGCAGAATGGTACACTGTCATTGATTTGTGCCATGCATTTTTCTCTATCCCGTTACATCCAGATAGCCAGCCATTATTTGCGTTCAGGTTCGGAGAGCGTATTTTGGCATGGTGCCGAATTCCTCAAGGGTACACAGAGAGTCCCTCGATCTTTAATCAGATCCTAAAGAAATCGTTGGAAGATTTAAAAATGCCTGAAAAATCCGTGATGGTTCAGTACATTGATGACCTATTGCTGGCATCAAAAACGAAAGAGGCATGTGTTACTGACACCATTGCTTTACTGAACCATCTAGCAGAAGGAGGACATAAAGTGTCCCCGTCAAAACTACAGTTTTGCCAGCAAGAAGTTCAATACCTAGGTCATAAAATTGAAAAGGGAGTGCGAAAGGTAACGACTGAAAGAATAAAAATTATCCGAGGAATGAGAGCTCCGATGACACAAAGAGAGGTGAGAATGTTTCTGGGAATGGTTGGATATTGTCGACAGTGGATCAGTGGATTTTCACTAATTGCAAAACCATTACAGCGATTGACAAAAAAGGATGTTAAAAGATCCATTTGAGTTGAATGATGAAGAAATGAAAGCCTTCAGAGAACTGAAAGCGAGATTGTGTGAAGCACCGGCACTGGGAATGCCTGACTATGAAAAAGATTTTGAACTGTATTGTAGTGAGAGAGATGGGTGTGCACTTTCAGTTTTAGTGCAAAGACATGGAAATATGAAAAGACCTATTGCATATTTTTCAGCTGTTTTAGACCCAGTAGCGAAAGCATTGCCTGGATGTCTGAAAGCAGTAGCTGCTACTTGTATGAGTCTGGAACAAAGTGAAGGAATTGTGATGGGATACCCACTGAGGGTATATGTTCCACATTCCGTCGAAATTCTCTTGACAAGAACCAAAACTCAATACATGACACATAGTCGGCTGACTAGGTACGAAAAAGTGATTTTAAGTGCAGACAATGTAACTATTGACAGATGCACAAGTGTGAATCCTTCGACATCATTGCCGGATGAAGAGAGTGTGAAAGACAAAGATGAGGTTGATCATGATTGCTTGAATGTACTTTAATACTGTACAAAACCAAGGCCAGACATCAGAGATGAGCTTTTAAAAGAATCAGATTATGTGATGTTTGTGGATGGCTCATGCTTGAGGACAGATGAAGGAGTTTTGAGTGCAGCGTATGCAGTATGTACAGTAAGTGCCATAATGGAAGCATCTTGTTTGAGAGGGATACGTTCCGCCCAAGTGGCTGAGCTGATTGCTCTAATACAGGCATGCAAACTGGGAAAGAATGTCCGAATCACAGTGATCACGGATACCCAATATGGCTTCAGAGTGGTTCATGATTTTGGGCAGATCTGGTCCCAAAGAGGTTTCTTGACGTCTGCAGGAACTCCGATTCGAAATGGTGAGTTTTTGAAGAAATTACTTGAGGCGATACAGCTGCCTAGACAAATTGCCGTGGTGAAGTGCAATGCACATAAAAATGGGGAAGACTACATAACCGTGGGCAATAATTATGCCGACGAGATAGCTCAGTACTGTGCTAAAAATGTATTCTCACTGAATAGAAGGAGAGAAAGAGAGCATGTTTCATGTCCTTTGCTTTTTACTAACATTGTCGAAACATGGGATGAGGTGAGACAGTTACAGGAAGCAGCAGATGATGAGGAAAAGGATAATTGGATAAAAGCAGGATGCAGGAAAAGGGAAGAAGATGATGTTTGGGTTTATAGAGATGAAAGACCAGTTATGCCTGATAGCATGATTTCTGACATGGCACGGATGTACCATGGACAAGCTCATATTGGAAGAGATGCAATGATCCGACTTTTCAGACAAACCTGGTATAACCCAAAATTCAGAGCCATAGCTGAAAGTCTTTGTCAAAGATGTCTTATTTGTCAACAGATAAATCCAGGAAGGAAAACAGTAGTGAGCTTAGGAACAATAGGACGAGAGGGAGGTCCTTTCACGAGAATGCAACTGGATTTTATAGAAATGCCCCCAAGCAATAGACTGAGGTATGTTCTTGTGGTCATTTGTTTGTTTTCTCGTTGGGTGGAAGCCTATCCGACCAGAAGGAATGATGGGATTACAGTAGCAAAGCTTTTGCTAAGAGAATTCATTCCAAGGTATGGTTTACCAGTAACGATTGAAACAGATAGAGGAACACATTTTCAAAATGAATTAGTTCAACTGATATGTGAAGCTCTTGGTATTCAACAGAAATTGCATTGTGCATACAGACCAGAGGCTTCTGGAGTAGTAGAACAAGTGAATGGAACAATAAAGAATAGGTTAGGAAAAATGTGTCAAGCCACAGGACTGAAATGGCCAGATGCCCTTCCCCTGGTGCTGATAACTATCAGAAGCATACCTGATAGGAAAACAGGTCTAAGTCCCCACGAAATTATCATGGGACGAGCAATGAGACAAGCTCATGTACCTGTCAACAAACTGTTGGCTATAACTGATGATCTCGTGATGGATTATTGCAAAGGATTGGCTGATGTGGTACATTCTGTGTTTCATCAGGTTGGACCGGATGCGACCACTCTTGAAAGAAAACCAGCTCATGATTTGAATCCAGGAGATTGGGTCCGCATAAAAGTCCACAGAAGAAGAAACTGTTTGGTTCCTCGCTGGGACCAACCACGACAGGTGATCCTGGTAACAACAACTGCAGTCAAATGTGCCGGAGTGAAAAACTGGGTGCATGCCAGCCATACTATCAGAGTTCCAGATCCTGAAGCTCGACCTGTAAGTCGACATCTGGAGATATCTGATACCAGTTCAGCATCCGATGCAGAAGAAGAAAGAAACAGGGTTCCAGAACTTGAAGATCGACCTGTAAGTCAACATCTGGAAGACCCAGGTACAAGTCTAACAACTGAAGAAGAATTTGAAATAGCAAAAGTTCCAGAACTTGAAGATCGACCTGTAAGTCGACATCTGGAAATATCAGACACCAGTTCAGCATCTGATACAGATCAATCAGATTATGGTGAAAAGATAAAGAATAAATGGAAAATTGACATCATAAATGAAGAAACTGAACAAAAAGACAGTGACAGTGAACAGCCAAGCACAAGTTATGGTAAAAATCCTACAGAAATTGTCAAAATATACAAGGCAGGGATAGATTCAAATAGAGAGATAGAAAAATCGGAAGACACTCGAGGAGCAATAGGGACAGATACACAAACAAATGAACAGGGAAATATAGAACCATATAGAGAGATCAACGAGAATCCGGAAGAACCTCGAGGAGGGATAGAAACAGGTGATCAAAAAGAAAAGACACTGGAAGAAAAGGAGCAAGTCAAAGAAAGTGAAATTATAAAGTTCAAAATAAGTGGAAATGAAGTACGGTCTGAAACAGAATCAGAAGAAAGTGAAGGAGAGAGAAAACAGAGACTAGGACCAAGAAAAAGAACTTGGAGAGCTGAACGAGAAGAAAAAGAAAGTGAACCGAAAAGGCCGAGAAAAGGAGATAATTGGCCCCACGAAGTCAAAAGATTGAGATACAAAATCATAAAGATAAACAAAGATAATGCAGAACAAGTAAATGAAATAACAAGTCAAAAAGAACAAGAAAAACAAAGTGGAAAACAATTACAGAAAACAAAAAGAGTAAAGAAAGCTAATTTGAAATATAAGTCACCTGAATGGCTATACATCGCACTGACTGATATCAAAGAAGAAGAAATCACTCACGATAACCCCGGAGGAAGCTATAAACAAATGGGTGAAAGTGAAGTGCAACAAGTTTGAAGAGATTAAAAAGAAAAACCGGACTGGACAATAGAAACCTGAATAAGACAAGAAAGAGTTCTGAGAAGAACTAAAGAGAGTACCAAACGAGACAAAGTGAAAAAGTAGAGTGGCTGAAACGTCATTCAGAGGTGTGGTGACACAATTTTCTGTACAAAATTATAAATAGGTAGTAGAACAAGATGGTAGACATAGAGAATAGATGTGCGTTTCTACGTAGATGGTGTAGAATGTGTTTCTTTTGTACAGGTTTATTAATGTTTGTATGGCTCATCTTAGCAATCACCATTCCAATTAGATTAGCTGTAGAAGAAACGTCCATATTAGAGAACAAAACAAAGAAGGATAGCATACAGAACACAGCAACACTAGTAGATAATGCAGAGTTACATAAGGATAGATCTATAACAGATTTTTCAAAGAATGTCTTCACAAAATTGTTATATGAATATGTAGAAACCATGGATGTAAGAGATTGTTATGTTTGTATGCAATTACCTGCGTCTGTTTCAGAAGGTGTGACCTATCATCACCTTCCTTTGACGTATGGAATAACATGTAGTGTTTTAGCTAGTTTGTTTTATAAAACAGGTAGATTAGAATATTATTATACTGACATAAATAAGATTTTTGCAGAAATTCCTATAATTCCTGAATTGAACAAGGTGAAAGTGGCAAAGATGTTTGGTGAATTTTTCTTAGAGACTAAAGAATTGACATTAGATGACGTAGTTAAACATAACCTTACTTGTGAGTTAAAGAAAGAGGAAAAGGTATTTTTAGAAATGGTAGAAAGCAGAAGAGTAAAATTTCAAAGGAAAGTAGTAGAGGAAGAGATGAAAACACCACTATGGACATTTGAAAGAGAAAGTGATGATAAGAAAAGGACAAATGTAGCTATGACTTTAGATTGGCCCCAACAGGGAAAGTTGTGCATTAGTAGAAATAGAACTAGGTATGACAACTATTTCGTGGGTTCCAGCGATTGTCGAGACAATTATAAAATTTTAGGAGGATGGGGATTCAAAGGAGGAAAAGATCCAATATTTCCAGGGATCTATTATATTTGTGGGAACAGGGCTTATTACAGGTTGCCGGACCATTGGTATGGGTCTTGCTACTTAGGCCTGGTCTTTCCAAAAATCTTTCATGTAGATAGAGAAGAAAAAGGAACACACGAAATGGGTGCAACATTCACACGTAGGAAAAGGGAAAGTTTTTCAGAAATAGTGGGTGACATTTTTGGAGCAATGATACCAGCAGTGGGAATATCTTTGAATGCATTTAAAATTCGGAAACTGTCCACAGTAGTAGATCGTTTATCAACGAATACTGCTGGAGGGTTCTTGATGGTAAATACCGAGATGGTTGCCGTGAGAGCTATGGTAATGCAAAATCGACTTGCCCTTGACATTCTTTTGGCAAAAGAGGGAGGAGTCTGTGGAATGCTGAAAGTCCAACATTGTTGCACTTACATTCCAGATAAAAGTGAAAATATACAAAAGTATATAAAGAATATTACAAATTTGCACAAAGAACTTGTTCCACTGGAGGTTGAAAGTGCTTGCGAGAAACTTGGTAAAAGTTTTTCCTCAATACCAAAATGGTTCACTGAAATAGGTAGTTCTATTGTAGGGAAAGTTTTGATATCAGCAACATTAGTAGTTTTAGTAGTGTTATTCTTGAAATTTGTTATCATATGTATTAAAAGGAGAAAAAGACAAAACAAAATGAAAAGAGAAAATAAGATAAATAAAGAAAGAGAACGAGAGTTAGGGGAAATAGAACTAGAAGAACTAAAAGACAGTATGTATGAAAGAACAAAGAGACAAGATGAAAGGGATACAGATGTGTAAAAACTAACAAGAAGCAAATGGACAAGAAACAATGCTATCAGTAAAATTGTGAAACATGGGTTTTGTGGTGATATTAAAAATCACCAAAGGGGGGAGTTGATGGAGCAAGGTGAACAAGAAAATTTTGAACGCCCTAATATTAATACTAATAATTAATTCTATTAATTCTTAGATGACTAATCAACACTTTACGTCTTTTATAGACATCTTTTATAAGGGATAACCGCAAATTCATGTTCAAAAGATAACCTACTAACGCTTGTCTACGTGATATAATAATAACATAATGGTTCGCGTACTAATTAAAATAATGTTGCATGATTTGTGCTATGTAGTAAATCGTATTGTGGCAAAAGTATGCGGATGGTAAGTAAACATAGCTTTATATGTCGCTTTTGCTAGGTAACACCTAATTGGGGTACGTAGAATGACGGGTGGGAAACGAAAAGGCTTATTTTCTTTGTTTTAATTATGATTGTGTTTGAATCGGACTGTGCCTGCCTTACACAATGCTGGCTCCTCCCCCCTGTGGTGCTACTGGGGCCAGAGCCTACACTTACAAAGGAGGTTGTTGTGCACTGTAAATAAAATATCAAGTGCCCCCCCAGAACTGGTTTAGACCGGGCACAGAGTCCTGTGCCAGGGGGAGAACAAAGAACATAGGGGGTATAAGTATTGGGGCTGTGACCCCATGAAAAATGTGCTTTTTGTACCTGCCTGGAGCTGAAGGACTGCTGGGCGCCAGTAGGAACCTCCACGAAGGACTCCACCTCTGCTGGACGGCCCTGTGAGCTGGCCTGCCTGGGCCCAGCTCTGCCCTGTGTGCTTTTGGGACTTAGAGTGGTGAGCGCTGTGCACCCAATCGCTGCAGGGACTGTCTATTACTTGATTGTCCCAACAACGTGGAGGGCGCTGGCGGATTCTGCTTCTAGGAGCCCGATAAGTGGGCTCAACCTTCTGAAACGCGGTGGGTGCAGTGTGTGGTTGCACCATGAGAAGCTGCCGTTTGAGAGCGGCCACTCGTTAGTGAGCTGTAACCTGGCAACCAGCCCCATGGTGGGAAAGCCGGAAGCCAGGCAGGGGCTGTGCCTGATTGTGGGCCGAGCTTCGAGGGCTCCCACCAGCTGAGGTTACACAGAGAGTGAGGTCGCTGAACTCCACTGCCGGAAGTCAGGCAGAGTCAGGAGCCTGACCGTGGTCGGAGCTCCATTGAAGAAGGAGGAGACCGGCGAGGCCGCATGGCGAGGAGACACGCGCTGGAAAAAGAAGGATCCCTGCTGGGATCGGTAAAGCAGAAGTGCAGGCTTGGCTGGCATCTCCGCCGCACAGACGCAGGCAGCTGCATTTTTATTCTCTCCAGCACCAGGGGCATTCTCCATTCATGGAGACAGGGTGAGTTGCACCCCCGCCCCCTTGCTTATGGTGTTGAGTGCAAAGCCAGATGAGGAGCCGAGTCGGCGTCACCATACATGGCCAGGGTAGCAGCTGCCCCAGGTGGTAGTGGGCAGCTACCTGAGTAACCCTTGGCCCCACAGCCCTACTTTTGGGGGCAAAGGCCTTGTTGTGAGCTTGGAAGCTCAGGGTGAACCTCGACGGAGGCCCCCGAGCCGGGGTGAGGAAGGAGCCTCCACCGAACTACTACGCAGTCCAGGTAGAGAGTGCAGAGGAGCTGGGACTGCCATTTGGGGGCCAGTGGGCTCTCGGGGACATGGTGGAAAATTGTGAAGTATATTTATGCCTGAGAGGGGAATGAGGTGTGATAATGATGCACTGCAGTACTGCTGATACTTTTTGCCTAATATGTTCATGCTAAGTGTAATGTTACCAATAGTTACTGGTTGTTTCCTCTAACTGTGAGTTATGATGGTGATGACAGTGGCCTGATTGGCCCTATAATGTTTATAATCCCTGTGAAGTCATACTAAGTGCCAGGTGGCACAGTGTACCTATGTGATTACGTCCTAATGTGTTTTATGAGTAATACAAAGGCTATTTTTGATATAACCTTGTGTGGAGTTTCTTTTGTGGTGTGCCCAGTGTGTCGCCGCTGTGTGTGTGTTGCGCAAACGCTTTACACATTGCCTCTGGGATAAGGCTGACTGCTCTGCCAAGCTACCAAGGGGGTGAGCAGGGGTTATCTTCAGCGTGCAACTCCCTTGCCTTGACTAGAGTGGTGGTTTCTGCCTGGCTTAGGCGCAAGCCCTAGCCAACCAGAAATCCCATTTCTAACAATGAACATGTGTACAAACAAAATACTGTAAATACCCTGATTTGCTAAAAATAAAGTTGGAGATATTATATGTGCTAAACAGCATCGTGACATGGAGAAGTGACAGTCATGTGTAGATTTTCATTCTTAGCAGAAAGCACACTGAATCTTACAAAGTGCAAACAGCACAATAAAATAATGCAACCATCATTAAGGGCACAAAACTAATATGAGACTTCACACATTTATAGGATGAAAACCAGACATATTACAAGATGTCTGGCATTATGTGTGAACTAACTTTTCTTTTTATTTACAGTTGAGAGTGATGGAGTAAGGTAAACAAGAACATTTTGAACCCCCTAATATTAATACTAATAATTAATTCTATTAATTGTTTGATGACTAAGCAACACTTTACGTCTTTTATAGACATCTTTTATAAGGGATAACCGCAAATTCATGTTCAAAAGATAACCTACTAACGCTTGTCTACGTAATATAATAATAACATAATGGTTCGCGTACTAATTAAAATAATGTTGCATGATTTGTGCTATGTAGTAAATCGTATTGTGGCAAAAGTATGCGGATGGTAAGTAAACATAGCTTTATATGTCGCTTTTGCTAGGTAACACCTAATTGGGGTACGTAGAATGACGGGTGGGAAACGAAAAGGCTTATTTTCTTTGTTTTAATTATGATTGTGTTTGTTTTCATAATAGTTCGTACGGGCCTGCTAGGCCGCACTGTAAAAATGGCCGCTGAGGCAGATGAGCTAAAATGCGCAAGTGCAAAATGGCTTCCAATTGGGAGAAAGCTGTTGCCAATGACACGTGATCCGAAAGTAGAGCCCAGAATGAAAAAGATCAAGGTCACCATGACCTGTCACCAGAATGGGTGCCAAAAAGGGACACAGCGAGAAAGTACATGGGAACCAAAGATGCAACCGTGAATTAACAATGAACTGTTTTAATAAAGATACAAAAGAAGTTACAAATGAAGAACTGTCAGTCGGATTGGTAATGTCCTAAAACCGTGTGAAAGGACAAAATTATAAACATTTTCGGAACTGGTTTGAACAAGGAGGGCAATGAGGAGATGCTTGTCACCCCTCCAATGGACCAATTAGCGTGAATCTCGCCCCCAAAGATTGAAACATTTCTGTTTAGTAAGTTAGTTTTAGGGTATAAGAGGACCTACTCTTAAGTAGGAGGAGCGCTATTCATACATAATTTTTGAGCACAGAACTTTGACGCTGGAGAATCGCTGTTATTTTCTTTAGGCCATTTTCTTTAAATTTAATTAATCGTTTTGCTTTTTAATCTGACTGGGAAGGAAGGAGATCGATGCGGAAAACCTGTATAGGTGGTCCGTCGAGGAGGCCTGTTTAGCGGGACAGTCAGTCAGATTTTGGGAATGCTATGCTGTGATCTGCTGTGACGAACTTATTTTTCCATCTAAAAGGGTATGCATAAATTCTCTGAACTTTATTCTTCTAATGATAATAAATGTATTAAACTGATTAATAAAATGGAGATTTCTCTATGCATTTAAATAATTAGATAAACTTTATTATAATTAAAATTACGAGTCTGTGGTTCTTTAGCTCAATAATAAATGCAAATGTTTAATAGGTTAAAGTGATTGAGCTGGTCTTAATCACCATCAACTGATTCCTACTAGTTGGTCCATCGACCAATGAACGGAATACCTTTTGGTGTTTTAGAAATTGACAGGATTAAAATCTAATTATGTATGATGTTTAAACAGTTATCTTGTCAACAGTAAAAAGGTATCCCGTTCCCTTCCAGCAGTCATCATAACTTTCTCTCCTAGGTAGAAGTGGATGAGATCCAGGGAATATTTGAGTGAGTGAATGTATATGCGGTGTTATGGGCCCCACCGTCATATTGGTATAGTTGTGGGAAAAGCAGTGTTTCCGACCTGGATGCTATGTCCATAGGAGAGGAAAATATATTAGTCGCGCTGGATCAGATTTCTTGGTAGCAGAGTTATGGTTACTATAGATTAGTTTGGTGATTATTGATTATTGATTTTTGATTATTCCATGTTTAACACTTCATGTCGAGTTGTATTACGTTATATGTAAGTCGGAAATTTTGAAGCTTCCGGGAAGTAGGAAGTGGACACGTGTGGCAAGAGAAGTCACATGGAATAGTGCATTGTTTGGTTTTTCAAATTGGTGATAACACAGGTTGTGTTATGATAGGGACATTTTCTGTATAAAACGTGTATGAGTGAAATAACAACCGGTTTTCTTGTGAAACTCTGGCCTTAATTCTCAGGAGCAGTGTAGTCTCCACATGTGTTTTATCCCCAGAGAAACGGGTTTACCCATTGCTTGAAAGAAGGGTAAGGTAGAGGGAAGTGCTACACTTATCGAACGAAACTATATTCTTGTATGATAGAGTAAACTATCACTTTTGTTTAGCGAAAACAGACAATGGAAATGTGTTTTATGTTGTAACTAATAAGATTTGGTCAAGAAAACAAATTGCCGATAATTTTTGTAAAGGAGGGGTCAGGAGTAGAACTGACGTAGACAAAAGGCCGCGCTGGAATTGGCCAGTGCAATAGAAACACGGAAAACGCCCTGATTGGTGCGTTGGTGTGAGACGCGCTGGGATAGGTCCGAATAGCAGTGACGTGGAGGTTTCGGATTGGTGCGTTAGTGTGAGACGCGCTGGGATAGGTCCGAATAGCACATAGAGATCAGAGCAGAGTTAAGAGCTTACAGAAGAGAAAGAAATCGTGAAATATGGCTTATTATGAATATGGTAGAGAGAAACAGTCATGGATGGCGAAAATTAAGAACTTCTTTAAGAAAGACAAAAAGGTAGTAACTAGAGAAGGACAAGTAATTCCTCCGCCGAAAACACCAGCTTCGCATATGATGCTGAAATACGGTTATCATACTTGCATTTGGTTAGAAAATTGGACAAAATATACTCAGAATGATGGAGTATTGGCTTTTCCAGAGAATGGATCGTTTAGCATGGCGGTACTTCGAAATTTGAGGGAAAAGATGACAAAGCTTGAGCCAAGACCTAGACCGACACAGTTTGAAGCGTTAGGTGAATGGGGAGACGAGATGTATGAACGAGAAACGTACAGAGGTGCAAAGAATCATGGTTTTGTTCCTGGAAGGTTGTGGGGAGTGAATCATGAGGACAGAATGAAGCGTTGGAGATATGCTAACATGACAGAAGGGTTGTTTCCAGCTTTTACAGTTGAAGAGGGTACAGGAAAGAAGTGTGTAGAGAAAGAGAAACATGCAGTTACAGAAAGGTACAGGTATGGAGGTAGCGAGACAGAGGATGAATTGCTGGAAGATATTTTAAACAGAAACCCACCTCCATATCAACAGAATTCTGCGGTGATGACACCCAATGCACCACCAACGGAAACTGGGAGGAATAAAAGTCCAGAACGAAGATACGAGATAAATAGGTCAAATGAACAATTAAAAACTCCACAAAGTGAAAAATGTGACAGCGACAATACAGCCGAGTTAGCAAAAACTACAAAAGAATTGACTGAGAAAATAAGAGAGTTAACAATGAACATGGAAGCTGTGACTGTACCAGTAACAATAGGACCAGTAATACCAGTTTTTGAGAATCAGAAAATAGATGAACATTCCTTGGTCATTCCGATGAACTCAAATTTGCAAAGAATGAGAGAAGGGATGGAATTAGAAAATGAAAGGGGAAGAAATTTGGTCAGTTCATATAGACAGAGCCCACCTACTAATCTGACGGTAAACGAGAGCGAGATGAGGAGGATTCCTATGGGAACTGAGTCTGCATCAGAAACACCTGAGAGGAATAGAAATTGGATAGAAATTAATAGTACACCTGTTGGTCCCACTCCAGACAAATTAAATGAATGGATGAGAAACCTGCAGAAGAAAGAGACAGAACCAAAACCATTAGATGTAATTAGGCTTAAAATAGATATGGAGGAATTAATTTTAGGGACTATTGGGACGGAAAAACTAAAAACGTACCAAGACGACGAGATAATGTTCTTATGCAAGAGCATTACTTGGAGAGCTAGAAATCTGCACGACAAATTGGAAGAGACAGCGAATGAACTAGGAGTGGAATTTGTGAAAGTCTGGAGCTTACAGAAACCGTATAGGGTAGATTTTTGTGAAAAAGATATAGAAAATCTGAACACATCAGGACGTTTAACACAGATAAAAGAATTGATTGTTTTGCTAAGAAAATGGGGTGATGTGGACAGATCGAGAAGCAGGTGGACTAAAAGGAATGAGAGAACAACTGACAAAGCGTCTTTAGCTTTTGCGGTGACAGACAAGGAGTCGATTGTAAGGGAGTATCCCATGAGAGAAACTCCAGGAGGCAGTTATGTACATGTCCCTTGGACCAGACAGGATATATTGTCATTTACAAATGACTTTCCAAAATTGAGAGAAAAACCTGTAGAATGGTAGAGACAAGTAGAAAGGTTTGTCAAAGTTTCGAAGGTGTTGTGGGTAGATTTGGATGGGTTATTTGACATTGTGGTACCAGCCGATTTATGGACAGAATGCAAAATCACCATTGATTGGCCAACTGTAGAATATCCTAGGGATGCAAAAACAGGAGCTCCAGGACCCGAGGTGATGAGGAAATATGAGCAGGTTATTACTTTCCTGAAAAACAAAATTCCGCCCAAAGAAACTGATTGGGTAAAAATTGATAGAACTACGCAGGAGAGTAAGGAATCTGTACATGCCTACTATGAGAGGCTGCTTTTGGTCTTCAAACAGTACAGCGGTTATGAGACTCTGAATGAGAAGGACATGAGTCATTTTGTATATAGATTTGTTTATGGGCTAAAACCAGAAATAAGCGAAATGATTAAGCAGCATATGATATGCTGGCAGAATAGTACAGTGGATGAGGTGTTGAGGTATGCTAAGTATTGTAGTGATGACATTGAGAGTAGACAGTGTAAATTAAAAGAGAAAGCAATGTGGGCACAAGTGAAAGTTGCAGAAAAACAAGAAGCTCGACTGAATAACCAGGTAAATGAGACAGGACAAAATAAATTCAAACCAAATATAGGTAAAGGAAAAGGCCAAATGAGTATAGAAGAAGCAAAGAAAAGGTGGCCATGCCACAACTGCGAAAAATTAGGGCATTGGAGAAACAAGTGTAAATTTCCTCCAAAAGCTAATGCAGAAAATCAATCATTAAACCCACAGGTGCAGAGTGAGGTGAGTTACCAACAACTGCAACAACCGCAGGTAGTTACTCAACAGAGTCAGGTGCCACAACCACCGCTACCCAAGAGTGTAAATCCACAGAGATACAGTACAGAGACAGGATTCTACAGAGGAGAGCAGGTAACACAATTGCCGCGCGCAGCTGCAATATCGCAGTATTGGTTGCGACAGGATGGGAATGAGTCGGATGAAAGTCTATGACGGTGCCTAGGAGAGGAGGAAGAGTGCGTACTTGGCGCAACTCTAGAGGTAGATCAGGCAGGTCCATTTGTGGATGGAGAAGTGAATGGTGCAGATGTAACATTCCTTGTGGACACTGGAGCTACCCGTTCTACTGTTAGATCAGTGGAAATTCCAAACCTTCCTCTCTCAGGTGAAAATATCCAAGTCATTGGTGTCTCGAATCAGCAAATTAAGGCACCACTTACTAAATTAGTAGAAGTAAAAATTGGACCGTTCAGAGAGATGCACCGATTTGTGGTATGTGATTGCAGTCCTGTAAATTTACTTGGACGCGATCTACTTTGCAAAATGAATTGCACCATCTATTGTACGCCAGATGGGATTGCATTTCAGACACCAGATGAAGATGTATTATATAAAATGACAATGGCAGGATTAGAGCCAGGAGTGAATGACTTGTTTCCTGTGTTCGATGTAGAGAAAATCCCAATTGAGTTAAAAGAAACAGTAAAACAAGAGGTGTGGGATTTTACAGGTGAAGATATTGGGTTAATGAAAGGAGTAGACCCTGTTAAAATTTCTGTTAAAGAAGGGACAAATTACCCAAATATTCCACAATATAAATTGACACCAGAAATCATTGAAGGAATAACCCCTGTGATAAATAAAATGATTGAACAAGGAATATTGAAAGAAATAATGAGCAGTCCATGCAATCCGCCTATAATGGGACTGAAAAAGCCAAACGGAACATATAGAATAGTGCAGGATTTACGAAGGGTTAATAAAATTGTTGTTCCTTGTTGTCCAAATGTACCAAACCCTGCTGTAATATTGTATCAGATTCCACATGAGGCAGAATGGTACACTGTCATTGATTTGTGCCATGCATTTTTCTCTATCCCGTTACATCCAGATAGCCAGCCATTATTTGCGTTCAGGTTCGGAGAGCGTATTTTGGCATGGTGTCGAATTCCTCAAGGGTACACAGAGAGTCCCTCGATCTTTAATCAGATCCTAAAGAAATCGTTGGAAGATTTAAAAATGCCTGAAAAATCCGTGATGGTTCAGTACATTGATGACCTATTGCTGGCATCAAAAACGAAAGAGGCATGTGTTACTGACACCATTGCTTTACTGAACCATCTAGCAGAAGGAGGACATAAAGTGTCCCCGTCAAAACTACAGTTTTGCCAGCAAGAAGTTCAATACCTAGGTCATAAAATTGAAAAGGGAGTGCGAAAGGTAACGACTGAAAGAATAAAAATTATCCGAGGAATGAGAGCTCCGATGACACAAAGAGAGGTGAGAATGTTTCTGGGAATGGTTGGATATTGTCGACAGTGGATCAGTGGATTTTCACTAATTGCAAAACCATTACAGCGATTGACAAAAAAGGATGTTAAAAGATCCATTTGAGTTGAATGATGAAGAAATGAAAGCCTTCAGAGAACTGAAAGCGAGATTGTGTGAAGCACCGGCACTGGGAATGCCTGACTACGAAAAAGATTTTGAACTGTATTGTAGTGAGAGAGATGGGTGTGCACTTTCAGTTTTAGTGCAAAGACATGGAAATATGAAAAGACCTATTGCATATTTTTCAGCTGTTTTAGACCCAGTAGCGAAAGCATTGCCTGGATGTCTGAAAGCAGTAGCTGCTACTTGTATGAGTCTGGAACAAAGTGAAGGAATTGTGATGGGATACCCACTGAGGGTATATGTTCCACATTCCGTCGAAATTCTCTTGACAAGAACCAAAACTCAATACATGACACATAGTCGGCTGACTAGGTACGAAAAAGTGATTTTAAGTGCAGACAATGTAACTATTGACAGATGCACAAGGGTGAATCCTTCGACATCATTGCCGGATGAAGAGAGTGTGAAAGACAAAGATGAGGTTGATCATGATTGCTTGAATGTACTTGAATACTGTACAAAACCAAGGCCAGACATCAGAGATGAGCCTTTAAAAGAATCAGATTATGTGATGTTTGTGGATGGCTCATGCTTGAGGACAGATGAAGGAGTTTTGAGTGCAGCGTATGCAGTATGTACAGTAAGTGCCATAATGGAAGCATCTTGTTTGAGAGGGATACGTTCCGCCCAAGTGGCTGAGCTGATTGCTCTAATACAGGCATGCAAACTGGGAAAGAATGTCCGAATCACAGTGATCACGGATAGCCAATATGGCTTCGGAGTGGTTCATGATTTTGGGCAGATCTGGTCCCAAAGAGGTTTCTTGACGTCTGCAGGAACTCCGATTCGAAATGGTGAGTTTGTGAAGAAATTACTTGAGGCGATACAGCTGCCTAGACAAATTGCAGTGGTGAAGTGCAATGCACATAAAAATGGGGAAGACTACATAACCGTGGGCAATAATTATGCCGACGAGATAGCTCAGTACTGTGCTAAAAATGTATTCTCACTGAATAGAAGGAGAGAAAGAGAGCATGTTTCATGTCCTTTGCTTTTTACTAACATTGTCGAAACATGGGATGAGGTGAGACAGTTACAGGAAGCAGCAGATGATGAGGAAAAGGATAATTGGATAAAAGCAGGATGCAGGAAAAGGGAAGAAGATGATGTTTGGGTTTATAGAGATGAAAGACCAGTTATGCCTGATAGCATGATTTCTGACATGGCACGGATGTACCATGGACAAGCTCATATTGGAAGAGATGCAATGATCCGACTTTTCAGATGAAAATTCAGAGCCATAGCTGAAAGTCTTTGTCAAAGATGTCTTATTTGTCAACAGATAAATCCAGGAAGGAAAACAGTAGTGAGCTTAGGAACAATAGGACGAGAGGGAGGTCCTTTCACGAGAATGCAACTGGATTTTATAGAAATGCCCCCAAGCAATAGACTGAGGTATGTTCTTGTGGTCATTTGTTTGTTTTCTCGTTGGGTGGAAGCCTATCCGACCAGAAGGAATGATGGGATTACAGTAGCAAAGCTTTTGCTAAGAGAATTCATTCCAAGGTATGGTTTTCCAGTAACGATTGAAACAGATAGAGGAACACATTTTCAAAATGAATTAGTTCAACTGATATGTGAAGCTCTTGGTATTCAACAGAAATTGCATTGTGCATACAGACCAGAGGCTTCTGGAGTAGTAGAACAAGTGAATGGAACAATAAAGAATAGGTTAGGAAAAATGTGTCAAGCCACAGGACTGAAATGGCCAGATGCCCTTCCCCTGGTGCTGATGACTATCAGAAGCATACCTGATAGGAAAACAGGTCTGAGTCCCCATGAAATTATCATGGGATGAGCAATGAGAGAAGCTCATGTACCTGTCAACAAACTGTTGGCTATAACTGATGATCTCGTGATGGATTATTGCAAAGGATTGGCTGATGTGGTACATTCTGTGTTTCATCAGGTTGGACCGGATGCGACCACTCTTGAAAGAAAACCAGCTCATGATTTGAATCCAGGAGATTGGGTCCGCATAAAAGTCCACAGAAGAAGAAACTGTTTGGTTCCTCGCTGGGACCAACCACGACAGGTGATCCTGGTAACAACAACTGCAGACAAATGTGCCGGAGTGAAAAACTGGGTGCATGCCAGCCATACTATCAGAGTTCCAGATCCTAAAGCTCGACCTGTAAGTCGACATCTGGAGATATCTGATACCAGTTCAGCATCCGATGCAGAAGAAGAAAGAAACAGGGTTCCAGAACTTGAAGATCGACCTGTAAGTCGACATCTGGAAGACCCAGGTACAAGTCTAACAACTGAAGAAGAATTTGAAATAGCAAAAGTTCCAGAACTTGAAGATCGACCTGTAAGTCGACATCTGGAAATATCAGACACCAGTTCAGCATCTGATACAGATCAATCAGATTATGGTGAAAAGATAAAGAATAAATGGAAAATTGACATCATAAACGAAGAAACTGAACAAAAAGACAGTGACAGTGAACAGCCAAGCACAAGTTATGGTAAAAATCCTACAGAAATTGTCAAAATATACAAGGCAGGGATAGATTCAAATAGAGAGATAGAAAAATCGGAAGACACTCGAGGAGCAATAGGGACAGATACACAAACAAATGAACAGGGAAATATAGAACCAGATAGAGAGATCAACGAGAATCCGGAAGAACCTCGAGGAGGGATAGAAACAGGTGATCAAAAAGAAAAGACACTGGAAGAAAAGGCGCAAGTCAAAGAAAGTGAAATTATAAAGTTCAAAATAAGTGGAAATGAAGTACGGTCTGAAACAGAATCAGAAGAAAGTGAAGGAGAGAGAAAACAGAGACTAGGACCAAGAAAAAGAACTTGGAGAGCTGAACGAGAAGAAAAAGAAAGTGAACCGAAAAGGCCGAGAAAAGGAGATAATTGGCCCCACGAAGTCAAAAGATTGAGATACAAAATCATAAAGATAAACAAAGATAATGCAGAACAAGTAAATGAAATAACAAGTCAAAAAGAACAAGAAAAACAAAGTGGAAAACAATTACAGAAAACAAAAAGAGTAAAGAAAGCTAATTTGAAATATAAGTCACCTGAATGGCTATACATCGCACTGACTGATATCAAAGAAGAAGAAATCACTCACGATAACTCCGGAGGAAGCTATAAACAAATGGGTGAAAGTGAAGTGCAACAAGTTTGAAGAGATTAAAAAGAAAAACCGGACTGGACAATAAAAACCTGAATAAGACAAGAAAGAGTTCTGAGAAGAACTAAAGAGAGTACCAAACGAGACAAAGTGAAAAAGTAGAGTGGCTGAAACGTCATTCAGAGGTGTGGTGACACAATTTTCTGTACAAAATTATAAATAGGTAGTAGAACAAGATGGTAGACATAGAGAATAGATGTGTGTTTCTACGTAGATGGTGTAGAATGTGTTTCTTTTGTACAGGTTTATTAATGTTTGTATGGCTCATCTTAGCAATCACCATTCCAATTAGATTAGCTGTAGAAGAAACGTCCATATTAGAGAACAAAACAAAGAAGGATAGCATACAGAACACAGCAACACTAGTATATAGTGCAGAGTTACATAAGGACAGATCTATAACAGATTTTTCAAAGAATGTCTTCACAAAATTGTTATATGAATATGTAGAAACCATGGATGTAAGAGATTGTTATGTTTGTATGCAATTACCTGCGTCTGTTTCAGAAGGTGTGACCTATCATCACCTTCCTTTGACGTATGGAATAACATGTAGTGTTTTAGCTAGTTTGTTTTATAAAACAGGTAGATTAGAATATTATTATACTGACATAAATAAGATTTTTGCAGAAATTCCTATAATTCCTGAATTGAACAAGGTGAAAGTGGCAAAGATGTTTGGTGAATTTTTCTTAGAGACTAAAGAATTGACATTAGATGACGTAGTTAAACATAACCTTACTTGTGAGTTAAAGAAAGAGGAAAAGGTATTTTTAGAAATGGTAGAAAGCAGAAGAGTAAAATTTCAAAGGAAAGTAGTAGAGGAAGAGATGAAAACACCACTATGGACATTTGAAAGAGAAAGTGATGATAAGAAAAGGACAAATGCAGCTATGACTTTAGATTGGCCCCAACAGGGAAAGTTGTGCATTAGTAGAAATAGAACTAGGTATGACAACTATTTCGTGGGTTCCAGCGATTGTCGAGACAATTATAAAATTTTAGGAGGATGGGGATTCAAAGGAGGAAAAGATCCAATATTTCCAGGGATCTATTATATTTGTGGGAACAGGGCTTATTACAGGTTGCCGGACCATTGGTATGGGTCTTGCTACTTAGGCCTGGTCTTTCCAAAAATCTTTCATGTAGATAGAGAAGAAAAAGGAACACACGAAATGGGTGCAACATTCACACGTAGGAAAAGGGAAAGTTTTTCAGAAATAGTGGGTGACATTTTTGGAGCAATGATACCAGCAGTGGGAATATCTTTGAATGCATTTAAAATTCGGAAACTGTCCACAGTAGTAGATCGTTTATCAACGAATACTGCTGGAGGCTTCTTGATGGTAAATACCGAGATGGTTGCCATGAGAGCTATGGTAATGCAAAATCGACTTGCCCTTGACATTCTTTTGGCAAAAGAGGGAGGAGTCTGTGGAATGCTCAAAGTCCAACATTGTTGCACTTACATTCCAGATAAAAGTAAAAATATACAAAAGTATATAAAGAATATTACAAATTTGCACAAAGAACTTGTTCCACTGGAGGTTGAGAGTGCTTGGTAGAAACTTGGTAAGAGTTTTTCCTCAATACCAAAATGGTTCACTGAAATAGGTAGTTCTATTGTAGGGAAAGTTTTGATATCAGCAACATTAGTAGTTTTAGTAGTGTTATTCTTGAAATTTGTTATCATATGTATTAAAAGGAGAAAAAGACAAAACAAAATGAAAAGAGAAAATAAGATAAATAAAGAAAGAGAACGAGAGTTAGGGGAAATAGAACTAGAAGAACTAAAAGACAGTATGTATGAAAGAACAAAGAGACAAGATGAAAGGGATACAGATGTGTAAAAACTAACAAGAAGCAAATGGACAAGAAACAATGCTATCAGTAAAATTGTGAAACATGGGTTTTGTGGTGATATTAAAAATCACCAAAGGGGGAGTTGATGGAGCAAGGTAAACAAGAAAATTTTGAACCCCCTAATATTAATACTAATAATTAATTCTATTAATTGTTTGATGACTAATCAACACTTTATGTCTTTTATAGACATCTTTTATAAGGGATAACCGCAAATTCATGTTCAAAAGATAACCTACTAACGCTTGTCTACGTGATATAATAATAACATAATGGTTCGCGTACTAATTAAAATAATGTTGCATGATTTGTGCTATGTAGTAAATCGTATTGTGGCAAAAGTATGCGGATGGTAAGTAAACATAGCTTTATATGTCGCTTTTGCTAGGTAACACCTAATTGGGGTACGTAGAATGACGGGTGGGAAACGAAAAGGCTTATTTTCTTTGTTTTAATTATGATTGTGTTTTTTTTCATAAGAATTCGTACGGGCCTGCTAGGCCGCACTGTAAAAATGGCCGTTGAGGCAGATGAGCTAAAATGCGCAAGTGCAAAATGGCTTCCAATTGGGAGAAAGCTGTTGCCAATGACACGTGATCCAAAAGTAGAGCCCAGAATGAAAAAGATCAAGGTCACCATGACCTGTCACCAGAATGGGTGCCAAAAAGGGACACAGTGAGAAAGTACATGGGAACCAAAGATGCAACCGTGAATTAACAATGAACTGTTTTAATAAAGATACAAAAGAAGTTACAAATGAAGAACTGTCAGTCGGATTGGTAATGTCCTAAAACCGTGTGAAAGGACGAAAATTATAAACATTTTCGGAACTGGTTTGAACAAGGAGGGAAATGAGGAGATGCTTGCCACCCCTCCAATGGACCAATTAGCGTGAATCTCGCCCCCAAAGATTGAAACATTTCTGTTTAGTAAGTTAGTTTTAGGGTATAAGAGGACCTACTCTTAAGTAGGAGGAGCGCTATTTATACATAGTTTTTTAGCACAGAACTTTGACGCTGGAGAATCGCTGTTATTTTCTTTAGGCCATTTTCTTTAAATTTAATTAATCGTTTTGCTTTTTAATCTGACTGGGAAGGAAGGAGATCGATGCGGAAAACCTGTATAGGTGGTCCGTCGAGGAGGCCTGTTTAGCGGGACAGTCAGTCAGATTTTGGGAATGCTATGCTGTGATCTGCTGTGACAAACTTATTTTTCCATCTAAAAGGGTATGCATAAATTCTCTGAACTTTATTCTTCTAATGATAATAAATGTATTAAACTGATTAATAAAATGGAGATTTCTCTATGCATTTAAATAATTAGATAAACTTTATTATAATTAAAATTACAAGTCTGTGGTTCTTTAGCTCAATAATAAATGCAAATGTTTAATAGGTTAAAGTGATTGAGCTGGTCTTAATCACCATCAACTGATTCCTACTAGTTGGTCCATCGACCAATGAACGGAATACCTTTTGGTGTTTTAGAAATTGACAGGATTAAAATCTAATTATGTATGATGTTTAAACAGTTATCTTGTCAACAGTAAAAAGGTATCCCGTTCCCTTCCAGCAGTCATCATAACTTTCTCTCCTAGGTAGAAGTGGATGAGATCCAGGGAATATTTGAGTGAGTGAATGTATATGCGGTGTTATGGGCCCCACCGTCATATTGGTATAGTTGTGGAAAATGGAGTGTTTCCGACCTGGATGCTATGTCCATAGGAGAGGAAAATATATTAGTCGCGCTGGATCAAGAGCAAACGCATTCTCGCTTGCCGGAATGAATACAACTGGCAGAATAATCAGATCCAGGGGATAGTATTCCACCTGATGTGAGTTATATAAAAAACTAGGGGGATTATCCTTTCTCCCCTCAAATTGGTCCTGATGAAAGCCATTGACCTGGCAAGGGCGCATGTCGGCTGAAACATGTAGACCATTTTTTTTACCTTTTTGAAAATGATCTGAAGGACACATTACAGGTCCCATTTTTCACATACACCTTTTTTTTTAACCTTACCCTTATCATTGTTTTGAATAAATTTAAGTCTATGATAAAGAGGTAATTTTAATTCACGTTTTTACAAAGTAGATTCCAACTGTTTCCTCAGCATCACCTCCTGGTGGAGGCCAACAAGACCCGATGATGATACTATCAATCATGACTACGCTGATGGACAAAGACATACCAAAGGCGGAAAATGACTGTTGAGGGTCCTACACATATTTTTTATCAAGATCCCTCGAGGCCTCAGGGCTCCACTCCTTTTTGATTCTGTGTAATATATTCGGAAGCTGAGTGGGACCCCAGACTGCTTCTACTTTCCTCCTTTGATAGATTGTTGAAGAAAGAGATACAACTCCCCTAAAATACCAGCGAGTCCTCAGAGCTCTGGGCTGCTTGAAGTATATCTCATGCGTGCTGATGGCAGAAAGTACAGGCAATAATGGGTGTGGAGGACAGAGACATCTTGCCTCAGGGACTTAACTTTTGAGGTAAAATATGATATTTTGGAGTCCATTGCCACCAGAGTTGAGCTAATAGTCAAGAGTTCCTTCAGAAGAGTATCCATGTTTGAGGTCATTGGGAAGGTAGTAGTCTGGGTCCTTCATGATTTGGGCTGGCTGACCGCCTCAGAGTACAATGCTTGTCACATTGCCGGCCTTCGTGACCTCATGTGGCATGGGGCGGCATGGTGGTACAGGCCTAGGCTCTACGGGACACCGACTATCCAGTGTCCAAGCCCAAAAGGGTGGGTACACACCAGCTTTTGAAGATGGAGACCCACACCTCTCTAACGCATGAGGTGAGGCTGACAGTTTAGCAGGTCAGCAGAGCAATGACTATTAGATAGCTCCCTCAGGGGGATGGAAGCTACTTCCCTATGAGCAAAGTACAGGGGTTAAAGGGCACTCCTTCTGGCTTGACCTCCCACTGAAATGAGGTGAGCCTCCTGGAGCCTCTCCTTGAACAACCATAGAGAGGATGTTGCAGGGTCATCAGGGCTTGGCGAAGAAAGAGGTGGCAAAGACATCTAGTTTATGACACAGCGCATCTGAGAAACTCACCCTCAGTAAATGATAGGTAGCACCCCTTAGCGTAGCAGATTGGGGTCAAATGGGCATTCACAGGGCCCAGAACACCGCCCCAGAGGTGTCAGTGGTTCCTTCACTTAGGGTAGAACATTGGTTACAGTCTAATCCCGCAACTCCGCCTCCGCTGCCAACCCTCTACAGCAGAGCAGCATAGGTCAGGTTACCCTAGAAGGGGATAGGGACTCTCAGCAAACCATAGGAGCCTCTTGGATGCCTTAGGATAGACAATCCAGGGTGATATAGGCCGGCAAGTCTAGGGCGGGTGAGCCAGAGAACAGTTGAGAGGCCGCTTGATGATAGTTGCCACCAAGAAGTCAAGCGTATTCCTCCATGGAAAGGGCACTGCAGTGGCCCCGGTAGCCACCATAGATCTCTACAGGACCGACCAGTGCCTGAAAGCGATGGATCGTGCTGTTGCAGGGAGCCACATCATCACTGTCCCCGGATGGCTCCAGTCAAAATGGCAGACGGATGACTGCCTGATGGAGGCCACGTCCGCCGAGCCACCAAAACTGCTTATAGAGCAGTGCGCCATCCATCTAGCATATCTCAGAACATCTTAACTCCCTCCGCAGGAGGACCATCAATAGGTAGCAGCCCCCGGAGGGCGTGGCGGGAAGAGCTTCAAATGAATGCAACCATTCCGCAGGAGTACCATCAACAGGTAGCAGCCCCCGGAGGCCGTGGCGGGAAGAGCTTCAAATGAATGCAACCATTGTAGTCAGCTCCTAGCTTCCCCACCCCCAAATACATAATTCTTCATTTTTAGGTTGAGCGTAAGCCTACAACCTCTTGTATACTTTAGTATACTTCTCCTGTGGGCTTAAAGCCATCCCCCTGCTTTTGATTTGTTTGTTTCAGTGTCCTTTAAAAATACTTGCTTACTAGTGGTCAGCCCTGCCTCCTTGTCCCTCCGTTTCTCTTCTGTTCCTCCCATCAGCAGGGACTAAGTACTGTCTCATTCTGCTATGGTTCTTTATCTGTTATTTGGGGGACTATTTTCTTCTTGGTTTCCTGCTATGTTACTGTTTGCCTGTGTTCAGCTTGTGCATCAAAGCTGCTTACATTTTAATATACGATTCCTTCCTCCCACCTCCTCTTAATTAATGTTACAGTTGTGTTACTGCTGCCTCCCCTGCCGTGCCTCCTGCTCCCTTGCATTTTTTTTACCTTTTTGCAATTTTTGTAGTTGATTGCGAGTTGGGCTTTTTTTGGTAGGATATTATTTCGGTTTTGTGCTTCCTTTTCAGGGGGATTGGGCTTGTTGAAGTCTTGTTCTTTTGTTTGAGGTAGCACCTTTCAGAAATAATTTTTTTTTAAAACTGTTTTACTGCACCTGAAAGGCAGCATGGGTTTACATTTAATGATTTTTTTGTCTCCCACAGCAGGAACTAACTACAGTATCCTTACGTTTTCGTTTAGGAGGCTATTTTGGTGCCAGTAGCTGCTTGCAAGTTAATGCAACATTCGCCAAGGAATCGAGTGCGATGTTTCCTTTTTGCCCCAGCAGCCTTCACCTGTGCATGCCTTTTCTGCTATTTGCCTGATTCAAATATGGCCCCTTGTCAGGACATATGCCCTGGTCTTCCAGACGTGTGCAGGCCGGTTGTTGTGATGGCTTTACTCAGTCTTTAACTTTTCCATAGGTGCTCCCGCTGAAGACGTCCAAATGGAAAACAAAGGGCTGCGCTCCTCAGTTCCAGCCGCATGTTGACATGCCAACTCATCAGTTCCGGGCAGGGCTGGGGGGGCATGTGCTTGTTTCCTGTCCAACTGTGTTGGCTGAGAGCTAGTTAAATTATACAGTGGAGTGCGGGGACAGCTGCAACCCTATTCACCAAGTATTCCACCTTGCCCTATGTGCCCGAATCAACGACCCTCTCCTTACCCAGCCCGTAGACTTCGTGTTGCCAGGTAGTATCTCCCGGATCAGGCCTGGGTTGTGAGAGTAAGTGACTGGCCTGAGGAACACTTCCGAGAAAACATGCAGCTGGCTTTGCTTTCTCTGTCCCCTCCAGTCTTTTCTGTTCCCCTCAGCTGTTTCAGAAGTGGGACAGACGTGACCAAAGTCAATGGCCTGTCACTCCTACAGAACCATGCCTTGCTCACCCTAAGTGACAAGTTGGTGGGCAGACTCAAATGTTTTCTGCTTCTATTTGATGAGAAGCACCTAGTTGACACTAACTGTACTATTGAGGATGTGCAGCTCATACTTGTATAAATAGGTTTAGATTGAACACAAGAATGGGAGACCTGCTGTGATCTCTTTTTTGAGTTTGGATATAAGAAGATCAGAGCACTTAAAAAATATTGACCTGCATTAGACTAATTGTGCTTCTAATGATATACAGTTTCTCCCTGTATAAATATGTTACACATTGAATACAAAAATGGGGACTTTGCTGTGACATTTTCTCTGAGTTTGGATATAGGAAAATTATAATGCTTTCCGAGATACTGTTCTATAGTATGTTTAATGAGATCATATGTATCTAAAAAATTAAAAGAAAGAATTGAGTTATCCAGTAAAACCGATGGGCGAAAGAAAGGGTAAAATAGAGATCTGTAACCCAAGAATGATCGTCGACCCTGCTTTGCTCATGTATATGAATTTCACAGACTTCAATTAGCATAATATTGTACAGCCTGTTGAACAAATTTGTCAAACAAAAGTGGTTCACCACTATTGAGGGTTCTCTTTTTTATGTGACGTACTGTATTGTCTGTATATATCTGACTGTGTGTATTCTGTATTTATGTATTAAAAAGTTATGTTACTCATGTTTGTTATTTTTGCAGCCCTGAACAAGCCCAAATCTTGGGTGAAACGCGTTGGCTGCGCAGAACTGCTATTTTATAATCACCTTGAATAAAAGAATCATAACAAGCAAAGAACAGACCTTTTGATTCATATTTTTTGTTAATAATATAGCAATGTGCTTTTACATATAGTTTCTTTGAAGTTGCCTCTCTAGCATTGTCTGCACAGGGTAAACAGTGAGTGTAATCACCTAACCCTGACAGGAGCGGTAGGGTCTCTCTGGCTTGGGCACTGCCTCAGCCAACCAGAAAGTACCAGTTCCAACAGGCTTCTTCTGTCATCAGCAGCTCGTCAGACAAAGGCTCATAATTAATTTGAAAGGGTGGGAGGGTGAGTGAGTGAGTGAAAGAATGGATGAAAGGGTGTATGGATACATTCATGGATGAATGAGTGAGTGAAAAAATAGATGTAAGTATGGATGAGGGAAAGGGAAGGAGGATGGATGATGTATGAGTGAAAGGGTGGATAGATGGATGATTGAAAGTGCAAATGGATGGATGGATAGAAGGACTGAAAAGCTGACTGGATGGAGTGAAAGGTGGATGGATGAGTGAAGGGGTGGATGAGGTGATGGATGTGTGAAAGGATGAATATAAGGATGCATGAGTGAAAAAATGGATGGATGAGTGAAAAGGAGTGTAAATGTATGGCTGGATGAAAAGGTGGATGGATGAATGAGTGAAAGCATGAATAGATGGATGGATGAATGGAAGCATGGATGGATGAGTGAAAGGGAAATGGATGAGTGTATGGATGGGTTGAAGGGTGAAGGGATGGATTAGCTGAGTGAGTGAGGATTGATTGATGAATAGAGTGAAAGGGTGGATGGATGAGTGAAAGGGAAGATGGATGGATGGATGGAGTAAAAGAGTGGATCATGGAGTGAAAGGATGGATGGACTAGCGAAAGGATAGATTGATGGATGGATGATAGGGGGACGGATACGTGAATGAATGGATGCCTGAGTGAAAGGATAGATGGATGGCTGGATGGTTGGATGGGTTTGATGTATAGGTTTGAAGATAGATTGATAGGTTTGGATATGGATGGGCGGATAGATGGACAGATGGATGGCTAAAAGGATGACTGACTGAATGATGAATTAAAGACTGAATGGATGACAGAATGCAAAGGTGAAATGGTGGACATCAGGGGTGGATGGAAGCATGAAAGGATGAATGGATAGATATTTGGATGGAAGAGACAAACAACCATGTCTGGAGAGGGTCGCAATGACCTACTTTACTTGATTGGTACCATAAGAGTTTGGGTTCAAAGTGGGTAGTATTTTAATTTTCTCACCACTCTCTTGGCCCTAAACCCCTATATATCTACATATATCTATATCTATACCTATATCTATATAATGGGTATTAATTTATTGCACTGATGTTCATAGCACATTGTCTCCTAAGGAATATATGTGCTTTACAATTACCAGTAGTGTGACACAGGGTCTTATATAGAACTGAAAATTGACGTCATAAACAACAAAGCCATGATAACACTGTTAAACATGACAGGTTCTAAAGGTGGGAAGGAGGAAGACTGGGGGAGAAGGAAGACGTAGTAAGAAGGGTAAAGGGGGGATAGTGTAAGTGTGAGGGGTAAATTTGTAACGTGGTCCTATATTGCCATCAAGGAGTTCTTATGAAGAAACTGAAAAACGAGCAGTTCATAAATGTCACCAGAACTCCGAGTTGGCAATATACAACTATATTACAGGTGTCACTTGTAATCTATTTTTTATATTACTTGATTTATTCATTCATTCTAGTACTCTTTAGACATATTTGGAGCATTTGAGCATCATCCTCAGTTTCATTTTTAGTCCCAATAGTTTTACTGAGACTGCAGATATGTCTGTCACTATTTTGAGAAATGTGTACTTTTGACTGTGGAATAGGTAATATGCTAATATTTAAAATGCGTTTCTCAGCTACAATGTGTGTTATTATTTCTTCTATGCAAAACGTTGTATATGTCGGCATAATCTAGTGTCATTTCTGGCATGCCACATTACACATATTTATAGGGAATACATGAGATTGTATTCCATGAGATTGTAATCCATGAGATTGAAATACATGAGATTATAATCCATGAGATTGTAATACATGATATTGTAATCCATGAGATTGTAATACATGAAACTGTAATCCGTGAGATTGTAATCCATGAGATTGTAATCCATGAGATTGTAATCCATGAGATTGAAATACATGAGATTGAAATACATGAGATTATAATCCATGAGATTATAATCCATGAGATTGAAATACATGAGATTATAATCCATGAGATTGTAATCCATAAAATTGAAATACATGAGATTATAATCCATGAGATTGTAATCCATGAGATTATAATATATGAGATTATAATCCATGAGATCATGCCATTATGCCACATTGCATAATCGTGATTTGGTTTGGGTAAAACTCCTATCTTGTGGATGCAGAAACAGTAAGAATGAACTGAGTGTAAGCAGTGGCGCTCACCGCTGGGTAGTTATAGTTAGGTCAGAGTTTCAATAGAAATGGTATTTTTTTTCTTTAAAAACTTTGGTGCTGTTTGTCAGACTGCACAAAAGTTTCTAAAAAAAGTTAATCCACTTTGCCTCCTTCATGGAATTTCCTGCAGATCAGTCAACCAGAGGCCAAGAAAAAGAGGAGTCCCAAAAGTGTGATTTCCCCTGGTATCCAAAGTTTTACAAAATGTAAAACAGGAGCACTGTACTGCGGTACTACCACGGTACACAGCATGGACACAATGAAGTACTGCTGTAGCATCGCCAAACATCCACATCATGGTGCCACAATACCAGACAAACTTTTTTTGTGTTACTGGTACCAATAATAGTAAATGAAGCTTGTAAGAAAATGTGATGCTATGGTGCGGAAGCTTGTAGGTGGGACCCATGCTAAGGGGCCCATTAGATGGGTTTGCCATTCATTTGGCCAGGCCCTTCAGCCAACCCACCCTACTGCACATGGGCAAAGCTAAGTGCAACAGGGAGGCCATCGAAGATCCTGCACTGCAGGGAATTGGGTCGATTAGTCGTGGGGATTGGGCAGAGGGCTTGGTTCATGAGTAGTGGATCTGGACTCAGACTGAGCCCAACTGGTAGTTTTACTTGATGGGGGGTTAGCGGCTGTGGGTGATTGTTTACAGCTGTCTTGCTTGGTTGTATATAGTGGTTGGCTGAAAAGTGAGTTCTGTGGAGTGGCTGAATGAATGTTGAAGAGTGGTTAGAACTGGTAATGTAATTTTTTGGGAGTAATACTAATAGTGTGTTGTGCTTACAGGTACACCTGTATACTTCCTTTAAATTGTTCTGCTAGATCCCAATCCCTACTGCTGTGAAATGCACTTCATCTATTCTGTAGATACGAGGCATGTTGAAGCAGATGTTATGGTAGGTGGACCCCCATACCTTAGCGCCTCCGGAAGAAATGCTAATGTTACCTTATTGAAAATACAAACTAGAGCGTAATGATCTAGACAGGCTGTGCACTACCGAAAACACTCCCTTATGAGTGTATGTGAACAATGTTTACAATTCATTAAAACATTTTTGTACATAGAAAAACAGAATTATACATAAATTAACATCGTTCCCAGAAACCAAAATTATCCCAAAATTGTATGAATGAACCATCAACCAAAACCGTCTTGATGGTAAAACTTCTTTCGTCCACTTATATGTTGTGAATCCAAATCAAAATGTGAGTTTCAAAAGTCCGTTTATTCAGATCATAAACAGTAAAATGCTGTTTGCTCCAAAATCCCAATGCATTTCGGGTGTAACCAGCACCCTTCTTCAGGTGATATCTATAGACAAATATATCAAGTTTACATCACATTGAACAACAAACGTATCATTTAAAACATAAGTAACATTTAGAGACAGACCCATACAAGCCGGGAGGATCCTAGAAATGCATGCATCGGTAAATATAAATCATAGACTATGAATATAGTCTGCATATTCTTGCATGAAGAATCGCCAGATCTTAGCGATGAAAATGACACTGAAAGTGACTGACCACTCAGAAACAGAGAAGATGCCAAACGTACCAATACACCCTGTGTATAGAATAAAACGAAACAAAGCGAAGCGGAAAAGGCCCTTTACTATAAAACCATATCTACCTAATTCCAATCCGCTAACGGACAACAACCGGAACTACAACAAGTTTGTCGGAATATATCGAAAACAGCCTGTAAACCCAAAGAGAACACGGTGTCAATGATCACCAAAATATAATATACGCACATGACATGTAAACTATACAGCTCAAAAAACACAAAAAACGTCAACAATATGAACTCACCCGGCGTTCGAAAAGCGCCGCTAATAGCCAAGTTATATGGATCAACTGCACATAAATTGAATTCAGTACTGCTGAAGCGGTAAACTGGAAACTAAAAATGAAAGATAATGAACAACATTCAAACGAATGCTCTAAAAATAGACCTGGGCAACTCACAAGAGCAAAACAAGCTCGAAATGCACTTACGGAGTCCTTAGTGTTTGTGACTCTTCCCAACGCCGCTGCAAGGGTGATGGTAATTCTAAGGAATAAAAAGTGCTTTTCAGAAAAGGTTCTCTTCCTGCCATGCCTCGAGTACACCGTAAAACAAAAACTAACAAGACACTTTTACTTACTAATCTGAAACGCGTCTCCCCTTCTGCCTCGTGTCCAACATCCAAGTAACAAGCCCCGTTTCTGTGTGCTTCGACATAAGTAAACGTGAGCGTGCTGCGTGCGCATTTCATCAAAACTGAAGAGGGATGCTTAGCGAATGTGTACAGCTCAATAGCGGCCATATTGAAAGAGCTCAATTCCTCTATAGTAGTGCCTTACTTAAACCGGTAAAAATGAAAACTAACCAAAAAACCGGAGAAATAACACGCTAATCGCGACTAGCTCCTTGTGTGAGAAATTATAAAAAATATAGATAAAAATAATCGAACTTAATAAAGTGTGACCAACGAGACTGAACATCATCAAAATGTGATGCGAATGGAAAAAGTGATAAAAAAAGAGAAGAAATCTTGTCTGTCCACAGAAGAAAATTGTAACATACAGTGAAGATCACAAGTGTGTATTCATACCAAGAAAGTAAACCCCACCACTGCCTGATGTGGTTTTAAACAAATATGCAACTTAAGAGGTGAAAAGAGGAAAAAGAATATCTAGCATAAGAAATATTGCTAACTCAACATTGACTTTGTACATGTGCCAATACTATAATACTGTTGCCTCATCATGAATACAACCTGGTGTGATTTTCTATAAAACTTAAGAAATAGGAACTGTGATACAATAACCTCATCATCAATAGAACACATCGTAGAATGTGCAAGTAGTGAAATACAATGATTTTTTCATAGTATAACATAATATGATTTAACAAAATATAACATGCCATAGTCCCAGCATACATATTGTGTGTCAGCCAACTCAATAACACTTTATGTCATGATAATTGGAACATGAAATTTACAAATGTAACATCAACCCATGTCGGCTGCGACCTAACATCGCAGTCGGAAGAGTGCATATTTCTCGACTTCAAGTGTACATGATGTGCCATAGAGCTAGTATAGATGAAAACTTAACCTCGTTGTCTAAAAGCATGTCTATCTGTAATTACAGTGATGTAATGAATGGTCAATGAGCTACCAGTGCCTGCATTACATCAGGACATCCTATTCGAATGGTGAACCAAAATCAAAAATTGTGGTGAAAAAACTACGTGTCATCGGTGTTACCTGGTCAGCTAACAAAGTTGAGTACCAAACATACTGTCTTCATAGAAAACATGCTAACTCCAATTTATCATTTAAACCCTTGGGACTCATTGTGTCCAAGAATCTAATCCAAAATGTCTCCCTCTGGGTGATATATTTCGTCATGTCCCTGTCGCTGTATTCTCGCACAACCTCTATCACACTGAATCTTAGTTGTGCTATGGTGTGATGTGCGTTAACCCAATGACTTGCTAAAGGGGAACTCAATGTTTTTGTTCGAATCCTGCTTTTGTGCTCAGTAATACGAATGCGTAATGACCTCTCGGTCTTACCCACTTAATACATGCCGCAAGGGCACCGTATTACGTAGATAACATTCTGTGTGTTACAATTAGCTGAAAACTGCAACCTAATTGGTTTGCCTGTCCAGGGGTGTGAAATAGAAGCACCTATAATTACATTGTTACAGTGTGAACAATTGTAGCATTTTTGCATGCCCTTTCGTTGATGTGCTTCACGAGTGTCATGCCTCTTCAATAGTTCCCTGATGTTCTTAGAACGTTTGTACGCAAAGATCGGCTGATCTTTGAAAAGATCCCCAAAGTCAGTTTCTGTTTGTAACAGATCCCATCTGTTCAAAATGATTTTTTTGATAGCAGGAGATTGGGTTGAAAAAGTGGAAACAAATACTTCTCTGCTCTCTACAGATTTCACTTTCTTCTCCAATAGAGCGGATCTGGAAAATTCTTCTACTCTGGCTGCTGATTCTTCCACTATTTCCCTCGGATAACCCCTCGACACAAAGTTCTGTTTGGCAGACTCTAGAGTCTCAGTCAATTGTGTGGAATCTGAAGTAATAACCCTAGGATCCAGTCACATTCACATTAGACAAGCGGGCTATATCATATTTGGATGTAGACATTGAATTGCGTGATTCCAAGATCCATACTAAGGTTTTCAAAAATTGACTGACCGTAATAACACTTTATTATTTGACAGCTTTCATCCTGGTTCTTTAAAGAAACATCTTCCATTTTCTCAGTTTTTAAGGATCAAACGTATTACTTCAGATTCCACACAATTGACTGAGACTCTAGAATAGAATAGTTTAAGAGGATTTGTCTCTTTGGAAAGGGTGTATCAAGTAAGGATATAGGTATAAATTGTTGCGATTTATTGAATAGATGAATATTTTAAACTGAGGAGAAGTTTAAAAGTTTACGTCTTGTGGTCTGCGTGATGACTGGAGTTAGTGACCAAGCAAAAGCCAAACTCAAAGTGAAGCGACTAGTACATTTGAGTGATTTGTTCTCCAAATCCCTGCTTTTTCCACCAATTGTCCGGCACTCTAATGATTACTAGACGTGGCCCATGAATCAAAGAAACCTCCACAAAGTTCAACTTAACAGATGCATGTAGGACTCAGTAACTTGCTTTATTTTGCAACAAAAAGTAAAAAGGGGAAAATACCAGGAGAGAAGTTAATGTACAGGGAATGAAGGAGTAATGGACATGGCCTATATGTGGAGCTTTCCTGTCTCCCTAATATCTTGTGAGCTATAAATTGGGAGACGAAAGGGCTTCTGGCAGCTTTGTTTAGCTGGTTGGTCTCAACTGTCTTTTCAAAATGAGAGTCACACAAGTCTTAATTTGTAGGAAACTGGCTCTCTGTACAGTTTAATTGAATGAAGTACACTATGTAGGGAGTCTGGGGAATCCCTAAAGGGTATACAAAGGTATACGTAGATAATATTAACTCTTTTTTTTGTGGTTGTGTGGGCGAGCAGTTAGACTTATCAGGGGGTAGTGCTAAGCATTTGTTGTACTCACAGAAGCAATAAATGAGACACACACTCAAGAATGAATCCGAGACCAATTTGTGAGAAATAATATTGATTTTTTAATAATTTTTAAGACCAAGAACACAGTTCTAAGGTAAGCACTTTTGGAGATGCAATTTTGCAAAGTTCAATAAATATATCACTTCTGTGCGCAATTAAGCACCATAAGAAACAATGGGGAAAAAGAAGAAAAATACATAGAAAGTCAGACAATGCTTTCACGAAGTTCATCTCCACGTTTTAGGTCGATGTCGGGATCAGGCCCAAAGTTCCAGCAGGAGAAGTTCAGGAGCATCCCACATCAGCCGGGAGCAGAGTGCAGAGATGTTGGAAGTTGTTGCGCAAAGACAAAGGTGGCCACTTGAAAATGCGCTGCATAGAGGGACTTACAGGTAAGTCTGGTGGGTCTCCTTAGAGGGAGAAGGTCGCAAGGGCCTGGGACCATGGGAGCAGAGCTGGTTGGTTGGTGCTGGGGCCGGTGGGGACAGGTGCATAGCGAGCAACAGTCAGCCAGGCGTTGTGCGTCTTGAGGTCCTTGGGGTCAGGAGCAGGTAACTTGGAGAGGTGATCTCGGGACATCTGGGCCACTCAGGAAGTGGGTGTCAGGTGTCTCGATGTCCCACGATGGATGCTTGCTTCTGGTGCTTTGGGAGTCTGGAGAGGACTCTTTATCTTGGTGTTTGCTGTTGAGGGTCCGGTATCCCGGATATTAGTACGCTGCGGCTCCGGTAAGTTCTGTTGTCTCCAAACTTGGTGGGAAGACGGATCTGACCCTTCGGAGCTGTTGTATCTTCTCTTCCTTCGGTGCTGTGTCGAGGTCGTCGGGAAGCAGCAAGTAGACAAACCAGACTTAATGGGATCGGTGCCTGCGGTGTACAGGGGAGTGATACCTTCCCTCTAAGGGAGCTTCTCGGTGATCTCTTGAAGGCTAAAGGTGCTTTGGGGTTCTTGGAGTCCTTTCAGGTTTCAGAACGACACAGCAGCAGCAATTGTCGAGTCCTGAGAGCAGCAGGCAGTGTTTTGTGGCTTTTTCTTCTGCAGCAGGGCTTCAGTTCTCGAGCAGCACGTCTTCTTTTTCCTGGTCATTTCTTGTACGTTGAATCTGATGTTCAGGTCTCGGGGTGAAAACAAAATACTGAATTAGGGGCTTTACAAGGGGATAAAGGTAGTAGCCAATCGGCTACCTGTAAGACTGTGGTGCAGCCACTCACCTGAAGTTCAGGCTGTGTGCAGGAGCGATGAACTTTCCTCTCTCCTCCTAGAACACCTCTTGGCACTACTGAACTTGCTACAGGAGTCCCAGCAGGTGTCCCAAAAGTGAAGGGGAATGTGACGAGAAAATAAGAGAGACCACTGCCACTCCACTCAGACTGGTCCAGCCCGGCCCCCTCGAGGGGATCTGTTTGCAGAGTAGGGTCGCTTTCTTGAGGACTTGTGTTTCTCTCTAAAATAAGGAATGCAACAGATGAGTACAGAGACACTTCTGGGCCCTCCAGGCGCCCTCAACACAGAACATTCATAATAAGTGAGTTATGTTAAACACCTGGTTCTCAAGAGGAGCTGAGATACTCTCTTAGCCTTTGTCTGTAGTTTGCAGGAGAATACGATCCAAACAATAGTTCTCTAAGAACAATTCTGTCAAAAGGAGTCACTGGCTATGATTATGTGTCATCTACAGTCAGGTATACAAATGGCACCTAGACACGTCGCTTCGTTTGCACAAAACACCCTAAAACAATATTCACATCTAGGAACAAACCCAAAAGGCTACATAGGCCAGTGTCCATACAATATAGTAATCAGAGGGATAAGAGGATGCTTCCATGCGCAAAGCGCGGAATCAAGTTCACAGTATTCATCTTAATAGCAAAGTTCTATGGCAATAGTGTAGAAACAAAACTCTCAGAAATCGGTAATGAGTTCAAACATAAAATGACCCCAAGCGCTAAGCGCGAAACAAATATGTAAATGCCATAGACTCGAATCAAAAGTCATTTGTGCCAAATACCAGATGTTCAATTCACATGGCAAATATACACGGACGAGCCTACCGATTAAGGGTTGGTGGAGTTCACGTAGCAGCGCTACACGGAACTCCGCGAAGTGGCAAAAAACCTCCGCCGCGCTACGCGGAGTTCCACAAGCGGGCGGAGTATTCATTTAATTAATCCAAGGACCAAGATAACACAGACTTACGATAGTAATGGGAGCTTTACGGTTAAATAGTTACTTATAACTATTCCAGTAGATGGCGACAGAGACTGTTTAAAGAAATTAAACTTAGTCCATTTAACACTTGAGCTTGTAAAGTTTGTTCGGGCATTGATTTTGATGTTGATTTAATGACATCAGTCACGTTAGTAATATTATTGGAGCACCAAGGGCACAAGCGATGAACAATCAATTTGCGCCAACTACAGTCCAGTGACCTCCATTTTCCCTGGCACCCTTTTACCATTACATATCATGTCACTGATGGAATGTCTGCTCACGCAAGCCTAGGAAATTGGGTAAAGAGCAGCATGGCAGAAATCATTAGGGACCCAGGGCTGCCTGCAGGTCACACTGCATGATTGTCTACATGGCCTTCCTCCGCACATCTCACAGCCCCCTTCCCTGACACCCAGCCCACCCAGCCGCTTACCTCACCGTAGCTGGGCTGCTACATGGATGGGTCCTCCTGCTCCGGGCTGCGCACCCCTCCTCCAGACCCCAATAACCGAGTTGCCACACCAAGGCTTTGCTGGTCCATCACTCCCCGGATTGTAAGTGGGTCTCCTCTCCTCGCTCTGCCGCAGGATCACCGAGCGTATGCTGCTGATCGACCTGCAGCCCATTCATGTCATGGCAGGAAGCAGGGGTGTTATGTTCTCCCCAGCACCCAGATTCCTGTGATGCTGCTCTGTGAAGGCAGAGCGCACACTCCCAGTCAGAGTGGGCAGAACCACTGCAGCGCGAAGGGGGAGAGAGGCTGCTTTGAGCTGTACCATGCGCAGAGCCAGGTTACCCTTTCCCTCATTGACGTCACATTTACAGGCATGGATGGAGATTGGTAAAGGAGTGCGGAGCCCCTTACTCCTCTTTTGTTTCTTTGGCAGGCAGTAGGCATCCCCCTATTCATACCTAGTCTATTGCCACAGAAACAGGCTGTGAAATTGGAGTTTCACTGGGGACTGGCACTGTGTAAACTCCGTCATGCGGCGGAGTCAGAGTTTTTTGCTGAACTCCGTGCTCCAAGCGGATTGCGGAGTTGGAAAAACGCTGCAAACTCCGAGGGCGGAGCGGAGTTTGCCGCCCCACGGTTACTTCCGATACCAACAGAAAATGTTAAAGTCACACAGCCTTTCACTTTCACACGCAGCCTTAAAGCGCGCTGCACTTAGCTGTCCGATGCTTGCTGCAGTTCCGGATCAGCGCATGCTTCTGTCCAACAATGAAGGAGGAAATCCTGAAGCAGTGACAGAAGCAGTCTCCAGCCGAAACAGGAACCAGGAGCTTAAGCCAAGCACCAAAAGGTGCGAGGCTTGGGCTTTTATAGCCAATTCGGTGGCAGGTAACCACACGAGGCTAGCTACGCCCATAAGCATGCCGGGTGCTCAGCACACAAAGCTAGCCATGCCCATAAGCATGTCAGGTGCTTAGCAACAGCACCTGTCCAATAATGTGACACTGTTGCAAGCACCCAAAAACAACAAACATTGGCACCAGCAAATACAATAAAAAGAAACAAATATTGGCAGTGGCAAGAAAAGGAAAAAACAAAACAACTTAGTGCACAGAAATATGAGCAAGCAGGGACCCGTGAGGGTGCAGACATACCAGACAGGGTGGGGAGCTCCTGACACTACCTACCTTTATGGTGTCTACACCCTCTAGTGACCACTTCCTGTGTGAAGAGGCACTACCCTAGCCCTGATAGGATGTTTTCCCACCATCCCAAGATAGTGGAATTTCAGGAGAGGGGTTCACATTGCCTGCCCCACCCTAGGGGTGTTGTAGGCTAAGTGGGAACCTTCCTCTTAATCTAATGAATTTTCCCTCCTTTCCTCCTGCCAAAAGTGGTGCAGGAAAGGGGGCTTGGTTTCCCCCACTATCTGGAGGCTCCTGGGTTGGATTTCAAAGGCGGCATCGCCTTTGAAGCTTCCCGCCCATGAAGGTCATTCTGGCCTGGAGAAGGTGTAAAGCACCTCCGCCCTGAGCAGGCTTAGTCTCTGTCCTTTGAGAGCGCTGGCTCTTACCCACCCCAGGAGGTCAGAAACATGTCTGGTAGTGGCAGGCTGGTGAAAACAAGTCAGGAACCACACCAATGCTTGGTAGTTTTTCAGGGGACCTTCGAAAAGGGTGTCCTGTGTGAATTTAATATTAAATCCAACACAGGCATCAGTGAGGATTTATTAGGACAATTTGTTTGGTACCAACCACCTTAGGAATCAGTGAAGCCATCATGGAGCTGTAAAAATTGTGTTGACAAATATCCAGCCCATCTACTCTTTATGGCTTACTTGTGCACTTACAACATCTCAAAATAGACTGGTTATTGTAGGGGCATATCTGCTCATGCTGATATGCCCTCACATAGGATATAGTGCACCCTGCCTTAGGGCTAAAGGCTTGCAGTAGGGATGATTTACCTATATCTTATGCAGTGTATGGGTGGCATGGCACACAGGGCTGGGCCATGTCGCCTCTTCGGATTTCTCTGCACCAAGACCCCAACCCTGCAATGGCTGAGAGCATAGCCTTGGTAAGGGGTCCCTGGGGTGGCACAACCAGTGCTGCAGCCCCAGAGGACCAACTTCAGTACCCATGCCCTAGTTACCAGGGGTGCCACTTACTAGAGACTTACAGGGGTAGCTGAAGTTGCCAATTGTGGTACAGGTTTTTGGAAAGAGATCTGGCACTGGTAACTTGGCTAGCAGGGACTCAGTGCACTTACAGTTTGGAATCACATAAGACATCAGGCAAAAAGTGGGGATAACCACGTCAAAAGAGGTACTTTCCTACAATATTGAAGGTTCTTATACACAATCTGCATGTCATCTCTAAGCTGCTCCCACTGGCCCAAGATAGAATAGAGGACATTATGCCACTTGAGGCTGAAGAGTTACTAAACTGGGAGGTCGCTAAATTAGGATTAGCAATTGTGAGGAATTGGCTTATTGGTTTAGGGGGGTGAAAACCCTTCTCAAGCAACAAGCATAATCTCTCCAAGGGACCACTGTCTATTTAAAAAAAATAAAACTTCAAAGTTTCATTTTTTTGCAAACGTATCCCGTTTTTCCTCAAGGAAAATGGGCTTCGTTTAAAAAAAAAAATGATTGCTTTATTTTTAAGCAATCACAGACATAGTGGTCTACTGACCTCAGCAGGCCACCATCCCAGTGATGTGAGAAGTTGGCCTGGTATATGCTGTCCACTTGTTAGAGTGGGCACCTTGCACCAGAACAATTCGACTCTTATGGTTGGTAGGTTTAAGACAACCTTTGTAGAAAGCTATCCTAGTGGTAGCTGTGGAGAAGTCTTGGAGGAATGTAAAGCAGCTTGTTTTACCACACAATCTCTTGAATCACCAAATGAAAAGACACCACACAGGTATATATATCAAATATATATGTATTTATTACTAAACAACTCTCTGCTAATCTCTTTATGAGATTAGAAGTCAGGAACATATGTACAAATCAAATGTTATCAAAAATAAGTTAGCACAATCAAATATCACAATCTTAGCTTGGCTAGACCTGGGCCTAGAGCATATAGAATCGAGGGACCCCAAAGAACCACCCCAGGTAGTTGTAGGAGACCCACAGGGGACGGACGCGGTGTTCAGACACCGGTGCGAGTCCTGTACGAGTCTATGCGAAAGGACGCGATTGAGATTTCAATGTTAAAGGCCCCTTGCGTGTTCGAGGCGAAGCATCGAGGCGAACACACCGATCGGACCCAGTACGAGTCGAAGGACGCAGTTACGGGTAGAGTTGCAAGGGAGCAGGACGCGATGTGTTCTAACACAGACGCGAGCCCTGTACGAGTCAGTGCGCTTAGTCGCACTTGGAAAATAGGAGTTTTAGGGCACATCTAGGATAGCTACAAGCAAGCCACTTACAGGGTAAGTAGTTCTAGGGCCCATACCCACAGGAGCACCGTAGTGCTGAAGTTACCTCACCCAGGGGAGCCGGGTGCATAGGTGTCCTTTGGTGTCGGGTCGCGGCGTCGTTCTCAATGGGAGCCAGTGAAGACTTGCTGCTTGCAACGACAGAAGAAGTGTCCGTTGGAATCCAAGCCTGGATTCGGAAGGAGGAAGACCTGAAAGCAGAGGGGACAGTGTTCAAAGTCACTTGGTAGTGACCCTGGGCAAGGAAGATGAATGCCCACCGTCGTCGACAGATTCAGGTCGTTCATGGGTGTCTTCACTCTTCGACCACGAGGTCCGGGAGGCGTCGAGGACGGCCAGGAGCTGGATTCAACGTGTACCACGAAGTCTGCAGCTGACTGCGGTATCGCCGACCCGATTGGAGCCAACAAGCCTTGGTAGCAGCAAGTCTCGTGGTGGAAAGGAAAAGTCAATGGTGCAGACCAGCAAGGTCTGAGGGACTTACCCAGCGAGGGTAGGTCAGGAAAGGCCTGGAGCAACCAGAGGAGCCCTTTGGTTTCATTGAAAAGTCTTCTGGGGACCCACAAGCCGGCTGGCAAGGGATCGCGAAGACGCCTCGGGAGGATTCACTCAACAGGGGACCACGGTCACTCGGGACGGTGTAGGCTCTAATTTTGGGAGGGATCTCTGTTAGAGGCTGGGACCACACGTGGTCCAAAGCACAAGTTCGTAGAACGTCGTGAAGGGGTTGCACTCGACAATAGTGCACGGTACCCAGGGGCTGCGGTTCCTCGTCGCTCGTGGGGTCCACTTGCCTCAGCTTCGCTGGGGACTCACGATGGCCTTGGAGAAGTCAGGAAATCCTCTTCCTGGGCTGCAGGGACTTCGGGCTCCGGCGGGAGCGGCGTAGTTTGCGACCGTCAATGTAGTTTTTGGTGCCTGCCAAGCAGGGGAGTCACTCCTTGACTCCAAGGGAGATTCTTCAGTCTTCCAGAGGTAGTGGAACGTCGAAGGTCCGGGATTCTTCTTGAGAGCGTCGTCCAGGGGTATCTAGGTTGCAATGCACAGGTTCCCCCTCTTATACTAAAGAGAAGGGAGGGACTAGCTCTATGACCCCACCTATGGGAGGGTCAGGGGAGTGGGTGGCTACACCCACTTCCCTTTGTCCAGTTTTGCACCAGAGCAGGGGCAGGTAGCCCCTGAGCCGGTTTGAACTGGCATATGCACCGAGGAGCCTTCTGCTCCTCCAGTGCAGGACTTCAAAGCACTCTAGGAGTGCACCCACCCAGCCCCAATACACTAAACCCTGTCTGGGAGGTGGTCACACCCCCTTGGGACAGGATATCTATTGTTGGGCCTCCTCCACTGCGAGTGTTGGTCATCAGCAGGAGGGCAGCCCAGTGTCTGTGACTGGTGGCATCCATTTTGTGATGCCAGGGCTCTTCAGGATTCTATCGCGTTTCCACAGTAGGTACATGTCTATCCCTCTAGAAGGGTGGGACCATACTTCCACACCAGTTACTGGTGTGGGGGTATGATTCCAAAGTGTTTGACACCAAACACGACATGTTTTGATGCAGCCAATCCACAGTTATCATTTACCGCGAGGATATAATGCACTTAAGAGTATATGGTTTGGCTGCATTCACAAACAGCCCCAGAGAATTGACTCTGAGAGCTGCAGAGGGGTCCTGCTCAGGCAGAGGCACCCCTCACATAGGAACTAAGCACCCTGCCCTCAGGATTGATAGGGCCTGCCTTAGGGGTGACTGATACGTTTAAATTTGTGTGTAGGAGAGATATAGGGGACCTATATCTCAGTGAGGGGTGCTAGCACCTCCTCACCCAGGCTGCAGTAGCAGGCCTGTGGTGTCAGATTTAGTCTGCTTCCCAGGGGTGGCATAATACATGCTTCAGCCCCTGGTAGGCCTGTGAAGTACCTATGCCCTTGGTACCTAAGGTACCATATACTAGGGACTCATAAGGTACCACAGTATCCAATCACTAGTGTACCTAAAGTGCACTCCAAGTCGTTTAGAGAGAACAGAGAGGCTGGGGCCCTGATTGGCAGGGTCCCAGCCAGACTATAGCCAGAAACCAGTGTAAACATCATAAAAAAAGTGGGGGCAACATAAGAGGCAGATCCTACTCTCCTACACAACCCCCCCCCCCAAACGCAGGGACACTAAACTAACCTTGACCAGTTGAGTCTTCGTGTTCTAAGTGGAAATACCTTGAGAGTCCATCTGCATTGGCATGTTGGGTCCCAGGTCTATGTTCCACTGTATAGTCCATCCCCTGTAGGGAAATGGACCACCTCAAAAGTTTTGGGTTTTCTCCTTTCATTTGTTAAAGCCATAGGAGGGGCTTGTGGTCAGTCTGAACTATGAAGTGAGTGCCAAACAAGTATGGCCTCAGCTTCTTCAGGGCCCATACCACAGCAAAGGCCTCCCTCTCTATAGCTGACCAACGTTTCTCTCTAGGGGTCAGCCTTCTGCTAATGAAAGCTACTGGCTGGTCTTGACCTTCATCATTCAGTTGAGACAGTACAGCTCCCACACCCAGCTCAGAAGCATCTGTTTGGACAATGAACATTTTGGTGTAGTCTGGACTCTGTAAGATGGGGGCAGTGCACATGGCCTGCTTTAGGTCTTCAAATGCCTTCTGACAGCTAGCTGTCCACTGAACCTTTTTGGCATTTTCTTTGAGGTCAGATCATTCAAGGGGGTCACTATAGATCCATATCCCTTCACAAACCTCCTATAGTACCCAGTCAGGCCTAAGAAGGCTCTCACCTGTGTCTGGGTGATTGGAGCAACCCATTCCATTATGGTTTGGATCTTGCTCTGTAAAGGCTGAACCTGGCCTCCACTCACAAGGTGGCCCAGGTATACAACCTGACTCTGCCCTATCTGGCACTTAGTGGCCTTGATAGTGAGGCCTGCTTTCTGCAGAGCCTCCAAAACATTTCTGAGGTGGATAAGGTGATCCTGCCAGGAGGAACTAAAGACAGCAATATCATCTAGATAAGCTGAGCAATAAGTTTCCATTCCTGCCAGAACTTTGTTCACCAACCTCTGAAAAGTGGCAGGTGCATTTTTCAATCCAAAGGGCATCACCACAAAGTGGTAGTGCCCACCAGGGGTTGAAAATGTTGTTTTGGCTTTTGCATCATCAGCTAACCTGATCTGCCAGTAGCCAGCTGTTAGGTCAAATGTACTCAGATACTTGGCTGATGCCAAAGTATCAATCAGCTCATCTGCCCTTGGTATGGGATAGGCATCAGTCCTAGTGACTGCATTGAGGCCTCTGTAGTCTACACAAAACCTCATCTCTTTCTTACCACCCTGGGTATGAGGCTTGGGTACTAGGACTACTGGGCTAGCCCAGGGGCTATCTGAATGCTCAATTACACCTAACTCCAACATCTTCTGGACTTCAGTCCTGATACAGTCCCTGACATGGTCAGGTTGCCTGTAGATTTTACTCTTGACAGGCAGACTGTCTCCAGTGTCCACCTCATGGGTGCACCAGGAAGTCTGACTAGGGGTCAGGCTAAACATATGTCTGTACTGCTGCAGAACTTGTCTGCACTCAGTTTGCTGATGGTCAGTGAGGCTGCTTGCCAAAGCAACACCATCTACTGACCCATCATCAGGGTTCTGCGAGAGCAGGTCAGGGAGAGGGTCACTCTCCTCCTCCTGTTCCTCATCAGTTGCCATGAGCAAGCCCATGTCAGCCCTGTCAACATATGGTTTCAATCTGTTGACATGGAGCACCCTCAGGGGGCTCCTGGGAGTTCCAAGATTCACCAGATAGGTGACTTCTCCCTTTGCTCAACTATTGTGTGGGGGCCACTCCACTTGTCTTGGAGGGCTGCTGGGGCCACTGGCTCCAACACCCACACTTTCTGTCCTGGCTGGTATACAGTCAGCACAGCCTTTTGGTCATGCCAAGCTTTTTGTAATTCTTGGCTGGCCTCCAGGTTTTTGGTTGCCTTTTTCATGTACTCAGCCATCCTGGAGCGGAGACCAAGTACATAGTCCATCACATCTTGTTTGGGGTTTGGAGGTAACTCCCAGCCCTCTTTTACCAAACATAATGGACCTCTTACAGGATGCCCAAACAGAAGCTCAAATGGGCTGTAACCAACCCCCTTCTGTGGAACTTCTCTGTATGCAAACAACAGGCAGGGAAGAAGAAGGTCCCATTTCCGCCTAAGCTTCTCTGGGAGTCCTTTAATCATTCCCTTCAGGGTTTTGTTGAAGCGTTCAACCAACCCATTGCATTGTGGGTGATAGGGGTGGTGAACTTATAAGTTACACCACACTCCTTCCACATTGCTTTCAAATATCCTGACATGAAGTTGGTACCTCTGTCAGAGATTACCTCCTTTGGGAAACCCACTCTGGAGAAGACTCCAATGAGGGCTCTTGCCACCACATGGGCTGTGGTGGTCCTCAGGGGAATTGCCTCTGGGTACCTGGTGGCATGATCCACTACCACCAGGATAAATCTGTGCCCAGATGCAGTTTGAGGGTCAAGGGGACCAACAATGTCAATCCCTACCCTTTCAAAGGGTACCCCCACCACAGGTAGTGGTATCAGGGGGGCCTTTGTTGTGCCACCTACCTTGCCACTGGCTTGGCATGTGACACAGGAGCGACAAAACTCCTTTGTGTCCTCTGACATATGTGGCCAATGAAAATGTGGAACAAGCCTGTCCCAGGTCTTGTTTTGGCCCAAGTGACCTGCCAAAGGGATGTCATGTGCTAGGGTCAAGAGGAACCCCTAAACTTCTGAGGTATTACCAACCTCCTGGTGGCTCCAGGGGCTGGATCTCTACCTTCAGAATATAGGAGTCCCTCATCCCAATAAACCTTATGGGACCCACTAGCACTCCCAGTAGCCTCAGCAGCAGCCTGCTGTCTGAGGGGTTCAAGAGAGGGGCAGCACTGTTGCTCCTTACTCAGATCTTCCCTAGAAGGGCCCCCTGCCCCCAATAACTCAACCTGGTCAGGCTCAAGTCCCTCTGGGGCAGTTCCTTCTTCAGGGTCTGCTTCTCCTCCCTCAAGAGGGGAATCTGTGATCTGTGACAGAGGGGAAGGCACTGCCTTAACCCTACTGCTCCTCTTCTTGGGAAGCATCTGGTCCATAATTTCAGGATCCAGAGCTTGTTCAGTGTCATGCATTTTGGCCTGTGACCTGGTCACAGCAAATACCTCTGCAGGGATGCCCAACATCTCAGCATGAGTCCATAACTCTACTTCAGACCAGGCTGAAGTCTCTAGATCATTGCCCAATAGACATTCTACAGGGAGGTCTGCACTGACTACAACCTTCTTGAGGCCAGTTACCCCTCCCCAGGAGAAATTCACCACTGCCAGACTATGGTTGGTCCTGGTGTTGCTTGCATTGGTCACCTGGTACATTTCACCCAGGATGATCTGTCCAGGGTCCACAAGATCCTCTGCCACCATGGTGACACTAGCACCTGTGTCCCTAAATGCCAAAGCCTGTTTGCCATTAATTACAGGCTGCTGTTTGTATTTGCCCAGATTACTGGGGCTCACTAGGAAGGACATGTCAATGTCTCCATCACAAATCAGCATTGCCTGAGTGGGTACTCTGGCTAGGCCAGAGTCCACTTCAGAACCCAGGGTCAGCCCTACTACACCCTTTTTCTGAGTACCACCTCCACTAGTAGCTGAACTAGGGGGAACAGTTGCCTTAGGGGCAGGAGTGGTGGTGGTTTGGTCTTTGGACTTATTACAATCAGATGTCCAGTGCCCTTTCTGTTTACAGAATTTGCACCAAGGCTTCTTTTGGCCTTTTCCCTTGTTGGATTGTGACTCCCCACCAGATGCAGATTTTTGGGGCCCTTGTGAAGACTTCTGGTCTTTTGACTTATCCCCACGTTTCTCAGAACCCTTAGAATCCTGCTTCTTTGGGTCACCCCCTTGGTTCTGGGTTTTCTGCCTCACCCTGGTTCTGACCCACTTGTCTGCCTTCTTTCCCAATTCTTGGGGAGAGGTCAGATCTGAGTCCACCAGGTATTGATGCAACAGCTGGTTCTGGCAATTATTAAGGATCTGTTCTCTCATCATTAGATTATACAATCCCTTGAAATCAGTAACCCTACTGCCAACCAGCCAACCCTCCAGAGCCTTGGTTGCACAATCTACAAAGTCAGTCCAGTCCTGAGTCTGTGCCTTCTGGGTGTCTCTGAACTTCAACCTGTACTGCTCAGTGGTTAAGCCAAACCCATCTATCAGTGCACTCTTCAGGACTTCATAGTCATCAGCATCCTCTTCTCTAACAGTGAGGAGCTTGTCTCTACCTTTATCTGAAAAGGAGAGCCACAAGATTGCTGCCCACTGCTTTTGGGGGACCTGTTGTACTCTACAGGCCCTTTCCATAGCAGTTATCCACTTATGGATATCATCCCCACTCTGGTAGGGAGGAACAACCTTGCTCAGGTTCCTATGGTCTGGAATATATTCTCTGCCTCTAGGGACACTGTTGCTGCCACCAGGGGGTTCTAACCCCTCTTTTCTAGAAGCTCTCTGGAGCTCAAAGGCTTCTTTATCTAATGCCAACTGCTTGGTTTTGAGGGCAAATCTTGCTTCCTCATACTGCAGCAGTTTGTACAGTCTGTCAGAGGAACTCTCTCTTCTTAGGAAGTAGGAGTCTCTCTGGTGGACAGTTTCTCTGCCAGAGTGATAGGAGCGGTCAGAGTCCCTAGAAAGGGACCTAGGCCTCCCCTCCACTCTGTCAGTTCTCTTAGGGAGAATTCCTCTGTCCTGTTCAGGCCCCTTGGGGCCTGGCCCTAAAATCACAGAGTCTTGGTCAACTTGATGTTCATCATCTGACCCAGACACTGTAATTGACCCACTCACTGATTCAGACCCATTAGCTCCTAGAGCTAATCTAAGATCATCTGCTGTCAGCAGATCTATCAGGTGTAGTGTGGAGGGACTCTGTCCTATCTTCAGGTGCCTTTCAGCACACATGGCTTTCAAGTCAAAGAAAGTCATGTCCTTATACTGAAGCTGAGTGGATCCACTGGGTCCATCCCTTAAGGACATTCTAGTGTTGTGCAGTGTTGTACTACCTACACTAGTTTGTGGCCTACTGATACTAGCTTGAGCTGTAGAAAGGGTGTGCTATCCCTTGGCACACAGCTCTAAGTTCAGTAGAACTTATTGATACTAAGCTTGACTTTATATGTACCTTGAGTATAGTATAGTGGTTTTCAGTTAGTAATTAAAATAGAGATTTTCTGGTAAAACAATAGCAAGCTGGAATCCCACACGCTGCCACCAATGTGAGAAGTTGGCCTGGTATATGCTGTCCACTTGTTAGAGTGGGCACCTTGCACCAGAACAATTCGACTCTTATGGTTGGTAGGTTTAAGACAACCTTTATAGAAAGCTATCCTAGTGGTAGCTGTGGAGAGCAGCCTTCAGGCTAAGTCTTGGAGGAATGTAAAGCAGCTTGTTTTACCACACAATCTCTTGAATCACCAAATGAAAAGACACCACACAGGTATATATATCAAATATATATGTATTGATTACTACACCAACTCTCTGCTAATCTCTTTATGAGATTAGAAGTCAGGAACATATGTACAAATCAAATGGTATCAAAAATAAGTTAGCACAATCAAATATCACAATCTTACCTTGGCTAGACCTGGGCCTAGAGCATATAGAATCGAGGGACCCCAAAGAACCACCCCAGGTAGTTGTAGGAGACCCACAGGGGATGGATGCAGTGTTCGGACACCGGTGCGAGTCCTGTACGAGTCTATGCGAAAGGACGCAATTGAGATTTCAATGTTAAAGGCCCCTTGCGTGTTCGAGGCGAAGCATCGAGGCGAACACACCGATCGGACCCAGTACGAGTCGAAGGACGCAGTTACGGGTAGAGTTGCAAGGGAGCAGGACGCGATGTGTTCTAACACAGACGCGAGCCCTGTACGAGTCAGTGCACTTAGTCGCACTTGGAAAATAGGAGTTTTAGGGCACTTCTAGGATAGCTACAAGCAAGCCACTTACAGGGTAAGTAGTTCTAGGGCCCACACCCACAGGAACACCGTAGTGCTGAAGTTACCTCACCCAGGGGAGCCGGGTGCATAGGTGTCCTTTGGTGTCGGGTCGCGGCGTCGTTCTCAATGGGAGCCAGTGAAGACTTGCTGCTTGCGACGACAGAAGAAGTGTCCGTTGGAATCCAAGCCTGGATTCGGAAGGAGGAAGACCTGAAAGCAGAGGGGACAGTGTTCAAAGTCACTTGGCAGTGACCCTGGGCAAGGAAGATGAATGCCCACCATCGTCGACAGATTCAGGTCATTCATGGGTGTCTTGACTCTTTGACCACGAGGTCCAGGAGGTGTCGAGGACGGCCAAGAGCTGGATTCAGCGTGTCCCACAAAGTCTCCAGCTGACTGCGGTGTCGGCGACCCGATTGGAGCCAACAAGCCTTGGTAGCAGCAAGTCTCGTGGTGGAAAGGAAAAGTCAATGGTGCAGACCAGCAAGGTCTGAGGGACTTACCCAGAGAGGGTAGGTCAGGGCAGGCCTGGAGCAACCAGAGGAGCCCTTTGGTTTTGTTGAAAAGTCTTCTGGGGACCCACAAGCCGGCTGGCAAGGGATCGCAAAGACGCCTCGGGAGGATTCACTCAACAGGGGCCCACGGTCACTCGGGATGGTGTAGGCTCTGATTTTGGGAGGGATCTCTGTTAGAGGCTGGGACCACACGTGGTCCAAAGCACAAGTTCGTAGAATGTCGTGAAGGGGTTGCACTCGACAATAGTGCACGGTACCCAGGGGCTGCGGTTCCTCGTCGCTCGTGGGGTCCACTTGCCTCAACTTCACTGGGGACTCACAATGGCCTTGGAGAAGTCAGGAAATCCTCTTCCTGGGCTGCAGGGACTTCGGGCTCCGGCGGGAGTGGCGTAGTTTGCGACCGTCATTGTAGTTTTTGGTGCCTGCCAAGCAGGGAAGTCACTCCTTGACTCCAAGGGAGATTCTTCAGTCTTCCAGAGGTAGTGGAACGTCGAAGGTCCGGGATTCTTCTTGAGAGCGTCGTCCAGGGGTATCTAGGTTGCAATGCACAGGTTCCCCCTCTTATACTAAAGAGAAGGGAGGGACTAGCTCTATGACCCCACCTATGGGAGGGTCAGGGGAGTGGGTGGCTACACCCTCTTCCCTTTGTCCAGTTTCGCGCCAGAGCAGGGGCAGGTAGCCCCTGAGCCGGTTTGAACTGGCATATGCACCGAGGAGCCTTCTGCTCCTCCAGTGCAGGACTTCAAAGCACTCTAGGAGTGCACCCATCCAGCCCCAATACACTAAACCCTGTCTGGGAGGTGGTCACACCCCCTTGGGACAGGATATCTATTGTTGGGCCTCCTCCACTGCGAGTGTTGGTCATCAGCAGGAGGGCAGCCCAGTGTCTGTGACTGGTGGCATCCATTTTGTGATGCCAGGGCTCTTCAGGATTCTACCGCGTTTCCACAGTAGGTACATGTCTATCCCTCTAGAAGGGTGGGACCATACTCCCACACCAGTTACTGGTGTGGGGGTATGATTCCAAAGTGTTTGACACCAAACACGACATGTTTTGATGCAGCCATTCCACAGTTAGCATTTACCGCAAGGATATAATGCACTTAAGAGTATATGGTTTGGCTGCATTCACAAACAGCCCCAGAGAATTGACTCTGAGAGCTGCAGAGGGGTCCTGCTCAGGCAGAGGCACCCCTCACATAGGAACTAAGCACCCTGCCCTCAGGATTGATAGGGCCTGCCTTAGGGGTGACTGATAAGTTTAAATGTGTGTGCAAGAGAGACATAGGGGACCTATATCTCAGTGAGGGGTGCTAGCACCTCCTCACCCAGGCTGCAGTAGCAGGCCTGTGGTGTCAGATTTAGTCTGCTTCCCAGGGGTGGCATAATACATGCTTCAGCCCCTGGTAAGCCTGTGAAGTACCTATGCCCTTGGTACCCAAGGTACCATATACTAGGGACTCATAAGGTACCACAGTATCCAATCACTAGTGCACCTAAAGTGCACTCCAAGTCGTTTAGAGAGAACAGAGAGGCTGGGGCCCTGATTGGCAGGGTCCCAGCCAGACTATAGCCAGAAACCAGTGTAAACATCAGAAAAAAAGTGGGGGCAACATAAGAGGCAGATCCTACTTTCCTACACAACCTCACTATTATTCATGAAGTAGGCCTATTTGCGACCCACTACAAATCGCTTATGAAACTCATTGCTATGTACCTTGGGAGCACTGCTGTACTACTGTGGCCACAGATATAGCTAAATTAAAAGCATTTAAAACATACAAACTACTTACCCTACTTACCTGCAGTACCACAAAGAATCATCTGTGGACCATAACATATAATCCTTCCAAATTTCGTAAAAATCCGACTAACGGTTTTCATGCTCCGCAAAATACAAAAGTCTATGTTATGGGCCACACATACACCATATGTACACATACTTGGAATATTAGCACACATATTACATCTAAGCTGAACTTTAAACAAGTGGGTTGGTGAGCTGCAACCCCCCCAGATTCATGGAAAAGATCTATTCAGGACTATTAATTCTCACAACTCTGTGCACTGCCATGACTGCTTGATGGCAACATACCAGGACATGGTCTCTAGTTTCAAGGTGGTCAAAGAAGGCTAGCTTGTGATGCCTTTCCAGGTTACAGAATGGATTCTGGACCTTGGCTTCACCATGGACATCCTAGGTTTTAGCTCACATGTGTGATTAGGGTGTAAGCTGGATCAGCAAAGTCATGATACCAGTTTCACATGCAGCCGAGTCACTCAGGGCAGGGGTACCTGTTTACCATGAAGTGCAAAATACCTAGACTTAAGGACACATTTAAGGACTTCAGGCCTTTTCCAGAAAGGACACCGCCCTAACACCTACCCACATGCTTTTTTTGTTCTACTCCTTTAAAATAATGTTGACCCTCATCCCCAGCACCCTGCTTAGAAGGTTATGCTGATGGACAAGTAGGCTTCTCTCCTCTTATGAAAAGAGGAAGACATTTAAATCTTCGGATCTTGGTTTATATTATATCACAGTGTCTTCCTTCGAGTAATGCTTAGGCGAAAATTAAATTACACCAGCGTAATTCATGTAATTTTGGGAACTCCGTGTTATGTAGAATTCGTGAAATTCCGCCATTTTGCCACTTTGCGTAATTATGTGCCATTCCTGGTAAAGATTTACTGTGAATGCCCAGGAACAACAGAAGAGCAGCGGCTGTTGTTCACAGTGCTCCTGTTTAAGTACATCCTTGTAGTAATGATGTTCCATGAGTAGAGGTGATGAAGTAGACGTAGCCGAGTAGTCTCTTTGTAAGATATTTATTACTTCATCACCTCTACTCATGGAACATCATTACTACAGTCCTCACACCAAAAATTGCAGCAAGGAAACATTTCACGCTAAAATGGTGGATTTTCATTTTGAGTAATAATGCATAATTTTGCAGTAATTTTGCGTAATTATGCAAAAAGCTAATTACTCAAATTTGTCACATCCCTCGTAATACCACCTTTGCCTACTGTGTTCATTGTTTCAGCATGCAGATATGGGTTAGGCAGACCTAAACATAGTATGTTTGTTTCCCCTGCAGAAACAGAGAAAAGGAAAATCCAGAAGAATATGGAAAACATCCTTGGTCACAGGCTTTGAGACCACAAATGCACAACTTACAATGTACAAGGGCAGCTCCTCTGTTTTTTGTGGTTCCCAATGCTGTACATCAATGGTTTGCCACAACAATTACAGCCAGAACCCATTGAAAGGTTAACAACACATGATGGGTGGCCTCTGTGGGAGCAAACTGTGGTCCAAGGGACCAGTGCATGTTCCCCCAATGTCCTTCTTCTCCTGTGAACATTTTTTTAAGTAGGTCCTGTCTCCTAAGGGGATGGGGGGGGGGGCTTTAAAGGCTTTAAAAAAGGCATTTACATGTGAGGATTGTGAATGCTGAGATGAATGTGTGCTGTCCCTGATAGGCCTCCATTTCTGTTCCCAGCATTCACAGGGTGTTGCAAAATGACCCCACATACATCAATAATACACAGGTAGGACGGTTTGCCACCTTCTGAGAATGTACATTTTGCGATGTGACAGATTCTTAGAGCATTTGCAATGCTAAATGAAGGCCCAGTGACAAACCGGTGTGCAAAAAATTGTCTAATTAGTATGTCAAAAACAGACTATTAACCTAAAACATTCCTAATGTCCCAAATTTTTCAAAAGAACTATTCTGAGTCATTAACTCTTTATTCCCTCACAAATCTGATGGATAACCTAGCTAATTACTTATCTGACAAAATTAATGCCACGAGGGATCAGTGACTTGTTAATCCCAAACTCCACTGTTCTCTGAATCCAGATCACTACCAACTAATGATGGCAAAAACTAAGTAGCGTTGTTCGCCCTTCAGTGGCTCCTATTGATCTTTGCCTGGGTCATGCGGGAACCTAGGGGTCGATTAGGATGGCGGCCGGAAAAACCATTCCGACCGCCGTGGTAGCAGAAATTAACCGTCCGCAGGTACCGTGGAAAAACCGGTGGTCAAATCAAATCATGATGAACTGCCAGAAAAATCCGACCGCGGCAGACCAATGCCACGAAAGACCGCCGGTAGCGTGCGGAGCAGGTGAAAATCCGTCTGCGGCGGTCAGATTTGCTGCGGAAAGACCCAAAACCGCCGCACGGTCAGCGGATTGACCGCACGTGAAATTAGGATACCATTGCGGTGACAGCGGAACGATCCGCTGTTTCCAACAGCCGCAATCACAAGCAATGATGAATGGGAGAGCCGGCAGAAGAGCGGTTGTATACCCACCGCCGCGCTCGCTCCGGAACAGCAATGGCAGACGACAAAAAAACACACAACAAGGCTACCAAGTGTGGCTATTAACCTGGCTCAGCCTCAAAAAACACCTAACACACCCCAATGACACTTCCCCATGGCAACAAAAAAATACAAATCCCAGGTCAACCCACACAACACACCTGACAGGAATGCACCATTTTGACCCATCCACATAGCTGAGTATAAAACCAGCCCCTTCCCTGACCAGAATCCTTTGCACTACTCCACTACTGAAGGGCCCAACCCCACAGCACAAAGGAGAGGCAAATCTGCACACATCACACATCATACCATCACAACCACACACACACCACACACATCACCACCACCACCTACACACCTGCACCTTTAACCCATTTGCACATCACACACCATGTCACAGAAGAAAATGCCCAAATTCACTGACAATGAGTTGTCAGTGATGGTAGATGAGGTAATCAGAGTAGAACCACATTTGTTTGGAAACCTGGTCCAACAGACACCATTAGCCACCAGAATGCAAATGTGGGCAAGGATAGACAGCAAGGTCAATGCAGTAGGGACCATCCCGCCTTCCAAGAAGGAGATCGTGAAGCGGTGGCATGACCTCAAGAGCAAGGTGAAAGAGAAGAACAACAAGAACTGTGAGCTGGCTCAGAGGACTGGCGGTGGCCCTCCCATTCCACTACGAACATTCACGGTATGGGAGGAGAAGGTGCTTGGCATACTGCATCCAGAGAGTCTCACAGGAATACCCGGGGGAGTGGAGGCTGGTAAGTACCAACAAATGTATACCATCACACTGCTATGTACTGTCTTGCACAACTACAAAGCTACACCTCCTAGGTCAAAATGCATGCATGTGCACCACACTCTCCCCAACACAGGTCTCACAGTTCCAACAGTCACTCCCTCTGATTCACCCCAAAGGTACCTAGAAATATTACCATGGGGGCAGGTGTACAGGCAGCCAGCACAACAACTCCCACCATGCCCCCTTGTCCCAAAGCTCACCAGGATGGAGCACTCCCCCCACCCCACCCAGAAGCAAGTGGCAGACATTGCATTCCCCTCATCAAACTAACAGGTAGGTAGCCATCTTAACAGGGAGGGGGTGGTTGTGTTTGTGAAGCCTGCACTACAACTCCCACCAGGCCCCCTTGTCCCAAAGCTCACCAGGATGGAGCACTCCCCCCACCCCACCCAGAAGCATGTGGCAGACATTGCATTGCCCACCTTCACCTAACAGGTAGCTAGCCATCTTAACAGGGAGGGGGTGGTTGTGTTTGGGAAGCCTGCACTACAACTCCCACCAGGCCCCCTTGTCCCAAAGCTCACCAGGATGGAGCACTCCCCCACCCCACCCAGAAGCAAGTGGCAGACATTGCAGTCCCCTCATCAAACTAACAGGTGGGCAGCCATCTTAACAGGGAGGGTGTGGTTGTGTTTGGGAAGCCTGCACTACAACTCCCACCATGCCCCCTTGTCCCAAAGCTCACCAGGATGGAGCACTTCCCCCACCACACCCAGAAGCAAGTGGCAGACATTGCATTCCCCTCATCAAACTAACAGGTAGGTAGCCATCTTAACAGGGAAGGGGTGGTTGTGTTTGGGAAGCCTGCACTACAACTCCCACCAGGCCCCCTTGTCCCAAAGCTCACCAGGATAGAGCACTCCCCCCACCCCACCCAGAAGAATGTGGCAGACATTGCATTGCCCACCTTCACCTAACTGGTAGGTAGCCATCTTAACAGGGAGGGGGTGGTTGTGTTTGGGAAGCCTGCACTACAACTCCCACCAGGCCCCCTTGTCCCAAAGCTCACCAGGATGGAGCACTCCCCCCACCCCACCCAAAAGCATGTGGCAGACATTGCATTGCCCACCTTCACCTAACACGTAGGTAGCCATCTTAACAGGGAGGAGGTGGTTGTGTTTGGGAAGCCTGCACTACAACTCCTGCCAGGCCCCCTTGTCCCAAAGCTCACCAGGATGGAGCACTCCCCCACCCCACCCAGAAGCAAGTGGCAGACATTACAGTCCCCTCATCAAACTAACAGGTAGGTAGCCATTTTAACAGGGAGGTGGTGGTTGTGTTTGGGAAGCCTGCACTAGAACTCCCACCAGGCCCCCTTGTCCCAAAGCTCACCAGGATGGAGCACTCCCACCCCACCCAGAAGCATGTGGCAGACATTGCATTGCCCACCTCCACCTAACAGGTAGGTAGCCATCTTAACAGGGAAGGGGTGGTTGTGTTTGTGAAGCCTGCACTACAACTTCCACCATGCCCCCTTGTCCCAAAGCTCACCAGGATGGAGCACTCCCCCCACCCCACCCAGAAGCACGTGGCAGACATTGCATTGCCCACCTTCACCTAACAGGTAGGTAGCCATCTCAACAGGGAGGGGGTGGTTGTGTTTAGGAAGCCTGCACTACAACTCCCACCATGCCCCCTTGTCCCAAAGCTCACCAGGATGGAGCACTCCCCCCACCCCACCCAGAAGCATGTGGCAGATATTGCATTGCCCACCTTCACCTAACAGGTAGGCAGCCATCTTAACAGGGAGGGTGTGGATGTGTTTGGGAAGCCTGCACTACAACTCCCACCATGCCCCCTTGTCCCAAAGCTCACCAGGATGGAGCACTCCACCACCCCACCCAGAAGCAAGTGGCAAACATTGCATTCCCCTCATCAAACTAACAGGTAGGTAGCCATCTTAACAGGGAGGGTGTGGTTGTGTTTGTGAAGCTGGCACTACAACTCCCACCAGCCCCCCTTGTCCCAAAGCTCACCAGGATGGAGCACTCCTCCCACCCCACCCAGAAGCATGTGGCAGACATTGCATTGCCCACCTTCACCTAACAGGTAGGCAGCCATCTTAACAGGGAGGGTGTGGTTGTGTATGGGAAGCCTGCACTACAACTCCCACCATGCCCCCTTGTCCCAAAGCTCACCAGGATGAAGCACTGCCCCCACCCCACCCAGAAGCAAGTGGCAGACATTGCATTCCCCTCATCAAACTAACAGGTAGGTAGCCATCTTAACAGGGAGGGTGTGGTTGTGTTTGTGAAGCCTGCACTACAACTCCCACCAGCCCCCCCTTGTCCCAAAGCTCACCAGGATGGAGCACTCCCCCCCAGCCAGAAGCATGTGGCAGACATTGCAATGCTCCCTTCAAACTTACAGGTAGGTAGCCATCTTATGCTCTCTTGTCCCACCCCTGAGCCAGTGGCGTAACGAAACTTGAGGGGGCCCCCCTGCAAAGCACAATGAGGGCCCCCCAGCGGCCCGGCCCACCACTTTGCCCACCGACAAAAATAAGCAGTCACCTAAAGCCGTATTTTCAGCACTTATCTGTGCATACTTCGAACAGCAAATTTAAATAGAATGCCCTTTAATTGTGTTCTAGGGCTGCCTGAATGATGAGATCCATGACTGATAATTAAAGGGAACAAAGAAAGAAAAGTCACATTACAAATGAATACATACTTTTTTATTTATAACCCTATTTAGTGCCAAGACGAGGTCTTTCCAGGCTCTTTAAACACATGGCTGGCATTTTTCTTTTGGCAACCCTACTTTATATTCCTTTTCATGAAATGCATTCTCACACTACAGCACTAAATGTAAATTTCAAATGCAAGGAATAGGCAGAGTGGGGGCCCAGGGGTACTGGAAACAGAAAAAAACTAAGCCTCGGTAACCAGTTTACAAAGGTATGTTGACTATGCACCTCAGATACAGCGTACAGCTGACTGTTGTGGTGCACTGTAGCACCCAACAACACTTTTCAATAATGTACATCACACGCCGACATGTAATAGCGCTCACTGGGTAGAGCTTATATAGCACATAGCTCAGAAATACCATATAGATGGATGGCACGCAGCTCCCAAGAGCATTGTAAGTAGTTTAAAACACACGCAAGCATCGAACAGAACGCTCTGGACAGACCTTGCATACACCCCACAAAGCGCAGATATACTATACAGCTGGCTACAATGTGGCCCCGAAGAGCACTTTTCAATAGCATGGAACACACACAAACTTCCAACACAACACATTAAATAGAACATTTTGCTTACATCTAACTAAGCACAGACATGGCATTTGGGCCGTGGGCCATATTTTCCATAGAATGCATTATATAAACATAAATAACGTACCATAACATGTAATTGCTGCCCCTATAGTTGTGTAGCTCTATCTATAACTTGGTCATCAGAATGTGCTACAACAAAGACGATGATGCTGGGCTGGTAAACAGGAGAGAGGGCCAGCCCATCTTCACTATTGAGAGGCTCAGAAGCGTATCATTTAATTTATGAGGCAGGCCGCCTGGCCGCAGTACTGATATGAGGCAACTGGTGCACCCATGCTGCAGCTGCGCGCTACAACTACTGCGCTGATGGCCCGAACTCTACGCCACTCTACTCTATGCCACTGCACTTTTGGGTAGAGGTGCATCAGTTAGTGTGGTGCCCCAGTACTGGGCTAGAAGTGCCAGCTGCAGATCAGAAATGATTGGGCACATATGCAATTCTGAGTGGATCTCTGTACTGGAATTGCAGAAGGGGGTTGTCCTACAGGCCAGACACATGCTGGGAGAGTGGCCAACTAGACGCTGAGCACAGGGGTCATCCCCAGAGTGCAAGTGTCACGGCCCAGGCACATGCACAACGTTTTGACTTTGGTCCTCACAGTGCTGGATTGTGTGCGTGAGTTGACAATATATCAGTGGGCTTCAAGGACAGGTCCTCATACCAGTAAAAAACTGTTTTTAGTGTTTAAAAGTGCTGTTTTTTCCCCCAAATGTTTTAGTCCACAAATATTCACTTTGGTCCTATGTATGACATTCGAGACTTCCCAAGTGGACTAGCAGTCTGGAACAGAAAATACACAATTGATAGAAGCCATAGCATGAATGAGAAGAGTTAGAGGCAAAGGAACTGAGAGTGGTGAAGGGAACCCCTGGGTGCAGAGGGAGTGAAGTGAGGAATCACTTGGATGCTGCAAAGTCGTGGGATCCCAGGCTTGTCAAAAGATATTGTGGGACCCGGGTAAAAAAAAAACTAGATACAGGGCCCTCTTTCCTTCATTAATGCCAGGTGGCACAGGAATCAGATTCAAAGTATTGAAAAAAAGGTGCTCGACGGAAATAGAACAGGTATTGCTGGTTATTATACATGATCTGATGCCATCTAATGCCAATTCGATGTAAGCTGCCTCATCATTAATATTAAAAGAAATGTCAGGCTTGCTTTATAAATCTATAAATCGATTTAGAATCAGGAGAGTGTGGCCCTGCAAAAATGCAGGACCTGGGGCATAATGGGGCAGTGAAATGCGTGGCTCTCAAGAATATGGAAGTGTGGGGTCCCTGTGGGGAGGGAGACCGTGAATGTTGCGATCGCTGCATGATGGGGCAGAAGAGTGTGAAATCATAGAAGCATGGAGGTGCTGTGGAGTCTGGGCTCACTGAAGGGAGTAGTACATTTAAGGAGCCTGGTGGGATAGATGGTACAGTTGAGCACTGGGTGCCGTTGGGGCGAAATCCCTGTGGCCAGTGGTGCATAGAACGCTAGATCTCCATGCATAGGGCTGCGAAGCATATAGGATTCAATATGACGCTATACTCATGGATAACTTGCCTCCAGTCCTAAGCATTCATTGACTCCATTAGTGGATTCTGGGAATTGCAGTCATGAAGACAGTGAGTTTTTAAGGGAAAGCTCACGCTGGAAAAGAGGTATTCTCGTGACATTGGGTCACATAACAGAACCTGGAGGATGAGCAGTGGCGTTTGGGATCCCTGGGGTAGAGGAGCGATCAGTGGAGTGGAGGCCACTGGAGTCGGGGGGAGGAACTGGTGAGTAGATTACAAAGTGAATGTGTGATCCCTGCAGGGCGGATCTAGGGGGGGTGGAAATGATTTCCGTGGGTGTTGGGGAGGGGGGGTGGTGGAGAGTGCGGGTGGAGAGTGTGGGATACCACGGGTGGGATGACTGTGAAGAGCAGTTCAGTGTGGGGTGCCCTGAGTGCGGGACACATGGAGTCTGAGAATCTGTAGGGGTGGGGGCCTTGGAGTGAATGATGCTCTCTGAGAGGGCAGTGGATTTTTTTGGACTGCCCTGGGGGGCTGTGGGATGCAGAGTGTATACAAGGCAACCCCCTCACTCTGCATGAATGATTTGATTGGACCCCTTCCCACACTTAATTAACCCGGGTCCATCCCCGTCTCCTGAGACAAGTGGAACGCGCAGAGAGTCCATCACTCGGCGTCATTCATCCATCCCAATGTATTGCAATGGCACCTGTGCGGCGGAGGAGCTGAGGAACCGCGTTACATGTCTGACAGGTCGAGAGCTATGCAGAGTTCAGTGGGTGGAGGGGGAGGGGTGAATGAGCGCAAAGGAGATGAAATGTGCTTGGCATGCACACCGTAAATCACTTAGCTCACAGCACAAAAGAGGTGCCCTGCATCAAACGCTCCTTCACTTCCCTCTCACGACATTAACACTTCCTTCTCTCCCTGTCACGCTGTCTTTCAATCTTTCTCTCTCCCTTCCATCCCTCCCTGCCTAGAACCGCTCTTTCTGCAACTCCCGCCTCTACTCCTTAGCTTGCTGTCTTCTTTCTTCTCGAACATTTACCCTCTCTGCCATCTATTTCCTCATCTTTCCCTCCCCTCGTCCCTCCTTTCAATTCTTCCGCCTCCCTTCCTTCCCCCATTACTCCCGTCCCTCTATTGTCCTTTCTATCACCTCCGTGCTTCACCACCCTTGCCTTTCCTACTATTTGGGGCCCGTCTTTCGCCCTCTCTTCCTTCACAACCGAGTTCCCCCTTCCTAATCATCACTTTACCCCATCTCTCCTCCCCCCCACCCTTCTCATCCATCCCCCCTTCTTTCCGCATCTCTTCCCACCTTCAGTTCCAATGGCGACCACCTTTACATTTCACTCTCTCCTTTTACCTTCGCCTCAAGTGACGGTTTCTTCTTTTCTCACCAATTATTTCTCCTTTCTCATACCCTAGCCATCCCGCCGACCCCCCTCCCCCATCAATCTTTACAACCCTCCTTATTGTCCTTGTCCACGTGCTACATTGCTTGCCTTTTCTTTTGCATCCTCGTGGACTTTCTCCAAGAGTGTTACCACTATTGCAGTCACAGCTGAGAAGGCAATGTGTGTAGGCCCCTGGACCGGCTCGGCAGAGATGTAGGGCCAAGAAGAAATGCTGGGGATATGGGGTGATGACGGGGCTGTGGAGAGATGATGAGCTGTGTAGAAATTCTGGGCTGTGGAGAAAAGGTAAGGTCAGGAAGAGATGCTGGGGATGTCCAGTGATTATGGGGCTGTGGAGAGATGGTAGGGTCAGGAAGAGATGCTGGGGATGTCCAGTGATTAATGGGGCTGTGGAGAGATGCGGGCTGTGGAGAGAAGGGAGGGCCAGGAGGAGATGCTTGGATGTGGAGTGACGGTGGGGCTGTGGAGAGATGCGGGGCTGTGGAGAGAATGTAGGGCCAAGAAGACATGCTGGGGCTGTGGAGAGATGCTGGACTGTGGAGAGAATGTAGGGTCAAGAAGACATGCTGGGGATGTGGGGTGATGATGGGGCTGTGGAGAGATGATGGGGCTGTGGATGGAGAGAAGGGAGGGCCAGGAGGTGATGCTTGGATGTGGAGTGACGGTGGGGCTGTGGAAAGTTGCTGGACTGTGGAGAGAATGTAGGGTCAAGAAGACATGCTGGGGATGTGGGGTGATGATGGGGCTGGGAGAGATGATGGGGCTGTGGAGAGATGCTCGACTGTGGAGAGAAGGTAGGGTCAGGAAGAGATGCTTGGGATGTCCAGTGATTATGGGGCAGTGGACAGTGGCTTAATAAAACTTGTGGGGGGGGCTGCAAAGTACATGGTCCCCATGCTCCAGACCCAGTCAGGAGCTCTCAGGCCAGTGGCCCGGCATCCGTGCACAGTGCCGGAGCAGGGGTTATGGTTACACCGCTTGCTGTGCAGAGACTGTAGGACCAGGAAGAGATGCTGGCGATGTGGGTTGATGATGGAACTGTGGAGAGATTCCGGGTTGTGGAGAGAAGTTAGGGTCATGAAGATATGCTGGGGACGTGGGGTGATGGGGAGGCTGTGGAGAGATGCTGGGCTGTGGAGAAAATGTAGGACCAGGAAGAGATGCTGGGGATGCGAAGAGATGGGATGTTTAAGAAGAGATGATTTGGCCCTGGAAAGAAGGTCAGGGTATGAAGCGATACCTTGGATGTGGAGTGATGCTGATGTTGTGGAGTGATGGTGGGGCTGTGGAGAGGAGGTAGGGCCAGGAAGAGATGTTGAGGAGGTGTAGTGATAGTAAGGTCAGGAAGAGATGCTTGGGATGTGGAGTATCCAGGAAGAGGTCCTGTGGCTGTGGTGTGGGGTGATGCTGGGGCTGTAGAGAGATACCACAGCTGTGGGAGAAAGTGGGGCTAAGCAGGGGTCATGTGGTTTTGGGGTGATGCTGGGGCAGTGGAGAGAAGGTAGGGTTTGGAAGAGATCCGTGGAGAGGAGGTAGGGAGTGGTCCTGCGGCTGTGGAGAGATGCTGCTACTGTATAGGCGAATACACATAAGTAGGCGACGAAGAGCTGTTGGGCTGTGAAGAGCTGCCCGGATGGCAGGGATTAGACAGGACTATAAACAAAAGCAAAGGCTGTGGAAAGAAGGATGGAGCAGAGACCGTGGAAACATAGAACAGTGGAGAAATGCGGCAGGTGTGGAAAGGTATTAGAGTCAGTAAGATCCATCCGTGAAGTCTGT